>OY829513.1:8655004-9133766 GCA_963691665.1 Clepsis dumicolana
GAACACAAATGAGTATATAGGTAACATAACTATATCTAAAATAGTATGGCGCATGCCGCACATTAAGGTTTCTGATCGTGAAAGATTAAGTTTGCTTAAATATTTGGAAAGAGATCGAGCTATTCAGGTAGCATTTAGGAACTGGGATCTGTACGAATACCCGCTTTTACCTAAAACATCAAAACATTCTTGGGCCGTCAAAACTTCGTCTCAAGTTGAAAAACCTCGATATGTTATAATTGGATTAAAAACAAACAGGAAAAATGTTGCTGATAAAGATATATCGCGTTTTGATCATTGTAATTTGCGTGACGTTAAAGTTTTTTTAAATTCAAATTATTTTCCTTATGAAAACTTGAATGTCAGTTTCTCGGCTCAAAAATTTGCTATATTATATGAACAGTACGCTAAATTCCAACAGTCTTATTATAACCGCAGCCAAGCACCGTTGTTGAATCCACAAGACTTTATAAATAAAGCACCTCTGTTTGTTATCGACTGTTCTCGTCAAAATGAAACCTTAAAAACGGGTTCAGTCGATGTGCGGATTGAATTAGAGTGTGACACAGATATCCCTGACAATACCGCGGCTTATTGTCTTATTTTGAATGATAGTATTATAGAATATAAGCCGTTGACCAATATAACAAAGAAGATATCATGAAACTAGACCATCTATTCGTAGATGTTCAGGGGTTTAAATCATCTAAAAATGAATTTATTATTAAAGAATTTGCATACAGTACCTATGAACACACGCAGGCGTATTTAATAAAACCTCCATATTCATTTTCTACGTTATCAGAAAACGAAAAAAGGCATGTGAAATGGATAGAGAGAAACCTTGGCATTATGTGGCGTGAGGGGTATATCGACCACAGAGAATTTAAGAGAATGATTCATAATTTCTTGGAAGGCAAAAAAATATATGTAAAAGGTTTTGAAAAAATTAAGTGGATTAATGATTTATGTGCTGATTGTACTGTAATAGACTTGGGAGAGAAAGGTTGTTCTAATTTTCAATTAATGTATAAAAAGTATTGTATCGACAACAGCTCTTATAATTGTCTACATCATAAAAAAGCTTGTGCCTTAAAAAACGTTATATGTCTTAAAAAATATTATTTCGATATTATGCATATTTAACATTGTAATAAATTATACCTAATTTTCAAAAATAAATATTTACGTTTAATCATTTTTTTATTTTTTAACCCAGTCAAAATTAGTTATCATTTATTTTGAACGAAGACTTTTTATATTAACCCATTTTTAAATAATTGAATTTGTTTGTTTAAAAATATGAAATAAATGATAACGATTCATACCTGTGGCTAATAATAGTGTTAATCTATTTAAGCGATATTTACTGAAAAGATTTTTCTTGTGCATTTAATCATGATAATTTTATTTTCGTTTGAATTATTGCTTTATTGACATACTTACAAAAAAAATCTTTCCTGTTGACGTATCGCTTAATCAAAGGAATAAAACAAGAAAATTGTTGACCATATTTATTTTCAAAATTATATACAAAAACAGTAAAAACATTAATAACTAACACTATATCCGCACAACTTCTTGGATATCTTATTTATTACACTTTCTGTACTGTCTATTATCTCATCGTATCCGTCACTTGCCACATACTGCGCACTGAGCATAACGTTTTCACCGGTTTCGTCGTTTTGATCCGGCGCGGAGTCACTTATGTTAATTATTTGGATTTTGACAAGTCTGTTCCCCTTAGTTGCTTCATTGTTTATAACGAACGACGGCGGGTGACCTCGTACACTTCTCTTTACCACTTTGTTTAGCCTTAGTTTTGGTTTACTAGACTTGGTTTTCGTTTTGGCACTTGCAATTTTTTTTACAAATTCACTGACTTCTTCTTCTTCTTCATCTTCTCGGAATCCTAATGGACCCTGTGCATATTGCGAAAACATGATTTGAGTGTCTTGCGTTCCTTCCATATTCTGAAACAAAAGAAATCAAATAAATAAACGCATCTGGCAACACATATGAGCATTTTCATACGCTTACAAAACAATAATAGCAACAAAATAATACGAATAAATATTAAATAATGCCAATTTTACTTACCGAATCGGGAATGGATCAGCTCGTCTTAATTTTCAAAACTTTGGAACGACTTTACTCAGTTATGAATGTAGAGTGCAGAATGATAACTTACTATAACAGCCGCTATTTATAATTACAGTAATTTCATGCGTCAGCAAATTAAATTAACACGCGCTTCGGAGCATGCGGTGCATACCGCCGCGCTGCTTAATGCCGATCAAATTACAACGACACGTAAGGACTTGTTATAATTGGTACCAAATGCAATAAATGTGAATAGGTATATTTCACGTGTCAGCAAATTACCTTAGCACGGGCTGCATGCCGCCGCGCTGCTTAAGACACGTAAGGACATGTTTTAATTGATACCCAATGCAATAAACGAGGATAGGTATTATTTGCCTGTTCAACAGAACATGATTTTACTTACCATTATCAAAATATTACATTTAAAATTAAGCCTGAGCCCTGAGCTTTTTGATGACGGAAAACATCGTCAGGAAACCTCCGAAGCGAGAAAACTCAATTTCAACTCAAGTAAAATGTGTTTTCAGTCGGTATCCTCGCAGTCTATATATACTTAGGTGGGTGAAAGAAAAAAAGAAAACAAATGTTAATAACACTTCATATTTATTTATTAAAAAAAAAGAACAAACCATACAATTTACAAATCAATGTGTAATTATAAAAAATAAAGTACTTAATGATAATCTACTTATTTGGTATAGTCAGCGTCAAAAGTCGCTCATCTGGTCGTAGAGCGAAAAGGTACAAAAGTGATGAGCGGCTTTTGACGCTGACCCTACAACATACATAATTATAATTTTACAATAACGTAAGTACTCAACGTATTTTATTTTATTAAACACATTCTAATTTTTTATTACCCATTGGGTGCCTACGAAATAAAATTACAGCTCGAGGAAAGGTCGCTTAGATAACTACTGTACTAGAAAATAGACTCATGTCCCCAAGATTTGGTTGAAATTTTGTCTGATAATATATGTCGTTTATCGTCTTTGTTAGATAAAGCAACTTTATTGACAGATTGAGTGAAGATCTCGTGCCTAATCGATTTAAATAATATGTGTTTTTTCCGAACTATTTTATCATTGAATAACACATCCCGATAATCATTTAATGTTAACTCTTGAACTGCTGGTTTTTTTATTCCTTTAGCCTTTTTGATAAGAGATTTATCACTTTTGATACAGTATAGTTTAGAACGTAACCCTATAAACTCGGTAATAAGTTCTCCTCCTAACTCATCTTTGAATAACCCAGGAATCTTCTTGTTACGTAAAGGTATTTGCAAATCATTTACAGGGTTATAATTGCTTGTGTCAAAAAAGTTTAAAAAAATATTTTTTAAATCGCTGTAAAAGTCTGCAGTTTCGATTTTGTAAATAAAACTGTCGGTATCAGTGTAGCACAGAGTAACTTGATCTTGGTAGTGTTTTTTTATTACCGTGTAGTGAAATTGGTACATATGACTTTTAGAAAGTTCTAATACAGAGAATCCTACGTAGATTGGTTTATCTAAAATTACTTTTTCAGGCTTCATTTGTACGACAACCAAATTTTCAGACAACACTGTTGCACTATGGAAATTCGGTTTGGCAATTAATTTGTTAGCACAAGTAAACTTTTTTGTTTTGTTTTGACGGTCGTGCCACTTATTTACTAATTTGACGTCAACTCGCCGCTCACTGTCTTCAAGAGTTTTCCCAAAAACTGAGTTATTCATTAATTTAAAAAGGTCTTGTTGGAAAGGAGTAGTAGCTTTTTTTCTCAGTTCTGTATTTAAATGAATATACTGTTTTAAGAATGGACTTTGACGAAACCTTATAACGCGATGGATTTTATCAAGAGTTAAGCCGTTGCGTAAACATGTTTTCAGATGGACGTAATGAATGACGTATTCGTATTTGTTATATAAATTTGGGATCAATTTGGTCGTTTTTCCTCCTGGAGGAATAAATTTTTGTGCGCAAAATGGATAGTCGTTATGGTTATGGTGTAAATTTTCCGGATATAGCAAGTCAACTTCCAGAATAAATCCAAATGGAGCATCATCTTCGACAGACAAAATATCTAGTTGGGCAATTTCATGATGATCTAGAAAACTAAAATTAGACATGGGCAACGATTGACACATACTGTAACCATATAAGTTATTGCAATCGATATATACTAAAAACGAGTCTGGTTTATTCATGTCATAAGTTTCCATGTACTTATTATTAGCCTGAGCATATCTGGTCGAACACATGCAAATACCACCTCTTATTCCTTTTTGTATGAGTCGAATTATTTCTAATTCGGATATCAATTCAAGCTTAACTCCGGTTTTTAATAACATAGCATCAAACGATAAGCTTGGAGCAGTTAAATAGAATGCCGGATCTAAATGATAATTTAACTTGCAAATGAACCGAAAGTTCTCAAAAATATCTGATAAAAGCAACACATCAGTTTTTAGGTAAAGATCAGTATATTCTCCCATATCTTTGATTTTAAATTCGGACCATACAGATTGCGCATGTGCGTAATCTGAATCGCTTATTTGTTCGTTGGAAAGAGAATCAAAAAACAAGTTCTGTGATGGAAGCTCGGTCTCTGTAAACTTATCCCAGCTCGACATATAATCGTAAGGATAAATACCTTTGCGAGTTAATAATTTATTTTTTTTAGTTTCAGGATAAAACTTGTTCAAGTGAATAAAATCATCTTTATGTAAACCATTCGCTAATTTTTCCAAGCTTGTTCCTAAAAATTTAAAAGAGTCTACAAATCGAATTTGTGCATACTTTTGATCTGAAATCCACAAAAACTTAGTGAACGAAATATAATTTTCTTTATTTTTTGGGATTACTTTCACAGGCCCTGAACATTTACTAAGTTCCTGTATAAACAAATGACAATCGTAACCTGCTAAGTTATGAAAGAAAACAGGGACCAATTTAGGAACGCGAAAGCGCAGATTGCAGTACTGGTGCGCGGCACCGCGATAACGGCCCGTTAGATGACAGTGATCTCTTACTTTGTCTGCAAACAATAAACCTTTACACATATGACAATTTTTGGCACGTTCATGAGCTAAAGAATCTTCTACAGTAAATATCATGGGAATTTCTTTTTCTAAAACGTTATGGATGTCTTTAATATGTCTATATAAATAATCTACGAATTTCTGAGCACAATCTGGCCCTCGGTATTGAACAAAACGATTAAGTTGCTCATCATAAGAGCAAATTATATGGTACGCGAAAGCGGCTGGTAAATGTATTTGTTTATTTGTAGTAAAACTACTGTCAGTGTTAGGTTCACAGTTCTGATAGGGTTTAAGGATTGTCTCAAAGTCAGCATACACGACAAATGGAACGTCTTGTTTTCGTTCAAAATGCTTAAATTCGAGATAGGTGCCTTTCTCCGGAAGTACCGTAGCAACCCCACTACAAACGTGACTATTGAAACCGTGTTCAGTTTGAAAAAATATCAGACAGTCTTCGCAGAAATAAAGCTTAGCATGATGTTTGGTAATCTGACCGCGAGCAAGACGCGGTAAATTAGTAATCAAAACATAATGCGACTTATTACCGCGTTCGATTAAAAGTAAATTGATTCGATGTTTCCTTTTATATTGCGATCTGTATAGAGGTCCTACAAGAGTTCGGTTGTTTTTTAAAGAATATACGTTAATACTGATATCAATATTGTGATGCTCAAACGTAATGATATCGGCTAAAGTGACAGGGAAACACATATTATCAAGTTTTAATACGTCTTTAAAATGAGGATAAGATGATAGACGCTCGCGATGGTTTTGACATGGGTAAAGAGCAGCAACAACACACCAGAGAAAACAATAATTATCATGATTTTGAATATTAATGCAAGCTTTTTTATTTTTTATTATCTTAGGTAAGTCTATGTAAGATGACGCTTTCAATGGTTCATACTTATTTATGTTAACTTCTAAATACAAATTAGATAAGAAAGTCCAACCAGAATCGCGCTCCTGAAATTCTTCGATTTTTTTCTGTATACTAATAATTATTGTGTTTAAAAGCTCTTCGAATTGATAATTTTGATGTATAGGAAAATTTTTCGTTGCAAAAGATTTCATTTCCTGCTTGTCATCTTTAAACAAAAGAAAATCGCCAAAATATTCGAAATTTACTTTGAGGGACACATGTTTTTTAAGCGAATTTTCCAAAATTTTTTGCATTTTAGGTTTTACTGTAATCAAAAATGATTCAGGTAAACAAGACTTCAGCTCATCAGTTGCCATTATTCTATAAGATGCTATGCGACCTTTAAAAGCAGACGAAATTTCAACAACCTCATCGTTTAAATTTACACCCGAATTTTTTCTATGCTTATTACTTCTAAGGTGGCCTACCCACTTCCTGCTTTCTACTGTAATTGAACACTGAGTGCAAAAGGGCATGTTTTATGTAGCGACTTTGCTTAAGCTGTAATCCTGGTTTTATATGTTAAATACACAATTTGATAGTTTCAATTTTAATCAAATAATAAAAAGAGACAACCTGCAGTATCCGTTAAAAGCAAAAATAAAAAGTACTAAATTAGTACTTACTTAGTATCGTTACAATAAATTTGACGTTAGCGTCCTTGAAAAGTACATTTATCTTTTTAACAAATTTTTGCTATGCCCTCCATTCAACAGTTTTATCATCGATTTGCGCCCTTAAAGTAATATCGTTAAAAGCGTTTAAATTATGGTTTCATAATAAATCGTTAACATTTATTAAAAACATTTATTAAAAATTACTTGATACACAATTTGATGTAGTTTAAATTTTATTCAAATAAGTAATAAAAAGAGACAACCTGCAGTATCTGTTAAAATCAAAAAAGTACCTACTAAATTAGTACTTAGTATCGTTAGAATAAAATTTGACGTTAGCGTCCTTGAAAAGTACATTTATCTTTTTAATAAATTTTTGCAATGCCTCCCATTCAACAGTTTCATCATCGATTTGCGCCTTTAGAGTAACGAGAGCCTTTTTCCAACGCTCCTGACGTAACTCACCGCGAATATCAGCAGTGTTGTACACCCGCAGCTCCAAGAAAAAGTCTCCGTTGAGGGTGCAAGCTCGTTTTGTTGACCCGTTCGGTACCCGGCTTATAATGGATGAATCAAGCGGATCAGTCTCAGCAGGCTTATGGTTAACAGCAACGTCTTCAGGAAATATTCCGAACACGTCAAACGGGTTTTTAGTTTCTTTTTTCTTGGGTGCAGCAGATCTGAAACATAACAGACATTAAACAATGAATAAGACAGTTGTACTTAGTTCGTCGAAATTCATTAAACAAATTACAAGAAAAATACCTTGGGGTTGACGGCTTTCTTTTTTGAGCAGGTTTTTTTATTTTTGGGATACTGACATCTGCAGCGGCAACGCTCTCCTCTGAATCAGATCTGAAATAAAAAATATGTTTTTATTACTCGACATTTAAAATAACCATATACATCGATAAAAAAAGAAAAAAAAATACCTTTTTTAAATGAAAAAAGTAGACAAACAATATTTAAGTAAATATGTACCCAGCTGACAAAATAAAAAACATGAAATATGAAAATAAATATAAAATGGCTACCTGTTTGGAGCTGAAGCTTTTCGTTTTTCAGCCGACCTTCCCACTTTTGACCGAACGGTTCCGCTGTTTGCAACAGTGATGGGTTCAAACTCGGAATCAGACCTGAAAGGAAATTAAAAATATTAATGCCTGTTGGAACCCTACAAACAATATGAACCAAATGTTTTAATTTCGTTAGGAAAGTAAAGCGTTAGGTACGTTGAAATACATACTTACATTTTAATCGATGTATAAAGCAAATAAACTTTACTAACGTAGAAACTCTGCACAGCTTAACCTCTGAGCTGAAGATGTAGAAGACTTGATGCACTGTGCACGTCACGTTCGAAATTGGAAAGGAACAAATTAGCCCCGCGCAAAAGTTTTAAACGAAATTATTTGCTGATTTTACTAAATGAACTAGGGCTGTCGCATTCCAAATCACAATTGTGTATTATGCTTATGTGCACATAACAGTTCTTTATTTTACATTATTTAATTCTCGACGCGATGGAAAGAGGAACGTTATGAATTTGTCTATCTGTCTGTTGGTAAATCTGCCTACTTCGTATTCCACATATGCATGTATTCAAGATACCAAAAAACTAATCGAGAGTGAGTTGTAAGCTTTTTTTAATTTACTTTTTTAATTTTTAATTTACTTATTTATTTTTTATTTATTTATTTCTCACCAGCTAAATTAAGGAATTACCTAAATATTAGTATTTCAGTAATTGTAGTAATCATTATTTCTTTTAAGAACATTTATATTCGCATTTAATAGAGGTACCCATTAATTGTAAATTTATCCATTGATCATTGTCAACCCTACACCTTTATAATATGAATATTATTTCGCAACCACGCTTCATACATGCACCGCATTTGTATGTCAGCAAAAAGACGCCGATCGCACTGTGTGTCACATTACAACTTGATAACGTTGCGCAATAAAATTGGCTAATACCTAATTGGTAACATTTTCATGCTCAGTTCTGTACGTTAAAATTATAACGGAAACTGGAAAAAAACCTCCTCAGATCGTTCAAATAGCCTCAGTATTAACCGACTTAATTACTAAGTTAATGGGTAAGGTTAGTAATTGGTTAGCTCACACAACCAAATATCATCTTACCTCACCTACTAAGACGAAGATTTAAACTTAGGTAAAAACGTGTTCTAACTGTAATGTTTGCTACTTTACATCGTAATTATAAATACACATACAATTGTTATTTCCTAATACGAAAACAAACATTGTCTTGTTACAGGTACAAACAGGTATAAACCTTTTTCAATTTGAACACAAAAATAAACAATTCCTATATTATTAACATTTATGATAAGATAACCTAACCAACTTAGAAAAGTCGAAAAACAATAGACATTTTCGCTTCAAAGGTCAATATCTTAAAAACGGTTGAACCGATTTTGATAAAACAAGTCTAAGAACCATTGTTAGAAAACCTGTTAAATGAAAAACCGCATTTAAATCGGCTCATTCATTTAGGAGCTATGGTACCACAGACAGACACACAAAAATCTAGGTACAAATTCTAGCGCACGATGTCAAAGTTTAACATAAGCGCTGTCTGTGGGTTAAGCACTGAACTAAGTAGGTGTAAGTAATGATTTAAGTAAGTACCTTTGATGTACTGGTTTCGTATAGAATACAAATGGTTTCGAATAATTTCGATAGATGTCATCACCGCCTACTCGTATGTCCATTTGCATGTTAAGAACAATAAACCTTAGCGAGCGCGCTCGCTACGTAATTTGATCGAGTACCTAACTTACACTACAATGTCTTCGAGTTGAAATGACTTAAGTACATAATCATGTATATCACTTTACAACTCGTTTCTGATCAAACTTTATATTCTAGTCAGCAAGACAATTTTTACGTCAACATGATAAAGTGATATAAGTTATTTAGAAAGTGTGATAAAGTATCGCGGTCTCACAGATGGAGTTGTTCTACATTAACATCAATTAAATCACACTATTTGACTTAGTTTTAGCGATACCAATTTAAAATCATATTTCGGTTTTCACTAGTGTAGTGAGTTACACATTTTTATGTTTTCGTAATTTAAATAATGTTTACTTAGTGCTTTATTCCAGCGTAAATTAGTTTAAACCTAACTCGCGCTAACGATGGTTTTGAGATTCGTTGATATAAATAAATCCGACATACAATTTGCCGTGTACGTAAAACGCGGTCATAGCGATACATCCGAAAACGGATGCCGGGAACTAACGCGTCCTGGGTGACCCGACCTTGTCTGTGGAGTCTGATCAGCTTTGCGGATGAGTTGTATACAAGCCTCGGTGGGAGGCATCCAAAACCACCACGCACACAAAAAGCGGTCATAGCGATACATCCGTAGGTGGATGCCGGGAACTAGACGCGTCCTGGGTGACCCGATCTTGTCTGTGGAGTCTGATCAGCTTCGCAGACAAGTTGTGCAAACACCTGAGTTAACCTGAGTCAAAGGCTGCGGCTTGAGACCGAGGAGCGCTCAGTGGCTTCGGCCTCGTGCATATCGGACTTGATCAACCCGGTGTGCATGGTGTACTTTTGCTTTTACTTTATCTAAGCTCAAACATTATTAAACATATCTATGTTAGGTTGTCAATTAGTTGAGACTTGAGTTGGACTGAAATTTAAATACATTGAATAAATTCCCGTCGGGTTGGCTTGTCGTTGAACCTCGAGTCAAAACTTCGCTCATTCGAACGAGAGGTGGATGCCCAATGCGATTTCAGGTGTAGGTTGAGCGTTATGATGAACGTGAATTCTGATAGGTTACTGTTAGGTTGGGTTCCGTTAGGTTTGAGTTGCTGTTGGGCTGATGTATTCGTTGCGTTGAACGAGAGGTGAAACAGAATGCCCAATGCGATTTCAGGTGTAGGTTGAGCGTTATGTTGAACGCAAATGCTGATAGGTCACTGTTAGGTTGGGTTCCGTTGGGTTTGAGTTGCTGTTGCGTTGAACGCGAGGTGAAACAGAATGTCCAATGCGATTTCAGGTGTAGGTTGAGCGTTATGTTGAACGCAAATGCTGATAGGTTACTGTTAGGTTGGTTACCGTTGGGTTTGGGTTGATTGTAGGTTGTGTGCAATTCATTGTATTATTGGGCTTCTGGATCACCACGAATGAGTGAGGGCGAAATTTTTCGCCCGATCGAATGAATGGTGGTCCAGAATGCCCAATAATATACTACTCTCAACTCTCCACCTTATTACATTGGTGAATGGTGCTATATTTACATAGCTTGCAACGGGTTGCCCTTGTGACTGCACACTTATTATCTGTTGTGCGACAATGAAGTTCGCTCTTTATTCGTTATCAAGGTTTAAAACAATTAGGAAAACAGTATCAAAGATCGGCAAGTAAATCTAAAGCTATGAATCAAGGGAATTACAAGATTTCTTATTCATTTCACACAGGTTAACTTAGTACACATAAAATTACGTTTTACAATTTACTCTTTCCAGTATTGTCAAATAAATCCATGACCCCTTATAAGTTCAATTTCCAACGTCGGTCATCTCAATCTCTCGAACTCTAGGTGTGACTTCTCTACTACAATCAAGCCCAAACACCTCCAAATACTCCCACATTTCTCACACATTAAGATCAATAGAACCATGATCATTAATCCGAACAATATCAACATTATGACCTCTATTGAGTTCCAACCCTTATATTCAACCTGAATCAGGCGATAACAAGACTCATATAGTTCGTCTAGATTCATTTTTTACTATAATACAGAACAGTAATAAACAAGTAGTGGATTCATTTGATAACCTGTATTAATAACTGAAATCGGGTACTTTACCGAATAACTCCTGGATGCACTTTTCACTCCCTAGCTAAATTACAAACTAACTTATTTATTTAGATTTTAGTTCGATATGTTAGGACCTTCAACAACCCTAGCTCATAGGTTCTAACAGAGAGAATCGCTAAGATTTTTCTAGGTTCTTGTCGTGAAGCGAGCCAAGATCCAACCTGCCCCAACTTCCTCCTCCACTCCCGTCAGCGTCATCCTTCGGGTCTCCGGGAGCTGTGGGCTTGTCTCTGTAATTTTAAAATATTCCCACGAGTAATTCCGTACATATAATTGGTTAATGACTATGACCGATCCTTGCGATTGGACGATAGTCATGCTAGAGCGTAAGCTCCGCCCTTAAAACATCATCATCAGCATCATGATGTTTTTGCTTGCTATGATTTTTTTGACTGGTTTCACTCGAGTCTAAAGCAACACGTGGAAGCAATTTACGTATCCTAGCAATTGAAAGATTGCACAAAGTCCTTTGTCTATAATGGGTTCTTAAGTATCGACTCGTCAAGCGTCATTTTTACGACTTAGTTTTAAGAAAGCGAGTCAGGTTTCTTTTGTCTAATTTAATTTTATGTTGCGCGTTGGTCGACTCTATAAATCTTAAGTTTTGTTTAAGATAATTTTTTGTTCCCTTGAATTCTGGGTAAAACTTTCTACACGTGAACGTTGCTGTCTGCGTTATTTGAAATTTATGGGCGCTAAGTCTGTATTTTATAACTTATTTGATACGCGGAAGCGATAACGCTACGTTGACCATCTCACACAGAGCGTCTAGTTTAATCAACGCAACGGCCAAACGGTTACGGGTGTCAAATAGTATGAGAATTGCTTGTTATCGAGACGTGCCACTAGTGGAGCAGCTAATGTGCCCATAGTAATTTAAAGACAAAGACACAAAGAAACGCAAACACGATCGAGACGTTTTTTTGGGCTTTGATTTCACTAGACGCTCAGAGTGTCATGTTTGACACCTTTATTGCTACGTATTAAGGTTGAAGGTGCTGCTATTGGGACAGCTTCGGACACATACACATTTACCTTATCAGTGAGATGTGTGAAGTTTAATTTATCATGCCAAATAAATACAAAAAATATTGAAATAAAAACAATAAACGCGTTACAAAGTCCGTCTAGTCAGGCCAGTTAAGTGTGGCTTATTTGGTAGAACTGGTAGGACAGATTGAGGTTGCTAGTTCAAGTCCAGCCACCAACGATGTTTTCTTTGCATTTTTGACAGCATGTTTTTCTACGTACCCTGATTATATCCATAACTTTATGAAGTGGCTTCCCTCTATATAGCTGCTGGTGACACACGAGCTTATAGTAATCCACTATCCTTCTCTTTATCGTGCCGTTGTCTCTTTCCATAGCAAGCCAGTCGAGGCCACCGTCGCTGCAGTCCCATTTGTTATCTAAAACAGTGATTAATTATGATCTTTACAAAGTAAATGTCACTTCACTACCGATTTGCTAACATAAGCCAAATAGTTTCAGAATTTATCTTAAATCTATATGCAAAACAACTGACGTCATTTTATAAACATTGTAAGCAAACAACGGGATTTTTGTAATCGCAAGCCAGACAGTAAGACAAGTACTGTTTTGGTTCACAGATATTAAACATTGTACTTGTACCGAGTGTCCCATTTAGTATCCTTAATAAGAAAACAAATATTTAAAAGCAACTTCTGTACTCGTATTTTTCAACCAGCCAATTTTAGGGAAAATTATCTACTTATTCATTAGTGCTATCACCTTAATACCTAAATTGAACCCAAGATTTATTGGCTTCTCATGTCGAGCTTAATTTAGACTTAAAAAGCGTTTGAGGTACCATCGAACAAACTGAATCACTTTACATCTGTGGAAACTTTTTGCAATCAATTTCACAATTATTTTTTGACAGATGTCCGTCATGACTCATGACATTTTCCGCTGAACGGTTCTACAGAATCGTCAGGTGAACAAGTCCGCTATTGTCGAACATTTACTGGAATCAGGACCAAACCACTTGTTAGATATTATTAAAATTTGTTATACGTGTAGTTAAGTTTTGTTTAAAAAATACTGACTGATATGATAGATGCTGCTTCTAAACGCGTGACATCTGTCAGCGGTGAAAGAAAAAAAAAAGAAAAAGACGAGGAGATTGACTTAGGACATTTGGCGCGTAACGCTACCGATTGAAAAAGTGGAAATAAAACCAATTATTAGACCTGAAGATTATTTTATTGTAGTGAAGCTTTTACACTAGATTGAGCTTTATTGAGCTTTACTTGAGGATTATCTACTGAGTGGCATTTTTATAGTAGAATTGTACGTGAAGCAGTTGAAATCAGAAAACACCGTAATTTCAACAGGGAGGATGGTTTCAAGCTTTTATCTTCATGGAATCCGGTAATCAGTATGTGTAAGCTACATCAAATATCGTCTCATAAATCGCCGGATGTTGTGAGTGTTGTGCGTCGGACTAGTGGCAACCCTAGTGAAAAAAACTGATAATAAAGAGCAAGTGCGGATAATTCGGGGAACCCGTGCAGCTAGGAGATGTTGATACCCGCCTCTTCTCTTCAGTCCCTTCGAGTCCATGGACACAACGTCGCGTCCGAAACGTCGAGGTATTTAAATTTAAATATGTTTCATACGCGATTAAGTCCCGAGTATCATGATAATAATGATAACGTATTTTCAGTAATAGTTGACAGTCTCAAAAAAAAAATTGATACCTAGTACTAGGTAGGTACTAACGTCCAGGGAGTCAACGTACCGCTATTATTATATTACATAGAAATAGAACATGCTTTACAGTCATAATTACAGTTATTTATGAGTCTCAAGTTCAAATGGCATTCATATCGCAACGCCTTTTGAAACTAAGCAATTTATTAATGCACTTCTTAGAATTGATCAGCAACATAATATTTTGCTAAGTATCAACTTATGCTGAGGCATAAATCGTAGCCGCCGACACAAGTGGCTGTCACTCGATCCGTCACTTGACGCTTTCTTACTAAAATGCTACGTCGGAACCCTCGAACAGAAATATGATACGCAATACCCATGAGTCTTAAAATACTTGGAAATCAACGTATTGTTAATTGAGTTGCTTATTAGGGTTCCGTACCTCAAAAGCAAAAAACGGGTTAAAGGATTCCGTTTTTTCCTTTTGAGGTAATAATTATTATTATTATAAATACCATGGGACCTTTATAGGATGACTCGTGTGTCTGTATGTCCGTCTGTCACAGCCAGTACACACATGTAAATCGATGACCCAAAGACGGACGTGTAACGTAAATCATTTGGGGGTAAATTAGAAAATGAAAAAAAAAAGTTTCGAAAACCAAGTATAATGTTACATATTTAATGTTGTTGTTACTTATTTAAAATGAAAATGTCGAGGGCTTTTTTTATTTACCTAAGTTGTAGCTCCTTATCTGTGCTCAGCTTCCGGAAAAATTAGATATTACATTTAATCCTTATTCAGTGACCTTCCAATGTTTCTAAGTGTTTTTTTTTCTCATGGAGAAAGTTCCTTGAAACATTCTTATCTAGCTCACTCATTCTTGGAAACATACCTACAACATTTGGACGAGTCGAGTAATGTATGCCGTAATGGTCATAAATATTACGATTGGAATTTACTCTGCCTGGCCATCGGTATTTTAGCATACTCCCGTACATACGTACCTACATATTACATAGCAAAGCGGTTCACTGGCTTAGAAATTGTTAGATACATTAGGTATGTCTGCTTATCTGCCTGTCAATGGAATAAGTAAGCTAAAAAGATCCCTGGACATATTTTTTATTTAAAAAACTAGATGATTTTTAGGTACTAAGTACCTAGAAAAACTGATTTTGCCTAACTACGACTAATTTAATCTTGACGACGTTCCAACTACGTTGCAGTGGAGATGTCGTAAGGATGGACAAGTTCATACAAATACATACTTAATAATTAGGTAGGTATTGTTCATAAGATTTTGAAATAAAAAATCTTAAAAAATAGCATAAGATAATCCTCTAAAGCCATAAGTTAGCACAAATATGAAGTCGGTGCGGTGCGAGCAGAATATTCTTTGAATGAAGCACTGACTTCATATTTGTACTAACTCATGGCTTCAGAGGATTATTTAATGTTTTTTTAAGGCGGTTTTACTTATATTATGCGACAAACACTTGCCACTGGCAATACAGCACTGGCAGTTAATACTGATTAAGAATGTTTTTTTACACAACTTACCGCTAAGATATACTCGTTCTAAAACTGGTGGTCCCTTGAGGAGTCGAGCCTTCATATGCCTCAGTACATTCTGTCGGAGGTCCAACTCCTTCAGAACTTGCATCTGGGTTAACACTTCGGGTGGAATCTCGTATAGTGACGCGAGGCCGTGCATTACAATTTTCTGCAAAAAAAACTTCAGCGTAAAATATTTGTGCCATGAGGGCAGCTGAATGGATATCCATATAGGTAGCATCACTAACAATAGGCTCGGGATCATTTAAAATTCATCAGAGTCGTAATGGATAAGCTAAGCTGCAAGACTATACAATCCTGGATGGCTAGCACGAGCGCCATTTTGTCGCTTGTCGGCCAAAGCGCCCTTTCACTGATGTCGATGACAACGTCATAAACATTTTCACAGGGGAAAGCTTTTCTCGCTTAACTATACGTAGCTAAGCACATCTCCGGTGAAAAAGTACACTAAAAGTAATTTAGGTGTTTCCTTTGGATCTTAAGTGTATATATTTTTAAACAAAGAAGGGTCGGTATCGTCGTATTGAGGGACATCTACCTACACTAAGTATACAGTAAGTATGTAAGATTTTACACACAATCCTATCCAATGGACTTTTTAATTATGTCAATAACAGAATCGCTAACTATTAGTCAGATTTATTATTCGTGATAGTCTTGTGGAGCCTATTTGTCACCTCTTGACATTTTGGTTTTAATTAAATGTTAAAGGCGGATAGTGCTAAATCACTGTCGAGTGACAATTAGGCATGCTACTGTTAACGCCTATACAAAATCTTCTCATAGATACTTTTGGGTTGTACAGCCCGACATCAGTAGCTATTTAAGGTGATTCCTGGGGTGACCTATTCCTGCGCCTTTGACTCGGGAAAACGCGTAGCTCTCGAACGACGACCGGAACATTCTGAAGCTAGCAGTGCGTTGACTCAGCAACAACTGAAGTCAGCTTGCAATAACTTAACTTTGATTGTGTGAGGCGGAGGTCGGAATGGATGCTTTCTCTCGGTTCCTTTATATAATACTTTGCCCTTGGTTAGTAGAGGGAACAAAGTCGAGTATTAACTTAAATTTATGGAAACTCGTGACTAATAAGCAGGGTCATAAAATTAGAAGCTACTGACATTAATATGCACTATAACGAAATAGGCTCGCTACGTTTGACCACGTGCTTGTTAATTTATTATTTCTTTAGTGACAACCTAAGGATAAAAACATGTTGTAGTCTGCTACTTAGTAACTAAATTTTCAAAGGGTTGTCAAAAAGGGCCCATAAAATTATTAGTTTATTGATCTGTTATTTATTGGTGTTTATTGTTATTTGTGTTGTTATTCATGTTATGTTATTTGTGTGTTCATTCTGAATACCATAGAGAATAGGCGCGAGAAAATTATCGGACATTTGATACGACACGACAATTTCTTGAAGACCATTTTAGAAGGAAAATTTTAAGGAAAGAGAGGAAGAGGTCGGCCTAGGCGAAGCTACTTGGACCAGATAAAGGAGAAGGCCGATGTCGTGTCGTATCAGGAGGTCAAGGAACTGGCTCATAGGAGTGATGATTGGAAGAAACTCCACCGACAAGAGTGTAACTCTTAAGTTTGATGATGATGATCTGTTATTTAAAGATCAAAGTATTTTAAGTGCGTGAAGCTTATGTCCCGGGTGGTGAAGTACTTGTGGTTATGGCGTCATAATATGATATGTAACGTGTGGTCGTAAAACCAACTAACACCCTACCATATTGATATCGAATAAAAGTTGAAGGACCTTGGGCTATATTAATGGGTGTTTGCGAATTTTTAGTGCGCATTGTTTCTGTGTGACGCTGATTTTTTGGGCTGGTGTGTTGTCGCCCGAGAGGGCAACACTGGCTGACGTCACATCCGAGCAGTGGTGGGCACTGGCGCGGGGTCTTCAAGCAACCGAGGCGATGAGAGAGACGGAGCCCGGCCACTGACACTTTTTTTTGACTGGACACCGAGCGAGAACGTGGTTCTTAAGATTAAATTAAAATTGTATAATAATAATTAATTACTGTATATTGTAACCGTTATAGTGGTATAATTATAATAATTCAGACGGAGTTGCATTTCATTTATAGGTGCGCTAATAAAACTGTTTTTATGTTCGCCATTATTCTTACTTATGCTACTAATGGTGACATCGCTTTGATACCTGGATTGTAGTAGAAAACCTTCATTCTAATTGTGTTTTATTACCTCAGACGTGACATGTCCAACTTCTCAGCCTGGTTGTGTTACTGAAGTGCAATAGCCGAAATAGGGACAGGGAATTTAAAGAATGTTACCTATTTAGCGTGATTAAGTCAAAACAGATTAATTATAATTAATATAGATACCTAAGTTTTAAATGTGTCAAACTTATGTAAACATGACAGCTCATTAGGACCCCCAAACTTGAGTGCCTTCGATCACATAAGTAACTAGAGCCGCGCGAAACAACTTCTGCCCAGTTAAAATAGATCGAGAAACATTAGCTACCTCTATATCATTATATTTGAACATAAAGGCCTGTACGTACATTCGGTGAACTTTGTCCAGATACTTTTCTGAACGCCTATATTCAAATGTACCCACGACATCAAGTAGGTACCTAATACCTAATTAGCGCAGTCTTGGGAGGAGCGGGGCGGTAGCGCGAATTAACCACCGCCACAGAATACATGATGTACTCAGCGGCACAATTAATCGCCTACCCTATTTTTACTATTCATTATAAAAGTAGGTATTCTTTATTTAAATAACAGTTTTTACATTTAATCAAGGAAAAAATGGTGGGCGTTTACTTTTGCCTCTGAGTATAGTACAAGTACACAGCACCGAACGTGACCGAACCATGTGTACCCATGCACTTATAAACGAGTATGGAATATTGCACAGGACACTCTGTTATTTTACCACATAGCTTTTAAGTTATCTTATCTGTAATTTATGACTATCCTGCAACGTCTGCTTACTTCAAGTTGTCACAATCCGCATTGATGTGTCTGGATAATTGTCTCATGAAATGTTTAGTTTAAAATGCTTTTACGTCAATGTAAACAAAGCCAACCCCCAGCTTACCCTGTGTCGCTTTCCTTAACCAATGTTCTTTAGGGAACATCGCTGTCACTTTCTTGGGAAACATCTTAGAGTTAAGACTTTACTCTATTATTGTGCTTTATTAATAATCGCTATAAATAAAAATCCTTAAAAAAAACATCACCGGCGTTGTCAATAGTTAACTCGTGCTGATTTATTTATACAGTGCTTATTGAAATGTAGGCGCTCAGTAAATAATCTGTACCACGCCTACCCCGCATCGCCAAGCCAATAAACGTCCTTAAGCATATAGACATAGGTATTAATAACGAGATATTGACCGCGATATTACCTTTTTTAGGGTTCCGCACCTCAAAAGGAAAAACGGGATCCTCATAGGATCACTTTGTTGTCCGTCCGCGTCTGTCTGTCTATCTGTCTGTCTGTCATGACTCTTTTTCTCTTGAACGCGTGGAGGTAGAATATTGAAATTAATATCGAATACCCTGCAGTCCCTTTAAGCTGTGAAAAAACCAAACTTCTAAGTCAACGCCATCAGAAGATACAGTACCTAATTAAAAAGATTGTTTCCATACAAATTGCCATACCGTGAAAACCTAAAGGGTACTTCCAGTTGTCTTAAAAACTTGAAATTTGGTATCATTTAAAACGGCCTCTTAATTCTTACCTCTATTTTACTATTTGTATCAAAGTGTCCCTTAAAGGTTTGTAAGTGGGTGCAGTTAATGAGTTCCAGTTGCTGCAACGATGGGAAGTGTTGCTGAAGTCTTCCGATGTTGAAACAGTTGCCCGGCCAGTCTTGTAGCCTCAGGAATAATATGTCATGCCTGTAGACAAAATGTTAGTAAAGCACCTTATCTACAAGGTTGCAAATACTGAAGCGTCGATATTTCAGCAAATTATTGAGCAAGGGAAGTTTTTCGAAAAAGTTTCTCGAAGCTTATTAGAGTAATAATATTTGTGTTTTGTTTAATTTTTTCATGTTATTTACGAGACAAAACAGTATGATTATTAGTGTAATAGGCTACGAGAACCGGGGCCCAGCAGAGGCAAGAAATGTTGCTGTGAAATTTGCCTAGCCTAGTGGTTTGACCTATTGCCTCTGAAGCAGAGGGTCGAGGGTTCAAACCCCGGCTCGCACCTATGAGTTTTTCGGAATTTATGTGCGAAATCACATTTGTAATTTATCATGAGCTTTTCGGTGAAGGAAAACATCGTAAGGAAACCTGCACACTCCTGCGAAGCAATTCAACGGTATGTGTGAAGTTCCCAATCCGCACTGGGCCCGCGTGGGAACTATAGCCCAAGCCCTCTCATTCTGAGAGGAGGCCTGTGCCCAGCAGTGGGACGTAAATAGGCTGATGATGATGATATTTTACTAAAAAAAAACTACACAGGGGTGTTTACCTAGACTTGCTCAATCACTTCCTGAAATTAATATGCCTCGTTAACTTCAATTTTAGAATTTTGTGTAATTTGTACCAATATTAGGTCTTCAATTAATTCCCTAAGTAGAGTTACAGTAAATTACAGACCTTAAGGGTTAAGTCAATTTAATTAAAAAAAAATGCGACTAATTGATTCCCTGCTCCTTTTCTTGAAGTAATTTAAAAATAATGGTATTGTAACAGTTCTGAGTTATTGTAAAGGTACCTTAGTCGCATTTTTTTTTAATTAAATTTACTTAACCCTTAAGGTCTGTAATTTACTGTAAATCTACTTAAGGAATTAATTGAAGACCTAATATTGGTACAAATTACACAAAATTCTAAAATTGAAGTTAACGAGGCATAATAATTTCAGGAAGTGATTGAACAAGTCTAGGTAAACACGCCTGTGTAGTTTTTTTTTAGTAAAATATCATCATCATCAGCCTATTTACGTCCCACTGCTGGGCACAGGCCTCCTCTCAGAATGAGAGGGCTTGGGCTATAGTTCCCACGCGGGCCCAGTGCGGATTGGGAACTTCACACATAAATTATTCCCTTTGGTTGGTATTGGTTTATTAATGTTGATCGGGACTACCTAATAAGTACTCGAAATTTATTGCTATACGAGACGAGTTGAAATATGATGGATAAATATACAGGACCAAGGAATTTAAAGTCAAGCAAGATCTATAAAATCAAATTAAGCAAGTGTAGTCTTGAAAATTATTTGCAGTACAAATGACGAATTTATAAATGATAATACTATTAAAACTGTGCATTGAATTTCAATTCTAAAATTATTCAGTTTATCGAAACGATACATTACTAAACTCAAAGCAGACTTTCATTGAATAAAGTACAAAATAAAATAAATATTGAATCAGGCGTTACTTTGCGGAGGTCCTTATTTATGAACTAATAGTTATTTGTTATACAAGGGTGCAAAGTTGTATTTCACCCGCGAGTGTGGAATTGAAACACAAGCAAGCGAAAGGATTCTATAGTTGAACCACGAGCGAAGCGAGTGGTTCTAAAATAGAATCCTGAGCGTAGCGAGTATTTCAACACACGAGAAGTATAATATATTTGCACCCGTGTGTAACACAAAACTTTTCACCTCACTGTAGCGAGGAAAACGCGACATCCAAAAAAACTACTCGTAAAAATAAATCTTCATCACTGGAATCACTATTTTTTTACGACATAATAACATAAAGCTCTGAAGTTGTGTATTTTTAAGTGAGTCGGAGTCGGTGAGAAAAAATTTGTTGACATTTCTGACGATGCGTATAGAAATTGCATCGACTCAACTTGTGCGTTCAGAATTATATTCAACATCATTATGAAAAAAAAACAAATGTGCCTTATAGAATGTTATTAAATAAAGCTAAATTTGGTAGTTTTCATTAAATTCTCAAACCATTTATCATTTATTTAATGATAATTAATATCGAACGAAAATTATTATGAGCGTTCTACGTTTTGTCATCTGTCAGAGGCTACTTAAACACGCTCCACTCCAAGGTCAAATTACTTTCCCCACTAGTGGATAAAACGCGATTTTACCCGCTTGTATTAAAGGATAAAAGACGGTTTTCCGAGGTACTAAGGGGAAAAAACAATTACTTTGCTCACCCGAGACCACGCGCGAATAAAAATTCTAAAGGACGAAAATAATATTGAAAACGCGATAAAAGTATTGAGAAAACACGGATTTTTTAATACGCAGAAGCTTGTTCGAAATCATTTGAACCCATTGATTAGTGAGTATTCTAAATTAAATGTTCGTTATGTAAATTAGATTTTTTTTATTCCTTTCGGGAATTCCATTACAGAATCTAAATGTAAATAGAATAGAATAGAATACAGTTTCTTCACGTGTGCGGCTTAGCATACGTCTTTCCTATCTCTCTTGTAGGTTGTATGTATTAAGTGTCATCGTGTCGTACTCTTCGTACAGCTCAAGACTCTTAAATGGCTCTCAGATGCAAATTGCCTTACATTACAATGCAATAGAGCAACTATTGTCAACTTACTCTTCGGTGAATTTTAGCAGCGCTAGAAATGCTGTTAAACAATCAACTGTTTTTTGGATAGGCTAACACCTCGGTCGCGTTCGCCTACTCGATAAAAATCTGTTGACAACATTTGACAGCATAAATTTAATATCTTGGTTTTGTTTTTTGATCGTGACAAGACAAAGACAATTGATCCATCCTATAGCGTAGTTTCGGAGTTACGTCCTTTTGGAATAAGTACCTTTTAATAAATTAATAATAAGTTAATTACAAATCCTAATGAAAATTTAAAACCGTAGGTTTGTTCCTCTTTCAAAGTAGAATACAGACAATTAATCAAATTATAGTCTCAAAAATACGAAATGTTGTCAATTTTCATAGAAACTCAGAGATGCGAGCCGGAATTTAAACCCGCTAGCCGCTGCTTAAGTTTTGACGAGTCAAATCATTCGGCAGCCGCCGCTTAACAAAGTGCCGCTTAGCCGCGTTGCTACTAGAATACGCGTACTCTACAATGTGGTACGAGTACGTGAATACAAAAGTTTTTCGTCGTACTCACTGACGTGCCTTTTTGTGGTATGCCTAGATTGCCTAGTAGCTGTGTCTGCCATGTGAAACTATGTAAAAGTACTTACTGTATCCCCTTCAGCCATAGATTAGAGATGCCACCTCTGCACCTTAGCAGGTACTGCGTCTGTTCGCACGCCGCTGACGTGGTGTGCTCGATGAGTGAACACGGCCTGTTCAGGGTCCAGTCTGTGTCGTTTCTTCTGTATGGTCCTGGCGTCACTGATGTGGACAGGCTGATCAGCAGTATTGTGTGCGATAGTACTGAAACAATACATTTTTTTACTTCCATTCCTTGTTACTGTGACCCGCAGCCTTTTCAATCAAAGGTTTTGCATACGAAATCAACTAAATAGATATATGCAGGGGACTCAGTAGGCAGCGACCACGATTGAGGGTACATTATGTGTTCACATCCATTTACATTATGCTATAGGTGAAAAACTTGAGTAAAGGACCTGCTGTATGTGAGTAATGTATGCGAAATTGCGAATGGACATTCCATTTTTGACGTACGGTTTGCAAACTCATTATTTGCTTATCTTTCAAGTTTGATTATTCTTGTCCACTTATTATTCTATTGTCATGCTAAGATATACTTAAATACTTAGTTGTCAATGTCGAGTAAATGTCTTCGTATTTGTTGCATCGTTCGTTAATAAACAACACAGTTTACATGAGAAGTAAATTAAAAAACATCGAATATGAAATCAGCTAGACAAATTAATATCGCACCATTTCCTGAACTTGGTAGAGGACGACCACTGCATATCCAAACGAAAAGAATTTTGTGTAATTTGTACCAATATTATACGATAAAGACTCAATTTGTTCATCAACACCAAAACTATTGGTCATCAAATTATCAGGCGGGCTAGCACGCGCGCCATTTTGTCGCTTGTCGCTCAGTGCGTCCTTCTATTCACTGATTCCATCACTATGAAAGGCACGTACTGCACGACAAGCGACAAAATGGCACACGTGCTACATGTGCCGGTGTACCGAAAAATCTGGTTATCATTCTCTAATTTATTGAATCAGGCGTTACTTTGCGGAGGTCCATATTTATGAACTATTATAAAATAACGGGGTACCTGGCGTAAATTAAAAATAAAATAAAAAGGGTAGTTTGGAATTCATTTAAAAAAAAAGGGTAGTTTAGGACTTACATAAAAGGGTAGTTTGGAATTTATAAAATATTAGTGGGTACGTTGGTTTTGTCATTAACTAAGTTGAGTACATGGTTTACATATGTCAGTAGTGGAAGAAGTGGCATGTTGAGCGGTTGTTGTTGTGCTTCGTAAATGGCCTCGTGGAGAGTGCCGAAACGCGTCAGCGTTTAGTATAATGGTGGTGGTGATAGTTGGGTCTGTGTGGCATGTGTTGATTCGTGTAGCAGTGGAGGCGGAGGTGTTGCATGGAAACATACATTTGCCGCACAGATATAACTATTTGTCATTAGTGGTCGCGGGTGAGCAAAGTAATTGTTTTTTAGTTTATCATTCTCTATCCTGGCCGGTTTTTTAACTTAATTGTTTTGCAGTACTTAAACTCCTTGTTACCCTTATTTTTATTTCTTGCTAAATTACGTGTTGATGGGTGTTGGTTTTATTTTCAACGCTGCGTTTTATTTTCGAAATTTCGAATATCAAAATCAAAAAATCTGATTGATATTTATGCTTTGAACAAGCGTCCTAAACAAACAGTAAGGAAATTGTTTGCGCAATCCTCTGATTTTAATGATCCAGCTATGTTGATTATTTATACGACCTACCTACTAAGTACAATATTATCGAACCAAACTGTTTGTGTTATAAGTTATAAATGGTTTAATGGTTTGGTTGCGGGTTGGAGGAACAAACCACCGAGCACATCTTCTGGCGCTGTCCCCTTCACTCCTACCCCGGATCTGGTGAACACCTCTATAATCCGACACCAGTGCCCTAAGCACGACTTGTCGAATCCTGCGTCACGTAAAATCGAATAGTAAACTATAACGAGTTTGTATGACGTTTGGAACAGCGCCCGCCCGTGAGCGTATTTGGAACTAAAATTTAGTATGAGATTTCTCGATCTCGATACGATAACCGTAACGTTACGCAGGATTCGACAAGTCGTGCTTAGGGCACTGATTTAGTTGCCTGGCTTAGCAACCTCAAAGCTGTTCTCTGATTGCCCACATATTTTATTGCCATACGATTAATAATAATAATGGTTTAATTCCGAAATAACCCTTTTGAACAAATCCGAAAATCACTAAGTCCAAGAGATAGGTAACCGTAAGAGTAACAATATTCGGATAAACGACACCATTTTTCCTTGTGCACTCCAGACTTGCTATTGATTGCTATTATGGAAGGCTAACTAAATTCGACCTTTTAACATTCTTATGAGTTTTCAGGCTGATGTTTCATTTGAAAGGCATTCATGGGGTCAAAGTCAACATGAAGAGGCTTTGGTACCACATAATAATAAATATGTGATGGGGTCCATACCCATGTACATCCTAATAACAACGGATCCTTCACAGTTGCCAAATTATCGCCAGAGGGAAGTGACTTGGAATGGGCTATGGGGTTGGGATGTTGTAGACAGGATTACCGGGCAATGGGGTGGGTTACACGGACGCCTGCCATTTCGATATCATATTAAAACAAAGTTCGATAGGCGGTCACTCGAATCGCCGGTCACTAAATACGCTCCTCAAACGTTTGCCCACGCGGGGCAACGAGGTGGCAACATTGGTGTGTGCGGCCAAGGAGGATAGTATACGGAGTGTCAAAGCCCATACTTCGAATCGTTCCCCGCAGTCATGTTAAAATTCAGGCAATTTCTAGATGGCGCCAAGGTCGTAGCCAGCGGGTCAAATAATAACAAAACAGCGGTACGAATGTGTCACTCAAGCAAGGTATTGGCAACGCATCTGCAAACCCTCCGGA
The DNA here is from genome assembly GCA_963691665.1 of Clepsis dumicolana. NCBI lineage: Eukaryota > Metazoa > Arthropoda > Insecta > Lepidoptera > Tortricidae > Clepsis > Clepsis dumicolana. The sequence goes on from OY829513.1 coordinate 8,680,829, forward strand.
GTTGCGGGTGTCTATGGGCAGTGGTAATCACTTACCATCAGGTGACCCACTTGCTCGCTTGCCTTCCTCGTTGTATAAAAAAAAGGTAGATGACGCTGAATGTAAATAAGAACGATTCAAAGTATGGGCTTTGTCAATCCGTTTACTTTGCATGATCCTTGGTGCGGCTAAGGATTCAGAAGTGCCACTATTGTGTCAATATTAGTACTTGATTCTATACTGTTTACAAGTTCAGCATTACAAATTGTTGTCTGTTGTTGTGTTATCACTTAGGTAGATATTTACTTCTGATTCCTATACAACGTAATTTTGTAGATGGCTGGCCCCTGGATAAATTTCAGCGAGGATATTGTTGAGGCTTCACATTGTCTTGCGGCAGATGTTGTGAGGTCGTGACAGTAAGCTTGAATGACCCAAATTGTATTTGAGGAAAATGCCCCGGCTTCCCTTGAAACAATTGGAAAGAAAATATCTTCGATTATATTGATGAAAGGTTTAGCACTGGCTTTGGCAACTGACAACCGTTTAAGCTTTTGCCAGCGACTGGATCCAAAGTGCTGGATCAGAACAGATTTGCGATGGTTTGTTTCAAAAGCTCTGCTATTGCAGAATATTAAATATTATAAACTTTCAAGTAGGTACGTAAATGACCCCACGACACGACCCGATTTTTATCGTTACGATTCGTCAATATAACTCCTTTCTCCGTTATTTCGATAAATCGTAGGATGAATGAAGAATGAGTCGTGGCCGATGAATTCATAAATGTTTTGTTGAGAAAATTAAGTGTCATGCAAAGAATATTATGAAGAACTGCTTGATACTCAACAGCAAAATATTTGTCATAACATATCACATAATTTACCTAAAGCCTTGAATCAGAGCCCTGAGGGTCGAGCACGACTTTTCGAAACCTGCGTCACGTAAAATCGAATAGCAAACGTTGTCGCGTTTGTATGACGTTTGGAACAGCGCCCGCCCGTGAGCGTATTTGGAACAAAAATTTAGTATGAGGTTTCTCGATCTCGATACGATAACCGTAACGTTACGCAGCATTCGTAGAGTCGTGCTCGACCCTCAGAGGTATTCCTTATTCGTGCCCTTTGAAGACGGTTTTATTTAATAATTTATTTTTTAGGGACAAAGGAATCACGTTATTGATCACCGGAGTAGATAGAAAAAAATTCTCGGGGGCTATAAACACACAAAAGTAAGACCAATTTTAAAAGCAATTTTGCGGAATTGAATATTTTTCTTTGGTAAATGATAATTCGAATTGTTCACTGAATCTGTGTACACTTAGCAGCAGAAGTTGCTAAAACATTACTTCACTAGAATGACAGTGTTGTCAGTTTTAGGTGAAAATAAAATAGTGATGCGATGAATTAATGAATGAAAGAATGAACGATTTCAACTACCAATAAATACACATTCTTTTGCGGTTTTTTAAAATGAGGAAATATACTAACTCACACATTTCGTTTTAGTGGCAACTGGCAACCTTGCCTTGGCAAGTCTTGAATTAGATTTTCGGGTTTAGATTTAACTGGGTGTTCTAGCCCTATCATTATACAGAAGTGAATTATTTGTTCGACTTTAGAAGTGCTCCACAGCTTAGTGTACTTACATACAGATGACTCAATCGCCAAAATAATAAAAACATGCACATGTTTTTCATTAAAGCTCCTTTTATATATTTCTAGTTACCAATACATACTTACACAAAATCTTTATAAAGAAATTGATCGTATTTTTCTTTTTATACAGAAATTAACCTTATAATGCTTGCGGCATTTTTCCTGGAAATTCGATATCGAGGCACAGGCCTACTCTCAGAATGAGAGGGTTTGGGTTACAATTCCCACGCGGGCCCAGTACGGATTGCAACTTCACACACACCATTGAATTGCTTTGCAAAAGTGTGCGGGTTTCCTCACATTGTCACACCACCACTACCATGTGTTCACACCAAAGAGCTCCTGATAAATTACAAATGTAATTTCACACATAAATTCTGAAAAACTCAGGTGCTAACCGGGGCTCGAACCCACGACCCTCTGCTTGAGAGGCCATAGGTCAACATAGAATTACAATGCAAAGAAAAATCTGTTAAGCAGCTGGACTTGAACCAGCAACCTCGGCAATCCGTACCACGCTCCACCAATACCTAACGAATTTTTCTATGCATTGTCATATTTTTATTTGGAAGATCTTTCCTCAGCGCCATCTATGAGTATCTTAATCAAGCGGCTCAAATACTAAGGAACTTCTACAGTTACGTATTAGTGGCAAGAGATGGAGCTGTTTCTGAATCAATGAAAATAGGTCAAACCAAAAAGTTATTAGGTACGGCTTCTTTTAAAATAATAGATTCACGAAACAAAACAAACCTATTGAGCTGTCAGAAATCACCCAACGTGACACTGTGGTAATGCATATCCAGTAGTAGCAAAAGGGAGGAAGGGAGGTTGACAGGAATGATTACTACCGAACAATCTAGCACCAACCGGATTTTAGGAAGGATATATTACTTGTATACTTATCTCCAATTCCTGACAGATCTGTTGAAGTTGGAATGCAACCTCAAAACCAAATCCTTTTCACTTCAACTTGTAGTTATTAACATATAAGTCCTTCTCTTTCATGGTTAACGTAAATAATAACTTTCAAGTGCTTATGGAGTCACCTCATAGCAGTTTTATAGCTTAGTCTTAAAAAAACTGTAATAGTGAGTAGACATGGTGTTTGGTATAACGATGTAGGAACTTTAGGAGGTGATATAGAGGACTATTAGAAATAGTTTGAAGCCTATACGTCTTAGTCCAATATGTGACAGTTTTTTTTAAATTGAGTTTTTCTGAATTTTTTACTTTGTACCAAAAGTTGACATAAAAAATGAAATTTTATGCCCGGTTCACATTGTTCCAGTAGCATTCCAGTCCAGCGACCCAAATCAGTGCTGGAATGCTACTGGAATAATGTGAACTGACACTTGAATCCACTGGAATGTACCCATTCCAGTGATCAATCCAGTCCAGTGACTGGAGAGACCATCTACTTTTTCATTCCAGCTCACCCAATCCAGCGCCACTGGAATAGTGTAGACAGCCAATCCAGTGCTGGATTAACAGTTTTTGTCACAGTAGTGTTAACCACTCCAAGAACTCTTAAATGACTGGAATAATGTAAACGATATGATGAATGAGTGGTTTCCGCCAAAAAAATAAACTTTATCGGGCTGTGAAAAAAATCTTTCCAGGATATTAATGTTCCAATTAGTTTAAAAAGATGTTTGGTTTGTTTACTGTAATAAAAAATACAGCATAATTATTGCTTGCACGGTTTGCTTAAAATTTAATTTTTTATGTCAACTTTTGGTACAAAGTAAAAAAATCAGAAAAACTCTATTTAAAAACTAAAAAAAGTAAAAAATAATGCCTAATATTATATTTTGTTAGTATGGATGGAAGTATGGATTAGCCCTTTCAGTTCAATATACCTAGCAAAATGTTTATCTAAGCGTTGTGGGTCTCGGGGGATCGCTAAAGTCAACCACAGCTATTCTTTCTATAAAACAACATACTTTGTTTGCTGTTGACTAGTTAAGAACCATCTCGATTAAACAAGCTTTCGATAAAAAAAAGCCGCGTCCAAATCCGTCCATCCATTTACGAGCTACGATGCCACAAACAGATACACAGATACACAGACACACAGATACACAGACACACAGATACACAGATACACAGGTCAAACTTATAACACCCCTCTTTTTCGTCGGGGGTTAAAAAAAACTGTCACATATTGCACTAAGACATATAGGCTTCAAACTATTCCTAATAGTCCCCTGTATCACCTCCTAAAGTTCCTACATCGTTATACTAAACACCCTGTATAGGTGAATAAACCGAACTTTCATTTATACCCCTGCCCAGTAAGATCCGGAGTAATTAAAGCACACGTGCCACGCGGGACTGCCGTCGCCCCGCTGCCTACGGAATATGCAACCATCTGTTTATATCATTATATATGCCTGTCCACCTCACTAATCAACATCCACTCTCAAAAGTCAACTTCAGCTGAACTTCAACCAAAATTTGACTGTATTACTGCCAAATGCCTTATTGCCAAAAGCGCGCTATCTTTGCCACCATCAAACTTATAACACCCCACTGTGTGAGTTGGGGGTTAAAAAAACCGATGCAAACTGAGAACCTCCTCCTTTTTTGAGGTCAGTTAAAAATTTACAACTCCAGTTAGTACCTACTTAACGTGAGACTTCGGGGGGGAGGATCTTGTTGTGAAACCCTCCTGCCCTACAATTCACTTCTTTATTGCATGTACTATTAGGCTACATTGCAAATAATTTAAAGGTTCAACAGTTTCTTGAAAGAAAGAAAAAAATACCCCTAACACACACATAAAATTAACATACCATAAGAACGAAACAAAAATTATTAGTGGTAGATAAATGGCCTTGGCTGATACAGAGTTACCTTAGTAGCGAAACATCTGGAACTACCTGCTTAGAAAATATTTTTATTATAACAATACTCATTTTAATTGTTAGCAGATGAAGGCTGCCTTTACAAAACTAATGTAAAAACGGAAAGATTTCATTATAAGGATTCCTCATTTGTCAACATCTGGACATAGAAATCATCTGGACTTACCCCCATTAAGCCTTTGTTTAAAACAATATACATTTGCATAAATGAAATGACTTTCGCAGATAGTTGCTTCGGCTTTGACTTTTTAAAGTACAACCATTAAAATCTACTCCGTTTTAGGCTTTATAACAATAGTCTTATCTAAATAATGGCTGTGTTATTCGGCGGGCAGACGGACGGATGCACGGACGGACAATAGCCATGTCGAAGCCGGGTTATCCGTTTTTGGCACTTTCGCTACGGAACCCTAATAAAAAATGTGTGTTGCGATACAATAAAATTCACAATTTAATTATTACAAGTTTGATGAAATTTGATCTGAACACATACTTTCCAGCAGATACTTTATAGAGCAGCAAAAAATTCTACTAAATAACTGTCGTTGAAATGCTTGTGTACAGACGCATTTTTGCAAATATTAAAAGCAAGAATGCTAGGTCGTCCTAGCATTCTTGCTTTTAATACCTATTCCCAAAAATGCGGCCATACAAGCTTCCGACGACGGTGAGCCAGCGCTCGACGCATAAACCTGAATTAAAAAAAAGATTGGAATAAAACAATATTTGGTAATTTCCTTCTGTAATTTCATGAAAATTATATGAGCTAATATCAGCCAGATTAGCGTAGGAAAAGAAGAAAAGAATTACGCGGTTGTTCAAATAACGAGGTCAATATGACGCACCATGATTCTTCACAGATTTAGTTAAGGATAACTTAAGATAATAATATATTATGGACGGATTACGTTCGCTTTCTCCTTAGCACACATACTAGAGACTAGAATTGTGGGAGGCTAAGCTGTGTGGATGTAGTGGATTTTATAGAACATTCCATTTACCTGCTACTATCACAGTCTGTGGTCATCTCTCTCGCGACGGGCGCTCTTAGAAATGGCGGTGTACAATACTGAGTTGGAAATTATATTTGTAATAATAGAGATTAGTGATTTTATTCCTTTAACTATAGTTAGATTTTTTTACATCCGATATTTGACAGCTGTCATCCCAGTGCAATTTATGTCATTATTGACATATGATGCCGTTGCCGTTGGTGAAGCCGTGATAGCCTCGTGGTCTGACCTATCGCCTCTCAAGCAGAGGGTTTTTCGGAATCTATGTGCGAAATGACATTTGTAATTTATCATGAGCTTTTCGGTGAAGGAAAATATCGTGAGGAAACCTGCACACTCCTGCGAAGCAATTCAATGGTGTGTGTGAAGTTCTCAATCTGCACTGGGTCCGCGTGGGAACTGTAGCCCAAGCCCTCTAATTCTGAGAGGAGCTCTGTGCCCAGCAGTGGGACGTAAACGTTTCTCCTTTAGGCTCTCTCCGCTCGGTCCTGACTAGGCTCTCTTCTGGCCGGAGGGTGCGGTTCCGTCGCTTTAGGGAAGCGAAAAAGACATCCAAAACTCCCTAAATAGTCGTGTGTCTGTGTACACGTACTTTGTACGTGTATACGTACTAAATTTTTTGGTAATAAATAAATAAATGAATAATGTGCCATCAAGGTAATATTTCGAAAGTTACGGAACTTTCAATTAGAGAATTTAAAATCGTGTAAGTTCAGAGATTCTCCGCGAGTAGAACTCGCTCTACGTTAGTCTAGATGCTGGAGACCATTCTCAGAGTTTCCCAGCGACTTTTTTTGGAAATAAATAAATATCATGAGAAAATTGACACCAATTGACCTAGGCTCAAACTAGGCAAAGCCTGTATTACAGGTACTAGACAACGGATATACATACATAAATAGATAAATACGTACTTATATACATTAAACCTCCAAGACCTGAGAACGAACATTCTTATTCGTCACACAAACATCTGCCCCGACCGGGGATCGAACCCGGGACCACAAGCTTCATAGGCAGGGTCTCTAACCACTAGGTCGTCAATACTCGGAAGCTTTGCTACTAAATAATGCGCGCTTGACTGAATCTGAAGAGATGATGACAGAAGTGTCAGGGACTATAAGGGATCGCGACAGCATTTTGCAGCTTACACATCAACCATTCCATACCAATGATATTACTGACACTCAAAAAATTCTCAAAATCTTGATTTTTTGTCTATCTGTAGATTTCACACACAAACATGAGATGACCCCACACTGCGTACACTTTGCATAGGAGCAGGGCTTGACACTTGACAACTTAAAACACTGGGGAAAAGCGTTAAAATCTTTCTACGGAACCCTCGTGCGCGAGTCCGACTCTCACTTGTCCACTTTTTTATATGTAATATCATTGTTCCATATCATACTCTCATTTACTCCATTCGAAATCTCATTAGACAATTTTGCCACAGCATTGCAACTTCAACAATTTCAATACAATCTAGTTTATAGGTACTAATCACACGCTCAAATTAAATGTGTCTACTTTATACCCATCACTTTACTCTACCAAATAGTCCACAATAGTACCTATTATATGTAGAATAGCGGAGTAAGTAAAATAATAGTTCGTTTAATATTCACATTCAATTAGGTAAACATATATCAAGGGCGCCTGGGTGCTTTAAAAAAAAGTTTTATTTCCTTTGTGTATACTTATAGTTAATATTTATTCAATAAAAACAATCAATCACAAAAAAAATTACAAATGAACAAACTTAAGGTCAGCGCAAGGCTTCGTCAACCTATTTAATGTTACACTAATTAATACCTGGTGTGTTCGCGCAAAATCAGTGCAGTATAACATAGAATTAAATATCGCTTTGTTGCCTCCAAACGAAATTGCTGTTTCGTGCATTTTGCAACACACGCAGTCACGTTAAAAGCCCCGTGTTGTGTTAACCTAACACTGCTTAGTAGTGAAATAGTAGTGTATGCAACTGCTACATAATGAGGGTCCTTAAAACACGAGTGTGTTTTTATGAAACGAGGCGAAGCTGAGCACTAGCGAGAAAATGGTGCGCATGCTAGAGGTAAGACGTAGTCGTTAGATACTATTTATTAATGGTATTCTTATTGGCCGTAATGTCTTGACGTCAATTCTTCCCATATAGTATCTACCATCGTTCGATTTTTACTAATTTTTAGGGTTCCGTACCTACCCCAAAAAAACGAAACCCTTGGGTATGATTATTCTCAGTTTGCCTAAAACATCCAAATAGGTACGCTTACGGGCGGGCGCTGTTCCAAACGTCATACAAATTTCTCTATAACGTTTACTACTCGAATTTTCGTACTCGGACCTCTGATCTGTCATGGGCAAGCTCAGAGTACTTATACTAAGTATACTTACTCTGATCTTATCAGATCAGATCAGAATGAACTTTACAGTTTATTCTGAAGATGGGGAGGTATTTGTTTTCAGACCATTTCACCAAATGTGATCTATAAACTCAGACTACTCCTAGGCACTACGTCGAGTATTCCACGAGTCGCCATGAGTTAATTTAACAACGATTTAATTAATAACTCCAAGTGTCTAACTACATGCTATAATCTATTTGAATACTTACTTTACACGCGCATATGAAAGAGCAAATCTCGAGATATTTACCTAATATACTTAGGTAACATTAATTCCGTACAATCAGTTGACCCCAACTCCTGTGAATCAATCTGTACAAATGTCTTTGAAGTAAAACAAATAAAGTTGTCATTTTATAAATCCTAAAACAAGTAACCCAAAATCCACTAAATGCCAATAATACAAATAACGTATATTTTAATATAACCACTGTCGTCCAAATTCAACGTCAGGATCACAAAAGCCTTTAGGGGTTAACTAGACAGACGTTGTTTTTAGTTATGTACCTACCGACTGAAATCGGGAGAGCAGACAACTCTGACAAAAGTTCACAAAAGTTGACGTCTTGTACCTACAGGTAATAGTACCTAAATTACCTACCCAATCGCATAAGGACATAAATAATACTAGGAAAAATACAAACAAGCAATAATCTTCTCTCAAGGGACTTATGTTATGTACGTGACAGACCAATTTACAAGAAACCGTCTTGCACGACCTTCGTAACTTGAGTTCATATTTATCGTGAACACTCTAAACGACACTAATAGTGTTTTACATAAACGGTGTAATAAAATGGATCTTAGTTGTGTTACAGTCCGACGTAAATACAGTTTGTGTGAAACTTAAGTACTTGTAGGGGAAGCGAGACGCAAAGAACTAACGGGAACGTGGGAGCATGACCCCGATAACCTTTCCCACAGCCTGAACAACTTCAGAGGCGCATTTCAGTTTGAAATGTACTGGCGACTATATTGACATACATTACGCTTTACTTTACGTGATAAACCTGGTAAATATCGCGGAAAGCACAAGACCGGTCTGGGTGGAGAGCCTTGGGGGAGGCCTATGACCAGCAGTGGACGTCTTTCGGCTGACGTGATGATGATGATGATGAAGCTTCACTTTTGTCTGATAGGTAACTAATATTTTTGTGTTGTATATCGGTTCGAAGAACTTTTCCACTTTTAAGATTCTTATTTTGCGATAAATTAAACATCAATTGGTTGCCTGTTCACTTACCTGTATTTGCCAAATGTTTATCATTCATGTCCCTCAGGTCAGGTCAAAAATAAAATAAGCGACACGAATATTTGTCAAATATGGCCAAGCGAAGTGGCAGTCTGAGATTTGTGGAAAACTAAAATACACTATTTTATTTACAAATGGTATTGACGATTTTTTCAGAAACAATTATTATGTAGATAGGTAAACAAATTACTTAATTACAATAGGATAACTAAAACAACTTACTTTTAACACGATAACTAATGAATGACGTGGGAATTGTACAATCTAGTCAGTCCAGAGGATATCTATTCACAGTTTAAATATAGAAAAAACAAAAACTAAAAATAATATAGAGCGTAGTGTCCAGTTCATTCGAACTGTCAAGTCAAATAACAGGTAAATTAACTTTAGAGGTGGAAAGTGTGCTAAAGACAGAGAGAAAAAATAAAACAATTTCATGTCATTAGACACAATGAAAACGGGATATTGACCGCGATTACCTTATAGGTTTAATATCGGGAGCTCATCAAACTTAAAAGGTAATCGCGGTCAATATCCCGTTTTCATTATGTCTTATGCAATTAACCGCGAATCATTTAAAACTGTTAATTTCATGTCAGTTCTATATTTACCACCATAGAGCAAGGAAGATGACGGCACAAAAATAAAAATACACCGAAAAAAGGTGCCCACTATGCTTCACGTAAGTGCGGCATCACTGATTTTCTGTGAAGCCCAAGTTTAAACTGCATCAACAGCAAAAGACGAGGAAAAAACCGGGCAAGAGTGTGTCGGACACGCCCAGGATAGTGTTCCTAAGCCATTACCAAAAAGCCCTGGCATAGATACCTAATTTAAAAGTATTTTCAGCACATCCATTCGAAACCAGTGTTAGCAGAGCTCTACTCCAAAGCAAACTGTACGCAGTGTGACGTCAATTTAGATCGGTTACCGACACAGACAAACAATCAACTATTAATCCCAAACCTGTAAAGCCTACTTATCTCTGACGGTTTTCCTTTAAAATTCACTATATGCACTACTGCTCTGATTTTTTTCACATTTTCGAATACAACAGTTTCTCTGGTAGAGGGGGGAGGGCATTTGACTCCAACAAAAATGAGCACTTCAAAGCTAAATATTTCACAAACGAATAACTCTACCGAAAAACGATCTTTGAGCACCCCTAATATTTTTGAAAGACCTATTTAACGATCCCCCCACACTATGGGGTGGGCGAGAAATAAAAAAATCATCCCCACTTTACGTGTAGGGGAGGTACCCAAACAAATTTTTTTTTTTAAGATTTTATCCCAGCTGTTTTTTGGCCTAATTAATGTGTATATCTATGCAAAATTACAGCTTTCTAGTACCAATAGTCTCTGAGCTATGCCGCGGACAGACAGACTGACAGACGGACATGACGGAACTATAAGGGTTCCTTTTTGACATTTTGGCTTCGGAACCCTAAAAATACGTATAAATACCTACCCTTATTCTTATACTCAGTGCAGTCCACTTTACCTATTCGATTTATATTACCAACGAAAACATCCAGTTCTAGTACTTACGAAATGCAAGCTCCCAGTACAATGTTAGGTTTCAACGTACTAAGCTGGCTTAGTCTAACGGGATTACTAACTCCATGATTTATTCATAAGTAAATTTCATTCAACACCGGCCGGAGCTCTCATGTTCTTCCTGACATAATTTCCCGTAATGCTTAATGCGTAATGCGTAATGCATAATTTCCCAAAGCTAGGAAATGTTTTTTAATCGGCCCATTTCAGAAAGCAAAAATAAGTTAAAGACGTGAAATTAAATATCAAGGTAAGTACCGGATTCAGTTGGCTCTATCTATTCTGAGAAGTGATAAAATTTTACTCTAGTATAGTGTTTTCTCATATACTCGTATCCTACAACGCGCAGTTTACGTTTCGCTGCCGCCGAGTCGTGTGCTCCCAGAGGAAGGACTACGAATTAGTCTGAAGCATGTCGGTCTAAAGCCGGCTTATTATATTATGTGAGTGAGTCGTTTATTGCAATTTAATACAATAATGCACGAAATAAAGAATTCAGCCCAAACTCAATTGATCTGATATTTACTACGCAGATTGAGAACAAGCTAAAATAAATTGATGCCAATGCCATGTCGAAAATAGTGCGGAAATATTATCAACTTACTTGAGGAACAACAACAAAACAAATATTTTAAAATACAGTATGTAGAATAAGAAAAGTTGTAAAGATTAAAAGATAAGAAGAAGCGCTGATAATGTTTTTTTTTTGACAATGGACATCTGTCGATTATTTAATCCATGTTTTTCTGCTGTTTTAGATTATATCTGATACAGGTGACGAAATGTCCCACTGATATTGAACTGGTGATAACTGATTAGATTACATTTTCGTGTAATAGCGGTGTAATTCCTAAAGCCTTCGTAGCGTAAGGATTAAAAAAGTAATATTCAAATATAGTCACGTATAAATAAAAAAAAAGCACAGTATAACATTGGTGCCTTTACTAGTTTATTTGGTTACCACCGAGAAGAGCGACAAGCGAAGCACAAGGGCACTACCTACCCACCTCTGTTCTCGAAGCGCTTAGTCGTTTTTTTGAACCCTCATAACTTAGGTTTGGGTTATACCAGAGAAACAAAATTCTCGAGATACGATGTCAACAGTGGACTTACCTAAACATATAAAACAGAAACGTGACTGACTGACTGATCTATCAATGCACTGCATAAGCAACCCATATTTCTCGCACTGTCAAAAAGTTATCAGATCTCATGTGGAGCCCTACCCCTATACAAGCCCTAAGTTCACAAATTCTACATCTTAGTCAAAATATGTGGCTTGGCCGTTTCACTACCGTCACATGGGAGTAATGTGAAAAAAATATTCATTGTTTGTCACTACGTGCTGTTATACTATTGTTCTTGTAGTAATGAAACGGCCAAGCCACATATATGACAAAGGTGTAGAGTTTGTGAAGTTAGGGCGTGTAGCTTTTTGCGATGCGAGAAATATGGTCTCGTCTTGACAACATTTTACATGAAAATGTTTTGGAGGGAAACATACTGTATAATTCTGAAAATTTCAACCTAAAGCCCAATAATACTGTGAGTCCCTCAAAATCCTAAAAAGCACGACATAAGCTCTACAAAGGCTTGAGTTGTCTGGCACGTCTCTTTTAAAGTAACAAATTACAAAGTATGTATGTATGTGAATGTATGTATGTAAATCCTTTATTGCACATAATATTACAAAACAATTGCAATAAATGTACCAAAACAAAAATGTAGTACAAAGGCGAGCCTATCCCTAAAAAGGGATCTCTTCCAGCTAACCTGGTAACTAAGAAAAACTTGGCAAACAAAATGTAGGGTGTACATAAATTCTTTAAAACTTTTTCAGTTAATCGTAAATATTTTTCTTTCTTTTATCACGTTTGATTCATATTTACACACTGTTTTATCGACGGCCTTATACAGCAGAACTACTTACTACATGGGTCACTGAACATTATCTAATATTGGATGGGTGATGTATGTGACATAAGCTTCGTGACATTACTAAGTAGATAACAAAACGACAACGCCCCGCCTAGCCAAATATTTTCAGGTATATTAAGGGAAAATTCATACATATGTGTATATACTTAGTCATAAAATAACGCGGATTGGCATAAAAAAATTGTAATGTAAACTGTGTGTTACTGATGATTTAAATTTGCTTAAAGTTGATTCTTGATTGTTTATCATTTCATCAAGACGTATCCAAGCAGCCTACGTAAGTTGGATTCAAATCTGGTTTTTTAACTATGAAAGCCGAAATGCTGTTTTTGGGAATGTCGACTTAAATTCAGACTACAAGGCGAAGCATAATATATTATGACAATATTCCAAAGCAGGCTTCTAATTCTGTATTATAAACGAATTTAGTTACTTTGGATTTAGAAACCTTTCAGTTTACAAAAGTTAAGTAACATAATGGTAAAACTTTTACTACAAAGCCGAAGCCCTTCTTCGGGTTTCCAATAGAACCTGGATTCAAAGTTATTGTAAGTACAGGTAATCAACAAATTGTTAATTAACATTTCATGGTTTGGCTAGTTCGGATTAGTTATTATTTAAGTTCTTTTTCAACACACTTGCTCGTAAATTGAATCTTATTGCATAGTATTAAAGTTCATAATACAACTTTTATAACACACGCGTGTTTTTTACTTTATAATTACCGCACTCGTGTTTTTTATATTACGTATTTTTTTAAATCTCAGCAAAGTCTTTTCCCGCCTAAAAGCAATGAACAAATTATTGTGAATAAAAAAATTTTTAGATTAAGATGACACAAAATTATTTAATTTAAGTAAATTATCAATTTTCATTTACGAATTAACATTTATTTGCGTATTTAAAACATTATTTTGTAGTTTATTTTACGTATTTTTAATATTAGGTTGTATGGCGGTTTGGCCTGCGTCTTGATTTGAACCTGCGCGCGCATTACATAACATATCGCGCGGAACAAGCGCGAAAAAATAAATAAAAAAAAACTGCTGTGCTGTCGTCTTTCTTGTATTTGTTCGTAGTACCTACTAGAGAGCTGCAATGTTCATAATTTTGATAAATGTAGAGTTTTAATTATTGAAAAAAATCTAAATGTAGAATCAAGAAATACGAAGTGAATACAAAATGCAACTGATGTTTTTAAAGTTAAAGTGAATTATTATGCCATCTACTTAAATCAAAAGAGAAATACATGTTAACCGATGAACTAAAAGTTTTATCCAATGAAAGAATAATAAAAATGACCAATCAAGTAAGTACCTATTAAACGTTTTCTGAAAATGTGTTTATAGACAGCTTATTGAACTAACTATCGTATCGTAATCACGTAATATTTATAATTAGTTATTAGTTAATTGTATTTATTTTCTGAACTTGTCCTCCTAAATAATGTTTTGTGGCCAAGTAACAACGCGGAGTCCCCACAAACTCTTTGCGGAGCCCCAGAGCTCCACGGAGCACACTTTGAGTAAGGCTACTAGGTAATTAAACTGGCTAACACGTACAATATAGTTCGTTGTGGTAAATATACTTAGATATATTTATTCGACTTTGCAAACCACTGTATGGACGAAAACCGGCACCGACATCAAAACCTATTCACGTTTAACTGTGATCTTAAAGAAATACTTGGACGTTTATCACAGCAAAAAATCCAAGGTGCCATCACCAAAGACATTCAGACATTGGAAAGTTAAATACTTAGTTAATTTTTACTTTTTTTTTTTCCTCGCAAGTGTGTTGAAAAACGTCGTATGAAACGCGTTAGCATTAGTCATTACAGTCCTCGGCTATATTAAAGCCGCCTCGACTGTAATTACCAACTTAGCACACTTGTATCATAATGTACTATATTGTTACTTAGGTGACATCAACCAACAAAGTATTAATAGGCGAGTTACCGATATCACGCATTCGATAAACTTTTTCGTTTTCCCATTGCCTGGTCACCACACAACTCCCTGCTGTGAATTTTCTGTTTCTCACAATTTGCCAGAGCGTTGATATTAAATTTCCTAATTTAATGTCCTTTCCATTCGGTAAAATCAAGAAATTTCATGTATTTTTTTTTGGCGGGAATATTAACCGCAAACAGAAAGCCGAGCATAATTTTGACGTTTGACAATTAACACATCGTGTTTTCAAAACCCCCACGTCCTAAACTTACGGAAATAATGGGCGCACAATTAAAAGGATCATACACGCATAGATTCCGAAAAGTCTTAACTGTTCCCCGCATACTAGCTTTTTTTAACGATAGTTCGAGAACGATTTACAATTTCTACCATAAATCTAATAAGTTAGGTAGGTAACCGGCTTGAGAAAGATAGTTGAAACTGAGAAAACGGGCTTTTTAAACAATTTTCGATTATCATGAACAGAACCATAATTCATTGTGATTTTGTTTCTTCATAATAATCCCGTACAAAAAGCTATATGAAACCTAAACGCATGGCTCTTCATTGCTCAGAATAACGCGTTCTGTAGGGCCTAGGGTTGAAGTCATTTTCATATATTTTCTTGAAGTGCTAAGTGTTAACCAACAAAAAAGAAAAAAACCCTATATTTCTAACTTAACTTACCATTCATTTTAACGTTGGGTAACCAAGAAGTTTCTCCAATAGTTCTTTAAGATTTGCTCTATAAGTCAAACCACATTTTCCACCACCAAGTTGCTGTAGAATTCCCTTAAATCAGTAGAAGTTTCACGAACTTTCCTCCGGCCGGCGTGAGGCGCGCTCGGGAAACAGAACTCGACTGAAAGCGAAGCCTGAACTGAAAACTGAAAATGAGAATGGTAAATGTTTACGTGCTTGTACTGCGGGCCGCTAGATAAAGTACGTAGAAATGAGTAAACGGTGTGTTTGTGACAGGTGATACTCGTAGGTATCGTGGAAATGGCAAGTAGATTGCAAGCCGAGTTGACATTTATTTAATGGGTTGTAACTGTGATATAAAGAATCAATCAATCCTACTTAAATCCAGATAATGTTAGGTGACGTTTGACCAGTATAATGCAGATACAGATTTCAACAGTTCACAGCTCTGTGTACTTAATTTATGGAAACTATACGTTGCGTAACGTCCTTTAATGGACCTTTACACCTAAGAGTATCCATTTTTAACAGACTTCAAAAATGGAGGAGTTTCTCAATTCGACTGTTCGTTTTATTTTTATGTTTATTATGCGAATACTCCGCCAATTATCAATTGATTTGATGATCCTTGTTTTGTTTTAAGTAGGTAGGTACTTACTTCAGAGGTGGTCCCATGTAAATTCTCCCTACCAAAATCGGTTCAGTAGTTATTTTTTATAAAATTGTGAAATAGTTTAATGTTTGTTACCTACTTTAGAACTTCGTCATTTGTTTTTGTTTGAAAGGGTAGGTATACTTCCGAGGTGGCTCCATGTTTATCAAATTAGGTGTGGTAATTTGATTTTTATTTACTTTTGAAGTAGGTTAATTTTCCTGCTATAGCGAAAAAGCTATATTCTATCATCTAAATTAAGTATTTGCCAATTAATGTTGCCAAACATTTAACGGTTGCCCAAGTCGAGATCAATCAACTTCGTAAATTAATATTCCACTGATCGCTCGATCATAAGACAAAGAGGGAATCCTGTATTAAATCGCAAGGCCCAAAATATTTAATCTCGAATGTTTTTATTACATGCTTTTATTTTCTTATGGAACTTGCACTTGTCAGCAATAAACATAAAAGAGTATAATTTTAGCTATGTTAATCTTCAGTTTCAGACTCTAATCTTTTAATAGTCTAACTAGGTTGTGAGTTGAAGGGGAAATAAATAATGAGATTATAATAGTTTAAGACGTATATTACGTACCTGTCTTTTAAGTGCACGGTTCGGAAAACAACCTCTATTGATGTCTAGACGTCACGCTGATCTTTTCTCTGATGAAATGTATTTTGTGTAATATAAAACACACTTAATTTTCTATGGTGACTAACTTTTCTGATAATGTCCGATTTTCCGACTCTCTCATCAAATCATCGATTATAAGAAGTTTAGGTTGCTTCCCATCGAACATGCTGATATCAGGGTATACGTTGACTATACTTTACATTTTCCAGGCTGTACAAAGGTTGCGTTTCATCATAGCACCATATTACTTCCGAAAAACTTACATTGCATAGTATTTTGCAATCATAGTTTGTGACAAATTTTGATTTTTTACAACCACTTGGACCAGCAACAATGGCCGTAAAAGGGTGACGAAAGTGAATCATTATTATTATGTTATGCTAGGAAATACGTGTTGAAATCTAAAGATCTAAGTCACAAATGACAGATGTGAAAGATTTCAATCATATAAGTCTGATTAGGTTTAATTTACCTACAACAAAAATAACTAAGTTGACATAAATAAATGACTAGACAGATCGTGTCCATTGTATAACTTAAGATGGCTAGTAGTCTACCGACCGGGTCGCGCCGGTGACCATTTTTTAAGTACAATTTCTCCTAAGCCAACCTAAAAAAAACTTAACTTGCATTATTTTTACAACTCAACAAAAACTAAACACATTGCAGGATCAAGTTAAGATTTACGGCGTCTTTTGTTTATTGTAGCAAAGTGACGTTAAAGTAGAGTTTCTAAGAAATGTGTCGCGTCGATGTCATCTGCAAGCAATTTCGAAAGTACTTAGGTACTTAAGTATGTACATAGTTGCACTACCGATTGCGATCCGACATAATACACGTATGAAAGCGAGAAGACATGGAATGCTAGCGCGAAAGCAATACTATATTTATTTGTGAAGCAAATTAATTGATTCCAATTCATAAATATGGACATCTGCAAAGTAACGCCTGATTCAATCAGAGAAGTAATAAAAAGAGAAGGAGAATTTAATACATCTGCTCTTACACATATGAGTGTAAGAAACCGTACATTTGCTCAAGCTATTAGCGAATGAATCCGACGTTTAGCCATATTAGTACGTACTCTGCACGCGTTAACACAGTAAACATACAAAAATGTCACATGAGATATGTATGGGCTATCAGACCATTTGAAGATCAAAAGTTTTTAAAAGCGAAAAGGTTTTTCAGTTGCACCGTGCGGTATTTGAACCCACATCACTGTGCCGAGCTTGCTTTGTCAATTACGCCACAGGGCCCCCAGCCAACCCCTCATGCTCCATTAGCAAACGTTCTGGTCATAAAAATTATAAAAAATATACGCATATTAAATATACCTGCGTGTAGTAAATGTACCTAATATAATTTGTGTTGTTTGTTATGTGGTGTCCAATAAAAAGCTTTGTATTGTATACGAAGATCAGACGCACTGGTTATTTTTATGACGAGTCCGCATTTTCAATACCCCGATAAAATAAAGTATACAAACACAATTTCCGAACTAAAAACAATTACTTTGCTCACCCAAAGCAAAACAAAGTAATTGTTTTTAGTTCATAAATGTGAACTTCCGCAAAGTAACGCCTGATTCAATAAACAGCGATTCCAGAAGTCAAAAAACTTTGCATAAAGAAAATAATTATTATTTCTTTCTCACATTTTTAAGTCCGCATTAATTGTGAGAGGAGGCCCGTTGGCCAGTGCCCAGTGGTTTATTTATGTTTTTTTTATTCTCACGACCCATGTCAACTTGATTATATAATAAATTGTCATTTCAACAAAATTGTGATTGCTTTTGCTTGAGAAAAAAGCAAAAACAGCCAAATGTTCTTAACAAAATAAAACGTTTTAAAGAAATGACGTCAACAATCCCAATAAAAGTTGCAGCCTACTTTGAAAAACCACGACAATAGAACACACCTGTCGCACAAAATATATACCTGCATTATAGTCAGAGCAGAGGTGGTCGCAAATCAAAAACGCAAAAACTGTGTCAACTGAATTATCATCAATGTGAGAACATTAAAAAACCGGCCAAGTGCGAGTCGGACTCGCACACGAGAGTTCCGTAGAAAGATTTTAACGCTTTTCCCCAGTGTTTTAAGAAGTCCAGTGTGAGCAGAGCCCTGCTCTTAAGCAAAATGTACTCAGTGTGGGGTCGATTGGTCTGCGAAATCTACAGACATAAAAAATTATGATTTTGAGACTTTTCGGAGTGGTTGTGCTATAAGAGCTACCTTCATACCAAATTTCAAGTTTCTAGGACATCTGGAAGTACCCTTTAGGTTTTTGGAAATCGGCAATTTGTATGGAAATGGCCTTTTTAATTACTGTATCTTTTGATTGCGTTGACTTAGAAGGTTGATTTTTTCACAGCTTCAAGGGACTGCAGGCTTGAGTATTTGGTATTAATTTCAGCATGCTACCTCCACGCGTTCCAGAGAAAAATAGTCTTGACAGACAGACAGACAGACAGACAGACGGACGGACAACAAAGTGATCCTATAAGGGTTCAGTTTTTTCCTTTTGAGATACGGAACCCTAAAAACCGGGCAAGATAATGTCAAACCATCCCTAGTGTAGGGTTCCGTAACCTTTACTACAAATAAATGCACTATACCGTATCTGAAGATACGCTCTTTTCATCGGTATAGTGCATTAACCATGCCATGAATGGCACTTACGTCCTTTTGTTGAGAAGCGCAGTTTTTCGGCAATAACTGAAAAACGGTATATCTGACCGATCATGTTGCAAATAATTTTACACAGACTTCAAAAAAAAACTTTTAACAAAAAAGTAAAACCGCCTTCAAAAAAAACCTTAGAAAAGAAACGTAAAATAATCCTCTAAAATAATGATAAATAAATAAAATAAAATAAAATGCGTTTATTTCGGACAACAGAAACTAAAGCCTAACGTTTTATGGCCTAGCAGAAATATGAAGTCGGTGCGGTGCGAGCGGAATATTCTTTGAATGAAGCACCAACCGTTCCCGTGGAACTTTGGAAAGTCCTCTATTAATGCTCCTCTACACTCCCCAAGCAAAGTTCATGCCGAATTTCAGCTTTCTACAACTAGTAAAGAGAAAACTCCCGTTTTTTCCCGTTCCCGTAAGAATTTTTTAAAGTCCTCTCTTAATGCTCCTCTACACTCCCTAAGCAACCTACATACCGAATTTCAGCTTTCTACGGCCAGTAAAACGAAAAATCCCGTTTTTTTCCCGTTCCCGTGGGAATTTTGGAAAGTCCTCTCTTGATTTTACTCTACACTCCCTAAGCAACCTACATACCGAATTTCAGCTTTCTACGGCCAGTAAAACGAAAAATCCCGTTTTTTCCCGTTACCGTGGGAATTTCATAAAATCCTTGAAACGGTTTTTTACTATTATAATCGCCTACTTCTATGCTAAATTTGAAGAGTCTTGTAATTAAATCACATCTCCAAATATAACAGTTTCTCTGGTAGAGGGAGGGGATACTATTACCAATTAAATTTGTTGCTGCTATGTATTTACATATTAGATTTTATCTTACAAGTAACGGATTAAGTAAATTAATTTACTCCTCCGCGAAGTAGTGCAGTATGGTCATGCAAAACAGCCTCGTCTGCGCTGAGTATTTATTAACATGCATTAATTTTCCCGCCCTCCCTCCGCAAAAAAAAAACGGGAAAATTAATGCATGTTAATAAATACTCAGCGCAGACGAGGCTATTTGGCATGACCATACTGCACTACTTCGCGGAGGAGCAAATTAATTTTAATCCGTTACTTGTAACATGGACCTCCGCAAAGTTACGCCTGAATCAACACAATATTTAAATTTTATCTTGACAACTTTTTATTTTAGTTATGTTGACATTTGTTATTCTTCTGCATTGCTTAGAATTACTGAATGGAATGTACATATTTCTGTCCTAATCTCAATCCTACTGATGTAATTTTGGTACCTATTATTATCCCTAATCCCTAGAAAATAAGACTTATGTATTACTAACAATCTATGGACCACGGTCTGCAATAAATTATTATTATTATAATTAAAAAAACTGTGTTATAAATTAGTTAAATAATAAAATTGCGCATGTTCTACCATTGCTGTGCCCTTACCGGGTTGACGTTGACGTTATACTTACCTACTTTAAGAACCTATGTACAACGTGAAACACAATAAAAATTTGAATTTGAATTTGACACTGGACTCCAACAAAAATAAGCACTTCAAAGCTAAATATTTTGCAAACGAATAACTATATCGAAAAATGATCTACAAGCGCCCGTAATATTTTTGAAAGACCTATTCAACGATACCCCACACTATGGAGTGAGCGAGAAATAAAAAAATTATCCCCACTTTACGTGTAGGGGAGGTACTCCAAAATTTTTTTTATTCCAGCACGTTTTTGGCCTAATGAATATGTATATCTATGCTAAATTACAGCTTTCCAGTACCAATAGTCTCTGAGCTATGCTGCGGACAGACAGACAGACAGACGGACATTGCCATTTTGGAACCCTAAAAATAGAACGATAAAACGCGTCAATGTTAGGGGGCGGTCATGACATGACGTCACGCCGTGCTAAAAATGGCTAAATTATTATGGTCGACTCTTTCGAATGCAATGGTTGGTTTCCCGGTGTCTGTCTCACTCACGACAAGAATACATTAATTGTCCAAGGCTAGCCGGCACACACACTTGCTTGGAGGTCAAAATACCATTTGTTTTGAATGAAGTCTAGTAGTATCGATTCGTGCGTTCTGGCCTAGTTCTGGCTCACTGCTGAGTCAGTCTCCACAACAGCATTATTTCTTTTTCGAAAACTAAAAAAAAATTGATTGCTTGCCATATCTACCTACTTGTCTGTCAGATACATGCAAGCCAGAGTGTATACAATGACAATAAGTGGCACGTGCAAGGAGCTGTTATGCAAGTGTGCCACTTACAGGCATACCTACCCGGCTTTATTTGCAAAAGTGAGACACTAACTAACATTCCTAATAAACTATTATTAAGTTTATTTAGCTTATAATGTTGATGGACAACAGGTTCCTTCAAGAACATTACAAGTTACAACCCTCGTTTAAAGATGGCTTGATCACATCAACTTACCATACATATTGTTTTCTGATACGGGCATTCACTTTTTGAATGAAGGTAATTCAATAGCATCCTTACCTTTTTTGGGCACATATCCCGGCGTGATGACGGATGTATACAACGCCTGGTGGTTCAGGGTCGAGTCGAAGGCACCCGAGCGCGTGGAAGGTCGCCTATGAGATGGACCGACCAAATCAAAGCAGCCGTGGACGGTCCCTTGCACGCATGCACCAGAAAGGCGGCTGCCAGGGACGAGTGGCGGCGTATTGGGAGGCGGTTTACGGATACTGACATGACGACCACGACCACTCTGTCAAGTGTGTAACGAAGCAGAAGAAGAATTCAATAGCAAGACAAGACTACGGTGGAGGATATTGTTTGTTAGCTTTTGACTTAACTCCAGATCTTTCAGCCAGTTCAAGTTCACACTGGAAATTGGTTAGACACGGTAGTGACAGATTAGAAGTCCGTTTTGACACAGCTTTAACAACAACACTTAATTGTATTATTTACACAGAGTTTGCTAATGTTGTGGAAATTAACAAAAACCGAGATGTAAGTGTTGACTACAATAGTTAATACAAAATCTATCACTTTAGTGACATAGGCTACAATGGATACACAGGAAATAAAATACTTTATGAGTAAAATTAATTGGGGCATAAAATCAAATGTATTTGCAGCCAACAGAATGCCTGTATTTTTTCAACTACCCATATATCTAATAAGCAATTTAGATCCAGATTATAAACCTGGTTCTCATTGGGGTGCGATTTACATTGATATTAAATGGTGTTGGTGAATACTTTGATTCATATGGTCGAAAACCAGAAAGATGTTCTTAAAGAGAAATACAAATAAGTGGTTTTACAATCTTATAAACAACTTCAAAGTAATTTTCATCTATTTGTGGAAAATACTGTTTAGTTTATTTATACATATTTTAAAATGAAAAATGCAAGAATGATTGATATTGTTAATAAATGCTTTTCTGTAAATATTATTAGTAACGATTTGACAATATGTTTAGTTTGATTTTCGAATAAATGTATTATTTTACAATACGTCATTGTTTTATTCATAAAGGTTAACGTTAAGGTAAGATAATTCAAGGACAATATCACAGACAAAAATTATTTACTGATAAAGAAAATTAGTTAACAATTAAAATTATATTTTTTACAGCCACCCGACTCGGTAATTTTTTGGTGATTCTGTAAATCACGTCTTTGGCTTGATGAAAGTATTTATTGTCTTTATCTTCAACATAGTATTTTACGCGCGCATCTGCATGTTTCCATCGTTAATTTATGTGGACCTTTGTTAGTTTTTTCAAATCGTAAATTTCGATCTTCATCAAGTGCGTCGAATTATTTGCATCATCTGTGTTGGTTGATATATATGAAACTCCTCCCCCCTTACAGCATCGGCCCACAGTTGAAGATTCCGTTTTCTTCCTCCTTGCCTTTGGCTGCTCGAAAAAGGCGTCAATGTCCAAGGCTGAGTTCCGTTTTTTAGGTTCTTCTTGTACCGACGGGGAACTCTCATCACCGTCAGATAGGGGAAAATAATATTGTTTGAAGGTATATTCTTCATCGTCGATGACATTGACAGAGGAATTCTATAAGACAACAAAAAATTACACGTTTAATTACAAACACTTTACGTTATGCCAAAAAACACGAGAAATAATATAAATAAAAATTACACTTACCGCCATGGAGCCGACTATGGAAGCAGGAGCTGACTATGGAAGCACAATATTATGTATGAGTTGAAACGTTAAGTACTGATGTAAAATAGATTAGAATAGACCTTTTATACGGTGATTGATCATTAAAACTTCGTTAGTTTTGGACATTTTGCAATAACAGGTGTATGAAACCGGGATACATTAGAATTGTATTAATTGCATGAGGTAATTAGAAAGTAGATTTGTTAATAAAGACGATTGCAACATCAGATTAATGAAACCGGAAACAACATTAGTATTGGGTTAGCTGGATGTGGTAATTAAAAAGTAGATTCATTAATTGCTCATTAAAAAAGTTGAGGTGTGGGAGGACCGCAATAGAGAGATCTCTCTCCAGGCAGATGTTATGCCTGGGGACCGAAATCCAATGGAAGAGAGTTGGAAGTTGTATTTATGCAGCCGACTTCAGAAACTTCGTCAGCGCGATGTAGAACAGAAACTGCGAAGGACGTTCGATGGCTAGATGGCGCTAGAAGTCGTTAGAAAGTCGTAAGTTGGTACTCCTACTGGATGACAGATGGCGCCAGGTCGCCACACCAGCCCCCCTTTTTAGACCGGAGGTCGGTGCGGTGCAGTGAAGCCTGTGCGTCATGTGGGCGGTTTGCAAGGGCCAGAGTTGCGTGGTTGCTCGGAGCCTCGTTGGCGAGCGTTGTTGTTGGTTGTTGTTGCTGCAGTGCGGGAGAAGAGTTTTGCACACTATAGACACCAAGCATGGAGACATAGCAACATGCTAGTGGTGCACAGTGCGGTAAGTCTGGCTTGCTGCTGCTGCTGCGGGCGTCCTTGTCTCGTTAGTGTCACCGTAGGTTGCGTTTTTCGTCCTTTAAGTCGGGGGTCACCAATGTGGGAGGACCGCAATAGAGAGATCTCTCTCCAGGCAGATGTTATGCCTGGGGACCGAAGGCCAATGGAAGAGAGTTGGAAGTTGTATTTATGCAGCCGACTTCAGAAACTTCGTCAGCGCGATGTAGAACTGAAACTGCGAAGAACGTTCGATGACTAGATGGCGCTAGGAGTCGTTAGAAAGTCGTAAGTTGGTACTCCTACTGGATGACAGATGGCGCAGATCCTACTGTTCAAATCTGAAGATGAATATGTGAAAGCAGAATAAAACAAACAAAAAATGTGGAGATGGACGTCTTAACGTTTCTTTCCAAAGGGTCTGAGCACCAGAAAGTGTGGTTAAAACTGAATGGAGTAGGATATGTTACAGCAATGCATTAACTTATTGTGAAGATGGGTTTAGGGTAGGTTTGTGAGTTGTCGGCTTATTCCATTTCAAGCTGGAAGCGTTAGACATGTTGGGAATTTCTTTAGTAATGTTATGAGAGAGAGGAGGCCTGTGCCCAGCAGTGGGACGTAAATAGGCTGATGATGATGATAATGATAAATTATTAGGTTAGGTACGACGACGAGCGAAGCGAGGAGGAGTGTTAGGTTGAACTGCGACCACATTGCGCGAGCCGAGCGAGCGAAGCGAGCGTGCCGCGGTAGCGGCGGGCGAAGCGCCAGAAACGAAATAAGAACGCGAAAAGTGATAAGATCACATGAATGTTATGTAATTTAAGTATTTATTAGGTAATGTGAATAAAGAGTTGGACGTACCTAATTAGAGTACCTTACATTTGCAAATCGTTAAAAGTCACCGAGTTAGTGTCTCCCTTTTGCAAATAAAGCCGGGTAGGTATGCCTGTAAGTTGCACACTTGCATAACAGCTCCTTGCACGTGCCGCTTATTGTCATTGTTTACACTCTGGCTTGCATGTATCTGGCAGACAATTAGGTACCTAGATATGGCAAGCAATCAACGGCCAAAAAAAACGTCTTGATCGCATTCGCGTTTACATCTGAATTACTAATACTATCCATGGGCACATTAGCAGCGCCACTGCCACTAGTGGCACGTATCTACAACAAACAATTCTCATACTATTTGACACCCGTAATGCCGGCTGTATACATTGGGCGAGACTGGCGAGGCTCGCATGTCGTCCTTTTCTTGCTTATAAGGCCCGAAAGGAACGACATGTGGGCCCCGCTCGGCCGGTTTCGGCGAGTGTGTGCAGCCGGCACATGCGAAGCTACATGCACCCCCACCAATGCGCTCGAATGCCGGTTACTTCACTGCGGAGTAAGTAGATTGGCAATTATATCGATTATCGATTTTAATGTATACATATTGAAATAACTTTTATTTTTAATGCAATTAAGTCATTAACAACATGAGATGGTAGGTACCTACTGATGGTAGCACCTGCACAGGTATTATTAGAATTTGAAATACTTAAGTACGGACTTGTCTTAAAAATTAAAGTATGGTTTATATTTCATAAAATTACAATAAAATTATTTTAAACTAATCAAAATCTAAGTAACTATGAAATTACTTAAAACCCTTCTCCACTTATCAGTAATTCATCGATAAAGTTTTTTAGCGTGTAACGTATTTTTTAACCGACTTCAAAAAAAGAAGGAGGTTCTTAATTCGGGGGAGTAGGTATATATAGGTACCTATATATATATTTTATGTAGGTATGTTCCCCGATTACTCGAAGACGGCTGGACCGATTTAATTAGACAGTAAGCAATACTATTTTTTAATATAAATAAATAGGTACTTATACATTTTTGAAAAACCATTTTTACCATCAATAATATCGATCCTTTTTCCAAATCCATGTCGATAATTCTTGTCAACGCCATCCGTACAATTCGGAGAGCTTTCACCGTTCGTTCGTACAACTACAATCAACGCTGCATTCATTCATTCAATCAAACCATTCAGTCCACTCACTCCACTTCCACTCCGCTCAGGCGCTCACCGCTCAGTCAGCTTCAACTCACTCAGTAACTGAGTGACCGTCGATCTGTTGTGTTCGTGTCGTTTGAGAAAAGAAAAAACCGACTATTTGTAACTCTTTTGTTAGTGTTAAAGAAAACACGTGTTTTTTGTGCAATAGTAATAAGATTACATGAAAGTATCCAGGTGCAGTTACCAGTGACGTGTTGTTTGGCAAATTGGATTATGCCTAGTTTGGTTTGCAAAACTTGCAATAAAACTTTGTTGTAGGTAAGTTTCTGAAGTGTGTTCATGTTGAATCGTGTTGGGAGTAGTGGTTCTGTTTTTACTTAGTAGGTTTTTACCTACCTATTCTGAATTTTATTTGGTTAAATAAGTAATTAAGTATTACCTGTTGTCCACCATACCTGTTTTCTGTAATCTCCTTGTACTGTTTTGTGGCTTTCAATAAAGACTATTTTGTATTCTAAAGTACCTAGGTAAGTATTCTACGGAAAGGAAAGACAAATAATATGAATTTGAATTTGAATTTGAAAGTTTTAAAAAGAAATAGAGCTTAAGTATGCTTAAGCTCTATTTCTTTTTAAAACTTTGGCTTAAGTGCCTACCTATAGGGTAGTTTTGCCAGTTCGCGACCGATGAGTGGAGTTGTCAAATTCAGAACGAAAAAAAAATAGAATTAATAGGTATGAATAAATAATGGAAAAATAACTCTTATAGTGAATATAGTCTACTTTCATTTAATGCCATTTATTTTCCAGTAAGACCTATAAATAATTAATCAAAAAACAATAAAGCTGATAATGCCAGTATTACCAGTTTTCGACTTTATATTCGCCAGTTCTCGACTATGGAATTTGACGAAAAATACATGAAGAACTCTAATATTATAAATTCGTTATGTAATAAAAACCCGTTCTTTTTTAAAATATAAAATGTATGACAACATTATGACAACAAAATAAAGCACGTAACTAGGTCAATCTTTTGTTTATTAATATTTCTAATTATAAAAATTAAAATTAAATTTTTTACTAGCGCTACTTTTATTACTGTGATGAATTTGATGTGATTCTTGTACAAAAACACAAAATAGGCATTAAACTGTCTATTAATTCGAATACGGTAGTCGGAATATGGCATATTGTTATTACATATCCCATTTTTCGACCAAGAAAGTTGACGCTTGTTATGCTTAAGAAATTTTAAATAATCCGGTCGAAAACTGGCTCGACACAATTCTGGTATTAATAAGATTCGAATTCAAAAATTAGGTTCAGTAATTTCTTTAATAATATGTCGAAAAAGATGCAACTTTACTGGACTCGGCGACGCCAGTTTTCAACCGCGGCGGTCGAGAACTGGGTATTCTATGAAAATGAGGTGTCCAGTTACCGACTATTAATTTTTATAACTTTTCCAACAAAAAATAGAATAGCACTTATTTTTAATAAATAGTTAAACTCATTGTCTATCAATACAAATAACAAACAAATTAAAAAACATAAAATTACATATAGAAACTTATCATAAACTGTGGGGCTCCTCACTATTTTTTCCGCAATGAAGTACGCGTTGTGACGTGTTCTTTG
Organism: Clepsis dumicolana; assembly: GCA_963691665.1. NCBI lineage: Eukaryota > Metazoa > Arthropoda > Insecta > Lepidoptera > Tortricidae > Clepsis > Clepsis dumicolana. Next base: position 8,708,692 of record OY829513.1, read on the forward strand.
CGAATAATTTTTGTTCCTATTTTTTTGTTCCGTACTCTGTTTACAAACATGCATTTTGTCTGTGTGTGCGTTCAACCGAACTATTTCGGGTTGTCACAGTATTTCTATTTAGTTTGTGATCTTGTCAGTATTCCTATTTTATTCCGATTAGTAAAATAGGTCGATGAAAAAGTCGGAAACTGGCAACAGTCGACGAACTGGCGAAACTACCCTATATAGGTAGGTACTTGTAGGTAATATAAAATACGACAGCACAGCTGCAGCAGATACAAACTGACTGGAATAGGGTCATTGCGCCGGTTAGCGACCAGTTAGCTGGGTTGCCCACTTCAGATGAGTAAAAAAAGTTAGTGGTAGTTGTACGCATTAAAAAAACCGCAAATCGATGTACAGGATAGCCGTTTGGTACACGTATACTTGAGGTAAAAATGTTGGTTTTTTTTTTGACTTAAAGAACAAAAAAAATCCCTTAGGGGAGGAGTTATGACGGCTTCTTTTTTTTGTAAAGAAAAAAATTTTTGTTCCGAAACCTATCGTGTGTGGTATCAAATGAAAGGACTTTTGAAGCCGATTATAAAAATATACCACACCGATACATTTCAGCCACTTGTTTTAAATTACAACATAAATAATTTTCGAAACATACCATGTTTGGGCTCATCCAGATACGATACGGTTAAATCATTTCTCGTAAAATGTACCTCAAATGATACGTATTATCCTCATTTCTAACCTCAAGAAAGCAATTTTGAAAATATGAACACTTGGACTTTTTTGTTACTTTCCTTGCACATTTTTTTTAACTTTCCTTACAGTAAACTGATATTTTCGATTGTTATCTGTAAAAAAAACCAGTTCCTCCTAGATCACTGCTTTTCTGCAAGGATTTCATTTTCCTTGTAGTAAACGGAAAAAAAAGGTCCCTCCTAGATCACTGGTTACCAGCAAGGAATTCATTTTCCTTGAAGTAAACTGATATCTGCGACGGTTGTCTGTATGGAAAAACATTTCTTATCGCTATCCCATGACAGCTATGCAATTTTCGGGAATAAAAAGTATCCTATGCCAGTAACATTCTATTTATATGCAAAATTTCATACAAGTTTACAGAATTCGGTTACCGCTATCCCGCGGGAAAAGTAGCCTATGTTTAATCCGGACTAGAAACTAGCTTCATTCTAATTTACTACATCAGTTTACTACACAACACAACATTTTCAAACTTAAGACTGTCAAGAAAAATGGTAAGAAGGTAAGGTTCAGTGACTGGGCCACGGTCGGGATTCACAGGAGTAGGACTAAACTTTACGAACTGTATGAAATGAAAAGCTACAATAACGACCCCACATTTAGAGACTATGTTAAAAGATATTCGAAACTATTTAAAAAAGTTTGTGGCCGCCAAAGCGGAATATCTTAGTAATAAAGTTAAATCCGCTGATAATAAAGTAAAAGCAGTATGGAACGTAATAAATTCAGAGACAGGTAAATCAAAGCCCCATAATAGCCAATATAAGTTAAAGATAGATGAAATAATAGTAACTTCAGATTTAGAAGTGGCGAGTGCTTTTGAGGATTTTTTCTCTAATATAGCTATAGCTACAACTCGTGACTTAAAGTCATCCACTGCGTTGGCTGGCTCATACTTAAATGTGGTTCAAAAGGATAGTAACTTGAAATTTGATTTTAAACACACAAACTCGGAAGAGATTATAAAAACATTTAAATCTTTGAAAATTAAGAACACAGAGAATCTTTGGGGTATTTCAGTTAAAGTAATGCAATCTGTCATCCATATTGTGGCACCATATCTGGCCGTCGTGTTTAACAACTGCGTCGATGAGTGTGTGTTCCCTGACTTAATGAAGTACAGTAAAGTTATTCCTTTATTCAAAGCTGGCAGCTCATCTGAGCCTGGTAACTTTCGACCGGTTTCCGTGCTTCCTGTACTAAGTAAAGTGTTTGAGAAAATTATGCTAAATCAATTGCTTCATCACTTCAATATTAATGAACTATTTCACAGTCAGCAATTTGGGTTTACGAAGGGCCGCTCGACAACGGATGGGGCTACAAATCTCATGAAGCACATTTACGACGCATGGGAACAATCGCAAGATGCAATAGGAATATTTTGCGACCTCTCCAAGGCATTTGATTGCGTGGAACATGAGACGCTTATCCGCAAACTTGAACACTACGGACTCACAACTAATGCACTGAACCTTGTTATGTCCTATCTCAGTCAGAGAATCCAGAAAGTAGACATACATAGAGTGCAGTCATGTGGATCACCGGTGAAGCTTGAAGTACCACAGGGCTCTATTTTGGGTCCGTTTCTCTTCTTGGTGTACATAAATGACTTGCCCCAGCTGCTAGAACACAAGCTGACATAAATAATGTTTTATTTATTTGACATGATGACATGAAATGTATATTTCATAAATTTTTGTTATTTGACATTTGGAGACCATATACATCTCCAGTTTATGTATATGTATTATTATACTTATTATTTGACCGTGGAGGCGTTTTACACCTCTGCTGATTTTAAATTTAGTTTAAATTGACCCTAGAGACTATACATCTCTAAGCCATTTAGATTAAGTATTATATTATAGTATTAATTCTGGGACCCTATACATCCCTTTGTAATTTAAATTTTCACAGATATTTGACCTGGAGACCCTATACATCTCCTGCTCCATTAAAACGTGCCAGTAAAGTAAAGTGTTCTGGTTTTGCTGTTCTAATAATTACTTTTTACACTTGTTTCTAAAATGCGGTATTTTTTTTCTCTTAATCTTTAAATGACAGAGTGAGGTTTCTTTGTGTAATTTGTCTGTGGTTACGTATTGTAAGAGCTAATGTAACTTGTTTTTAGAAAAAATTACTTTGTGCCAAGTTTCTTGCGGCGCATTCTTCTTGGCAATCATGGTCTTTCCGAAAGCGCTGGTAGACTCAAAAAAAATGACGTGTAAAAGAGCATTCAACTGCCTATTTGCTGAATAAAATTTTGAAATTTGAATTTGAATTTACAAGGAAAATGAAGTCTTTGCAGGTCCGGTGATCTAAGAAGAACAGTTTTTCTTTACAGACAACCTTCAAAAATATCAGTTTACTACAAGGACAATGAAATCCTAACAGGCAACCAGTGATCTTAGAGAAAATAAAATTTCATAGATCATCAGTTACCTAATCCCGATTACGTACATACGGAACAAGAGAAAAGTATTTTCCTTTTTTTTGGTTGTGTCCGTTTTTTTGAGGCTGCATCTAAAATTTGTGTAGTTTAAATATTGCTTTTTAGGACTAATTGTAGTGGTGAAAATGGAAATTAAGCATAAAGCGGAAACGGAATTAAGTATAAAAATAGCAAAATACAACTAAATAAAAAATAACAAAGAACCATTGCACTAAATAAATTTCTAACTTATATATGTACCGTACACATGAAATAAGTAATAAAACTTAGCTTTGAACGCCGCGCTATTTTTTTTAAACCACGCACCTCTGAGTTTCACGCGAACTCAGCAATTTTTCTTCGGCGCAGGGTTAAACCATTTGTTTCAAACTGTGTAGAATCTCATTTAAGGATTTTATTTAAGTTACCTTTAGACATGCTATTAAGTACCTGTCTTGATTTAAAGAAACTATGCCCGTTTTCACCAACGACACCTAAGTCATCACCTAGTTAGGGGACCCCTATCCTAAGTGGCCCCTTATATCTCTCCCTAACCTAATTTCGTTTTCACCGTCTTAGGTAACACCTTAATAGAGGTCACCTAACTAAGTGACGGTTTGTTTTATCTATAGTGATTTCTAAAACCGGTTTTGTATCGATATTTTTTTTTAAGAGTAATAACTTCAAAAATCATGTATAAAAAGTTAAACCAACATGTTAAAAACATGGAAAAATGAAACAAATATTTTATTAATACTAAATTGACGTCTTATTTCTGATTTTTAAATGTTAACTAGGCTGTATTTCATTATCTTTGCCATCCAGAAAAATAAAAACTTACAGTGACAGTTTATAACTATCAAATTTTTTTGAACTTTCGGTGCGATGGTTGTAGTTTATTAGCGAGCATTCATTGACTGAAACTGGAATGATTAGTTATCTGATAATTTATTCATGAACTGTACATATTTTCAAAGCATTGTTATTCGATTTCTTTGAAACCCGTATAATACAGAACAGACCAGAACCCGCGAGCGCGCATGTTAATTAATCGCTTCTTGTGTGGTTCCTACATGCAGAAATGCCGTTGGGTTTATAAAAAAAACAGAATAGGATTATATTTTAACTGTAGCGAAATCAATAATAAATTGACACAGTGCGCGGCGTGCTGTTATAATTGAACGCGGCTTCTGGTTTGTTTTGTATTCTGAGGGTCATTAATAGACTGATGATGAATATTAGGCATTCGTCCGGCTGCGATGAGGTCTTCCTTTATACAGAACTATTCTTCTTCTGTTCTGAGTTATCCTTATATTCCAAATACCTATAATGTAAAAAAAATTCAAATATGAAAAGCACGCTTTCTTTCGACATTCTACGAGTAGGTATATCTTATGAAAAATCTTTAGTATCTATCATACTTTGTTAAATTATGTGATCTTCAGTCTGATCTAAATAAGTTTGATGTGAATATTAAACCTAATTATTCAACAGCTTCCAAACTCTACAAAATCATTTAAATAGCCTTCCATTTTATATAAATCTTATCAATCAACTTAATTATTGCATGAACAAATGCACGATAACCTATAAAAATTAAAACTCATCTGCGACTGCGCGAACTGTCACTTAGCGCTAGGGGGTCAATATTCGAGCCCCTAAACTTACGGGGCCCCCTAAGCAGTTAGGTGTTACTTAAGCGTTGGTGAAACGGGAATTGATCTTAGGTGTCACCTAAAAGAGCTAAGGGATCCCTTAAATTTTAGGAGTCGTTGGTGAAAACGGGCATTAGTTCGCCAACTGGTCGCCTACTGAAGGTGGTCGCGAAACCGGCACAACGACCCTATATATTCCAACTAATAGTCATTTTGTTTTCAGTTTTTTTTTAGATTATTTATCTATCTTTTTGTCATGTACACATAAAGTTAACAAATAATACTTAATACTGTATCAACTGCATTTAAATTCCGAAAGTAACTTGGACCGGGAGTAAAGACAATCTTGTTTGCCTTGACTGAGGTTTTACTTCAAACTAATTTACATATTTTTTTGTAGCAGTTAGGGTAGGCATGGGTCACATAACTATACTTATCGTGATAGAAGGAAAGAGTTTATCGACTTGAATGGGAACCAAACGCGTAACATTTTGCATACCTACCTAACTTAAATACTTTAGGACAAACAGTAATTCCTATAGTAGATTACTTAATAGGTTTTCAAGAGTAAATTTGAACCGTCAAAAGCTTTACCTATTTGTTATTTGAAGTCTTATCAGAATCTGACCCACCGGAAGTTGTTGCCCGACTGCCGAAAAGGGGTTATTTTATAGCTGTTTATATTTAATTGATACTTATACCTACCTACCAACGAACGTTGATAAACATTCTTAACTGACCGTTAGGAGTTAAGATGCTTCCTGACTTACCGAGCGTACCGATACCGCACCGACAAGTCAAGAAGCGGCCGTAGAGACAGGGGGACTACTAAGAAATTCGAAAAATCGAAGTTCGTATCGTATCGTCTCGCTCACTCTCGTATTAAATAATATTAGCGTGAGCGGGAGGGCACGATACGAAGTTCGAATTTTGCACTTTGTAGTCGGGGGGCAGGGGGACTACTACGAAATTCGAAAATCAAAGTTCGTATCGTATCGTCCCGCTCACTCTCGTATTAAATGATATTAGCGTGAGCGGGACGGCACGATACGAAGTTCGAATTTTGCACCGTAGTAGGGGGCAGTGCTGGCAGTTTATTAAGAAGGTTTTTTCACACGTGGCAACAAACACAGTGCGACAGCTACCGCTACAGGCTCAATCTCGAATCTTTCACGCGCAAACATTAAATTTGCCCATTAGGTATGTATATAATATGATTTTAACGTAGGTACGTACCTACAGTCAGTGTCAAAAGTTAGCTTGTTACTTTTGTACCTACCTTGTAGCATAAACTTAACAATTTTTGAATGAGGGTATGACGTTTTTCCCTGGGTGTAGGCAGAGCGACAAGGTAGTGACTAGGTATATAGATACCTACCTACTTTTCATACTGACCGTAGGTAGGTACACTGGTACATGCCTGATTTCTCAAATAAGATTGAGCATGTAACCTACATACCTAGCTGTGTAGACCCGGCCAACATGGCATAATGGTGCGATTGAACGGCAACGTGGCTCGTTCCAATTTTGCTTCAGTGTTGCATTAAAAGTGCATACTAAACTAGCATCCCCTTAAATTTATCGAATGTCCTAAACTCATTTGGAATGCATAGTGAGTTATGCAAAAAATATTGCGCAGCAATCCACTTTGGTTATTGACCGTTCTTGTCTGGAGGTCATTTTTAGGTCGGACTCTAAATAAACAAGCTAAAACACAGGACGGCGGAATAATGACTCGAGTCGAGTGAGACCACTGCACCGAAATTACCAGAAGCCATGCGTCACGACCAATTTTCTCTTCTTCCTAGTTTAATCGACGGTCGAAAAATAGGTAAGTAGGTACGTCTCGATCGCGTTCGCATTACGTGTCGAATGTCAAATACTATAAGAATAGTACGTTGCGCTGCCTAATTGAGACGTTAAGGCGCTTCCCTGAACCAGACGCTGAAATAGCTGCTTTTTAGAGCCATTCTGTACATTATTTAAACGATAAAAACAAAACATATAAATGCATTAAGTATCTCTAACATCTCAACTTGTTTTTTTGTTTCATTTTTTTTTCGTATTTAATACTTATGAAAGCGCTTAGTTGATGCAACTTGTGACCAAAGGGCTGGCAGTTTTCTCTCTCAAAGAATCAGCATCGCTATTCAGCGAGGCAACGCTGCCAGCCTTTTGGGCACTATGCCACGGGGGCCTTATTTAGATTTAATTTAGTTTTAAGTTGTAGTTTATTTAGTTTAAGCTTATATTTAATGTCATTGTAAATTGCTTTTATTATGTAAATAAAGTATTTCATACTTATGATATCTGCATCACAAGTAAGTCAAGTCGCAATTAATATTCTCTCACTACATCATAAGCATAAATTACTTTGACTTGTGACATACACCAATGTATAGAGTATAGAGAATTTAATAGGCCAGGATTTCTACGTTTAACATTATTATAATACCTTTTTATAATCGTCATCATCATCATCGGCCTATTTACGTCCCACTGCTAGGCACCAGGCCTTTATTTATAATACTTTACAATTTTTAAAGATGTAATTTACGTATTCTGTGCGAATTCTGTACGATTTTTTTTTTGGAAAAGACGCGTTATTTGTGATAACGATAACACTGTGTAAAAGTTAAAATTTATTGAATTAAGACACAAATGACAAACAATGAGAAGAACACAAGAGATAAATCGGCAACAGGCTTCGTGAAATATAATACAAATGTAATCCGCCACAGGCTTCATCAAAATCTGTGTAAAATGAAGTTAGACCGATATTTAATAGATGTCGTCACTAAAACGAAGTTGTTTTGCCGAAGTGAGGTGGGGTGAGGAAGGCGCGAAACGTTCAAGGTCATCCTCTCAGGGAAGCCTCTTAACGCGAAAGCGAACGAAACGTTATTTTTGTCTCAAAATTACACTAGAGGCTCAGTCTAGAATATTGCACCCATCTGTCAGCCGCACTAGTGATACGTAAGTAGACAGGTACGAGTCTAATAAATTTATTCCATACAAATTCCGCAACATGGCGGCCGCACGCCGCACTTCGCAAAATATTGGTCAGACTTGAAGAAAAATACGATATTCACCTCAGGTTAAAGCTGATAAATTTAAATAACAAAATCGCTCACGTACCTACCTACCTATTTCTGTGAAACGAAGGCAAAATAGTAACAATATTTATTAGCTGACTACAATGTTTCAAATTCAAAGTAACACGTTTTCAGTGTTGTTTTTGATTTTCGGTGGATTTAAGAAAAACTTTTGTCTTAACGCAAATATGTGACTGTTAACCATTATAAAATATGGATAATTCTGGATATGCCATCAAGTTCTGGTCCCTATTTCACCAACTCTACAAATGTCAGTTTTCAATGACAATTCAGTGTCAGTTGCTGACTTGAAGAGCTTTTGTTTTAGCGCGCTTCATATTTGCCTCAGATATTGGCAAAGAAATCTAGTTCGAATTGTCATTGTTAACTGACAATTGAAAAGTTGGTGAAATAGGGGCCTGGAAATCAAGTTAAGTCAGTACAAGTTATTGTCATTTGCGAGTTTCAAAATTTACTTACCTTCATAAGACGAAAATAAGCGGATAGCTTAAATCCATAATACTTACCTATGACTTAATGACAGTATTTTAAAAGTAATCAAAATGTCAAGAGATTCCAGTCTATTGATCATTAACTAAACAGTATGGTTTTATTTATTGCAAGTCTGCTAGCGAACGTTGATTCTAATATGATTTACTTCTCTAATTTATTTATGTAATAGGTATTGCAATGCTCATTGGCGAGTGCGAGGGTTTCTTTTTTTATTTCATTTAAATGGCTATCATAAACAAATCATAATATTTATATGCAATTTTGTTAAGTATTAAGTACCTATAACCCAACACAATTTGCAGAACTATTTTTGGATTAGAAAAAAATGGGTTAGGTTTATGTTTGATTTGAATTATTATTGAAAATGAAGCGTCCAACACAGGGACCGGAAAACCCTATCATTCGGCTAAGCCGTTCGAAACGGTAGCCCGATGAAGGGGCTACCGTATCGATGCGGTAGCCCCTTCAACGGGCTACCCTAATACCCGTATAACCCGTACATATTCAGGTAGCCCTAATCGTAACAAGAGGTAACCGCTTACCCGTATTTATTAGGTTTGGGTTAATCATATGCTAAGCGGTTACCTTCGGCTTAGGGTAGCCCTTTCACCCCGCTCCGCCGCGCGCCCGTGTTTTCGCGAAGCGAAACTGTACATTAGTATGAAAACGGAAAGGAACTATGTACGAAGAGAACAATCAATTTATATTTTAATCTTTCCGTACTTATTTAGGTAAGTATGTACTTACCTACTTACAGTTTCTATTAATCGACTTCAAAAAAGGAGGAGGTTCTCAATTCGTCGGTTTTTTTAAGTAAGATATGGGTCTTTTAACATGAAACTACCATGAGACTCAATCATAATCATAAATAAAAATGGATCACTCACGTATATAAGTCGAGTTTAGCCCGACTTGTTTCGGACTGATTCGTAGTCCTTCCTCTGGGGTTAGTAGTCGCGCTAGCTGAGCCGCGGCACGCAATGTGCGTCTCGCCGCCGCTGGGTCATGCGCTCCCAGAGGAAGGACTACGAATTAGTCCGAAACATGTCGTGCTAAGCTCGACCTATATACGTGAGTGTTCCGTTTTTATTTCATTATAAGATAAGGGTGTCATTTTCTAGTTTTCCGGGGATGTTGATTACGAAAATGACACCCATTTTCAAATCCAAGATGGCGGACATATTTTTTGTTGAAAATCGATATGGGTGTCATTGACAAATGCCGCCTCCTCCGTGTTAGGGTTTTTAAATAGGCGAAACAATATAAGCCTTATGCGCTGGAAGTACGATTCAAAATAACCTGCACGCACAATCAGCGCTTCAAGCGGCTACCCAATCCTGGGGTTTCGATACGCTATGCGGTAGCCCGGGTTAACCCATTGCAAGTGGTTAATGTACTAACCGGTAAGCCGTTTAAAGGGCTACCGTAATATACGGGTTTTTAATACCCAGCGTTATAAGAAACCCATTCAAAACCCTTGGGCTACCGGGTGTTAAGGTAACCGGTTCCGGTCCCTGGCCAACACCGTCCCATTGAGTTATAAATTTAAATTAATGGCGGCGGCGGTTGCGGACCGTGTTCGTCAACAAAACAATCAGAACAAAACTTATCGTAAACACAGCAAAAGATTTGATTTTAATTTAGATTTAGGCTTTTTGTTTTTTTTTATGAATAAATCAAAGGCATGCCATAAGAATAAATAATAACATAGTAGAACGGAGACTCCCGCTCCGGACGGGCTCAAGGTCACGATTTTAGAGTATTCGTTAAAAAGACTACTCAGTCAGGCTGTCACGGCCGGCGTCGCCGCACGCGCGTTTTGTTGTTTATAATTTGGTTGTAATAGTTTTACGTAAGCCTGTACGTATTTTATTTTATATTTGTAGGTAAGTAATACTGACTTAAATCACCTTAAATGGCTGCATTTGGTATGGCACTCATAATAACTTCTTATTTAGAAGTCTCTATAATTACGTAGGTACGTAATGATTTTTTCATCACACTTGCTCGTAAAGCGTCGTATTGTACGCAGGCATACTGAAGGACAACGGCCTAAATTATTCCTACGGGAGTAATAGGTAATTTGTAATTTTCCCAAGGGAGTAATGAGTTTAGTTTTAAAAAATATGGCGTTCACTCGTAGGTAAGTAGGTATAATATGTCATTCCACAATAAGGAGGTTTTAAATCAAACATGGTTTTTTATGTTTTCTACAAATAAATATTACTTAATTTAAACGTTATTATTGTGTTTTAAAACTATTTGAGTTTACTTTGCAATTATTTCAGTGAATTTTATTTTGAAACGATAAAAACTGGCTGTATGGATGGGCTTTCGTCTTTCCAGTTTCTAAACGCGTTTTTTATCATTATCTGTGGAAGTACTGGAAGTCTGAAGTCTCCACTGAAAAAAGTTGACAATCTCGAAACTATTATTTGTTACCGACTGCTGAGTTTATATTTATAATCGTATATACTTAATCTAATATTTATGGAGGTACTGCCTGTACTTAGTAAAATATGTCTTCTGTATGTGAAGACCAAACTTTTAATAAATAGATTTTTTGCCTTTTGTTGTATGTATTTATTTCCTCGCAAATGTGATGAAAAACATTGTGTGTATCACGGGCAGTAAGGGTATTACAAATTCAAGTCATTAAAAGCTCTCCGCCTTCGGCGTCGGCCTTCTAATAGACTTTCGTTAGTAATACCCTTCTTACCGCCCTTCATGCACAATGTACTAATAAATAAAACTGGAATAAAATAATGATTTCAAAGCAAAGAAAAACTTATGTCTTAGTGATATTATCTTTAGACGTAAGTACCTAATATTTAACAGCAAGCAACCCTAGCAACACGCCTGGATGACAGAGGGGTGTAACGACGTGAAGGGGGAAGTAGGTATATAAATGGCGGCGTTTTGGACTCGGTCAAAAGAGATTCCGTTCTACTATGTTATTATTTTTTCTTATGGGCATACCTACCTACATTATACGTCATGTATTGCATAGTGTTGTTTACTGTTCGCCTTGTTTTTTCAGAAAAATCTTAATAACGCGATTCAGGATTAATTCCATACAAATTATTTCTACAATCTGTGTCTTCAATTAGCTTCCGGTAGTTTGGTTCGAAAACACACCGTGATAAGTTAAATCTGACAAATGGGATTGTATTTAATTAATACTAATTACTGTATTATGGAGTAGGCGCATAAAAACTGGGCCTGTTTTGTTCCCTAATGCCGTCGGCACTGTTATCGGTAGTGGGTGTGGCTTCCGCTAATTAACTGCAGCAAAGCGGACGGATGCGCCGGAGTCGGGTTATCTCGCCTATTCTTATGTTGTTTATCTTTTTCACTCCCGTAGTTCAGAACGTACGAATAAAATGTTGCTGTTTTAAAAGATTTTAGACTTTTTCAAAGGCTATATTTGTATTTAAATGCTTAAATTTTTAAAGAAAAACCACTGTTTTTAACAAATAAACTCTTATTCTAGACCATAGCGTTGCTATAATTAAATAATTACTAGGGGTTCTTTCAAACAAGACGGTTTTCTTCGTATAGTTTTCGAAAAATACGCGTCAGAGCTATCTTTCAGGTGGAATGCTTCCATTCTAAACATCCAAAAATGTTGTAATTGTTGCATTTTGTTACAGGGTATATAGTCTTTTAGTACATAGCGATCGAACAATAACCGAAATATGTTTTTTTATCATCTAAAAACGATACTAGGGAATGTGTAATTCGCTTAGTTAAAACATTTTTTTCTCACATGTTTAAAAACGTTTTGCGAATAAAATATTTTTATTATAAAACTACAGGAATTATTCAGTATGTGTATTTTTTTTTGGTGGCTGTTAGTGTGCCGTGCGTTTGAAAATCTCCGGGGTTAAGCCGTAGTGACGGTAAGAGGCCTGATAGGCTGACGTCGGTTCTTTGGCAGGGCCTCTGTGTCTGTTTTTGCGGTCGACGGCAACCCCCTGGGAGGTGGACGCCAAATTCTTTTTGTCCACACAAGTTTAGCAGTTGGCTGCAACCCCCGCTCGTAGTCGTATTTGGTTCAGCAGATCGCTCTAGCCATACATCATTTGTTATTAGTCTTTTTTTTTCTGTATTTTATTTTATAATTTTATTGGTGTAATTTATAATTGAATTTTAATTTTAATGTTAATATCGTATTTGAAATTTTGTGTTACTGTAATTATGAACTTCTATTGGATTGGATCTATTGGATTTTTTTTATGATTAACACCTGAAAAATCTATGCCACGCCGATTTCACGCCGATCACGCCGCCGCCGCCGGTCAAAAAAGCATCGGATAATGATAACATATGATCAAGAAGCGTCGGTCCCGGCCGCAGCGCTCGGAACGCACGCACACCCGTAAACATCGTAGTTATGACATTGTTAAACACGAGAGCTCGTTGGTCTGTATGTCACAGGCATTTTACTCGGAAACAATAAGGGCTACGTTAATGAACTTTTGAAAGTGTACTTATGTGTCTTTTATTAACCGCTACATAATATTTCTGTAGTTAAAATAGGACAAAACAAGTTTAATTTCTCTGGATAGTGTTGATGCTATTTCAAATACAGCCCAAATATTGTACCTATTTATGTTTTCTTGATTTTTTGTGTCATGGACTTGGTTTTACTTCACTTGTTCAAATATTGTGTAAGTAGATATGCATAAAAGGAAAGTTTTTTAGTTAGAATTATTGTCAAAGTATTTATTTTAACATGAAACTACCGTGAGACTCAATCATAGCAAAATAAACAGATCACTCGCGTATAAAAGTCGACAGTGTTGTAATTAAGTGTTTTTATTGTGTTTTAGTGCACTTTGGTCATGTGTAGTCACGTATAGGGAATGGTCTGACATACTCTTAGCCAAATTTATTTTCAAATTGAATATAACATAAACATTTTGACTTGTTAAATAAAACGAGCTCAAAACTTTTTATTTGCTTTCCTTTATTTATCATATTCCTTTAAGCGTGGAGAGAACTAAGTAGGATAGGTACCCAGTAATCCATTGAAAAAAGTAAAAAGTGTAACATTAGATAAGACGGGTTTTTATAATAAAATTGCTCTAGTGACTCGTACTTAAATTTCTTTTCATAAAGGTAATTGGCACTAAAGTTGAATCTGTTATTTCCAGTATTGCACATGTATGAATATTTTTTTGGACATGTGCACTATTTAAAATAACAGATTCTATTTTATAGGCATAATATTCATAATCCATGCGTACCTATGTATAGGTAAGTATGTGTGTAATTACGCACACATGCATGCGTACCTATGTTAGGTAAGTATGTGTGTAAGCACGCACACATGCATATTTTTCGGCAAGAGTTACAACACCATGACAATCAGATGGCGCCTGTTTCCATACATACCAAAACAAGCTCGAAGAGACCCGTCTATCTCATATATACTACTGTAGTCTTTGCTCGCAGCGATCGCGGCATTGACGACTTGTCACAAAATGTTTGTACGCTCTTAAGATATTTGCCACTTTAGTTTTTCGATTACTCACTAGATGCCGCTGTAATCAAGTTTCAATCGCAACGATAGTTTCAAATGATTATCGTAAAATACAGTAGCAAATAAATGTTCAATATATCATTCCCACTTCTATTAAAACAATGCGGTACGTTACTGATTGTTTTGGATTGGCTTCGGGATATACGTCTGGTTATCCGTTAATGTTATTTTCCGTTACCAGTGGGCACTCAATATTCAGGGTTCTTTATTAGCAAATATCACTGTTATTATAGAGTAGATTGTTTGTAAAATTTTGTATCACAGAATTTAGTTGATTGTATTATACTTTTAAACACTTTCCGCTCAAACTCATAAAATGTATTTTTTTATTGTAACAAAAGAAGGACCTCGATTTACATATAGCAGGTGGCCTACCCTCCCTCATCAATAAATATCATTCGCTCTTCACACCGTCATAGAATATACGTATATACTAACGTAAAACAAAACTTCACTGACGTATGTGTGCAGTAAACGACCTCGTAGCTATGTGTGCAGTAAACGACCTCGCAGCTATGTGTGCGTTTCGAGACGCGTGCGCGGGGCGCGCGAGGTGTGAAAAAGCGGACCGCGGCCAGCTGAGAAGCAGGGGGACGACTACGAAATTCGAAAATCGAAGTTCGTATCGTATCGTCCCGCTCGCTCTCGTATTAAATCATATTAGCGTGAGCGGGACGGCACGACACGAAGTTCGAATTTTGCACTTCATAGTTTAGGTCCAGGGCCTCATGGCTTTCGCATACGCTCTCGTACAGCTCTCGATCGACCGACAGCAACACAACAACTGTGTTATCTTTATTTTCTAATTCTGATTGATTCTTCGAAACTGCTATTTCGTAGTGTTTACCTGTGTCTTCTCATTATAATGAAATGAATATTTTACTCATTAATATAATTAATTGTATTTACATGTAATTAATATGTATAACAGCCACTAATTAGTGCCCGCTCTCAACCATTGTCTATAAAAGACAACTTTACAAATAATAAATTAGTTCACGCCAATCCGCCGTTGGCTTCGCTACTAAAATAAAATAATAAAAAATATATCAAGTGACGCTTTTGCCCAGGGTATAACATGAAACCGGCCAAGTGCGAGTCGGACTCGGGCACGAAGGGTTCCGCACCATTATCTATAAAAACGACAAAAAAAAACATCAGCAGCAGTCTGTTGTATGGGAGTCTCACTTAAATATTTATTTTATTCTGTTTTTAGTATTTGTCGTTATAGCGGCAACAGAAATACATTATCTGTGAAAATTTCAACTGTCTAACTAACACGGTTCATGAGATACAGCCTGGTGACAAACGGACAGACCGACAGACAGACGAACGGACAGCGGAGTCTTAGTAATAGAATCCCGTTTTTTACTCTTAGGGTACGGAACCCTAAAAATTAACTCAAAATGTAACCCTAAAACATATTATTTCAATAGAGCAACCTTGAATATTCGAATGTATAGCACTTAGCCATGTTCACTTTTTCTTTCTTTTTCAGATGTTGTTATGAAAAATCTCAACGCAACAATGGAAAGTAAGACACAACATCTAAAGGAATTAATGTTTTTTGGCAATCATTTAACTATAGAGACCTTCTTTTAAAAATTTAATTGAATTTGACTACAGAGATAGGGAAAACAGATTCAATATCGAAAGCTGCCTGTTTCTTCTAACCAAAATAATTATTTTAATTTGCTTCTTTCTATAATCTATTATTTTTAAATTTTGCAGGTAGCGTTCTCCACGAATTGGCCTGTTTTGATATAAGAGCTCCTATACAAATCTCGATATCCTTTGATGACAGTACTGAAGGCGAAGAAGTGACTGTCAAAACTGAAAACGTCACAGACGACGATAACATATATAGTCAAGAAACGAATAATTTGCCCAAAGTCTTATTAAGCCCAAAAAAAGATCAATCACATAATAACGAACTAAACTCTGATCAGCACTCTGAACAAAATAATTCGAAAGAGAGAATTACCCTCCAAACTGAAATCTTACAAAATACGAAAACAAATAGCGATGGTGAAAGAAAACGAAAACAAGATCAGTTGAAAATATACAACAACAAAAGGTGTAAAACGGAGTCAACCCCAGGAAATGTACCAAATAATATAACAGGTTATAAAGAAACCGAAACTTTCGCTTCCACTGCCCATTTTGCACATCAAGACGTTGATACTAGTCCGCTAAACCCAATCAACGTTGCTTCTACTGATGGATTCCTATCTCCTACCATCAATAACTGTGAAAAAGACGTAATTAAATCTTCCAAATTAACTCTTCTGGCTTCCGTCTCAGAAAACATGCGACTTGTTATGGAAGCATATGAGTATCACATTAAGAACAACACTCCGTATGATAGCTACGAAAAAATAAAAAACAATTTGTTTAATGAGTCTTACAACGCAATAATTAAATTAGTGGTACCCGAGGAACGCAACAGAGAATTCATATTAAGTTTCCTACTAAACACATATCAACATGCTGTAAAATACCCAGGTCTTAACAAGTATGGATTCAATGTTTATGTAATTCTAATAAAGGAATTGATAGATTGGGCAAAAACCGAACAAAAAAATCAGACAACCAGTAAAGAAGAAAATACGGTACAATCCACACTTATTGGTTCAAATTGTTGCCAAGGACAGGTTTTAGAAAATAGACACAACAAAACTGAAGATAATGGCTCTAATAACAAAACAAAACCAGACACAATATGCATTTTTTCTGCAGGACCTCCAGGAAATGAAATCAGCATTAACTTTGATCCGAATTTAAATCAATGTATGTCAACATCGAATAATATTAAGATTCCAAATAAAGAAGCTTCAGTAGTACAAAATCCGAAAAAGCTCAGTCTAGATTTGCAACGAACCCAAATTCCTTACCAAACACACACACAGCTGAGAACTCAAGGCAATAAAAAAAACAAGCATTTGCAAGAACTGTTGCAGCGACCCCCTCTAATTCAACAGTTGGCACCTTGGAACGCTAACAAACCGTTTAATTCTCCCGTCAAGGGTAATTCAACAACTAACGACATCTTAAAAAACCAAATAGACACAAGACTGCCTCAAGTACAAAACCCAATAGATTCGCAAAATGGGTATGCCATGCCTGGACAATCACAGTATCTTCAACCACAGTCGATTCCATCTCTACAGATGCTACCTCAACCTCGACCATCTGTAAATACTGGCCGCAGGCAGCAGACTCGTGCACCATCACCATATAACCAGTCGACTAGGCCACCGCCACCATCATATGACTCGCGAATATGGAGCCAACCATGGCAACAACAAGTACAATCACAATTTGCAAATTCTCAACATATGCAGTCACACTATAATCAGCTAAAGCATGTACATCAATACGGTCCGCCACAACAACATAATAATATGTTGCCACAAGCGAATGGTCAATATGGACAAAATCGAAAAGTTCAAAGTGAAATCGAACAATTGCAAAATATGCAACTGCAATATGGGCAATTTCAACAAGTTCAGAACAAAAACAAAACATTGCAAAATGTGCAATCACAGTTTGGGCTATATCAACAAGTTCTAAATAATATAGGACAAGTGCCAAATATGCAGCCGCAATATGGGCATTTTCAACAAGTTCAAATTCAAACTCAGTTGCTAAGTATGCAACCACAGCATGGCCAAGTACTAACGCGACAATCGCAGCAGTCACTTCTACCACAAAATGTGCCACAACACGTATCTCAGATTGGACAACCGTCACTGGTATCACCTGAGTGTGAAAAACGTCTTCAGACCGGAGAATGGCGCCAAGGATTGATTGACCTTTACCACCACCAGGGACAAACACAACAACCTCTTAAGAACGCTCCGCGCTCAAGTTCTACGGACAGCGGCTTCGCAAGCCCACTAAACTTCAATACGTCTTCAGACCAAACGGTACTTCAACTATTTAACTTTAAATAATTGATTGAATTAGGCGTTACTTTGCGAAGGTCCATACTCGTGAACCGCCGAAATAGTGATAGTTGGGTCTGTGTGGCATGTGTTGATTCGTGCAGCAGTGGAGTGGTGTTGCATGGAAACATAAATTTGCCGCACGGACGCAGCTAGTTTTATGTATAAATTAATTGTTTTGTTTTTAGTTTATATTTGTATTCTGTGCCTTAACTATTTCAACTGATATTTATTTAATTATACATGTAGTTAGTATAATGCAAGGTAAACGTCCCAATGTTTGACACCTTTTTAGGGTTCCGTACCTCAAAAGGAAAAAACGGAACCCTTATTGGATCACTTTGTTGTCCGTCTGTCTGTCTGTCTGTCTGTCTGTCTGTCTGTCTCTGTCTGTCTGTCTGTCAGGACCCTTTTTCTCTGGAACGCGTGGAGGTAGCATGCTGAAATTAATATCAAATACTCAAGCCTGCGGTCCCTTGAAGCTGTGAAAAAAATCAACCTTCTAAGTCAACGCAATCAAAAGATACAGTAATTAAAAAAGCCATTCCCATATGTACTTCCAGATGTCCTAGAAACTTGAAATTTGGTATGAAGGTAGCTCTTATAGCACAACCAGTCCGAAAAGTCTCAAAATCTTAAATTTTTATGTCTGTCTGTAGATTTCGCAGACCAATATAAGTTGACCCCACACTGCGTACATTTTGCTTAATAGAAGGGCTCTGCTAACACTGGACTTCTTAAAACACTTGGGAAAAGCATTAAAATCTTTCTACGGAACTCTCGTGTGCGAGTCTGACTCGCACTTGGCCGGTTTTTTTTTTAATCTATATTTATTTACGGGCTTTGTTCAGACATGAACATGTCTACCCCGTAAAGGGCAATAGAAATATAATATAAAAATTAGCTCGACATAAAAAAAAACAAACACACTGTCAACACCTTAATTTCAGTAATTGCCATCCTGCTTGTCAGGTTCATTGCTATAAATTAGGAATAAAAGTTGAAACTTTTGGGAAGGCATTATTGTAAGATACCGAAATACATAAGTATTATATTACTAGAGAGCGCCCACGGCTCCGCCCGCGTGGGATATTATATTAACGTAAGGAATCTCTATAGCAATTGGAATGTGTCCTCTGGGTAAAAAAGTAATATTTGTAATTAGTCCGTCATATAGATTACTGAAAAAAAAAATTGGACACGTATTTTTTGCATTTTATGATATCAATAAAAAATTGTTTATTTTATTTTACTAAACTGCTTTTCACAAGCACGCTCGTTGGCCGTGAATATTGTTTATTTTATTTTACTAAACTGCTTTTCACAAGCACGCTCGTTGGCCGTGAATATTGTTTATTTTATTTTACTAATCTGCTTTTCACAAGCACGCTCGTTGGCCGTGAATATTGTTTATTTTATTTTACTAAACTGCTTTTCACAAGCACGCTCGTTGGCCGTGAATATTGTTTATTTTATTTTACTAATCTGCTTTTCACAAGCACGCTTGTTGGCCGTGAATATTGTTTATTTTATTTTACTAATCTGCTTTTCACAAGCACGCTCGTTGGCCGTGAATATTGTTTATATTATTTTACTAAACTGCTTTTCACAAGCACGCTCGTTGGCCATGAAACATTGTTCTGTTTTATGAAACTATTCTTCACAAGCACGCTCGTTGGCCGTGATATAATTGTTCTGTTTTGGAGATTTCCTCTATCTCCCAGAACTTTCTTAATTGTTAATCTAAATATAACGTTTTAGTAAACGACAACGCGAAACCTTCGTATCATCACCTTTAGTCGGCCCTGACACTATCCAGCCTAATTTGGTATTTTGTAGGTAAGGCCCGGCGGGTAATCGAATTCTACCTTCAAGCAACAAATCCCAAAAGTAGTCCGCGCCTATCAATAAATCTATTTGCGACGGAGTGCAGTATGATGGGTCCGCAAGGTTTATGTTTTGCGGTACATTTAAATCTGCATCAATACCTACAGCTGGCATGATAGTGGTGATACTAGGTAAAACTAAGCACGTAAGTTGCGTTGTGTAATCGTCATATAAAGAACGAAGAGTAATTTTGCAAGAGTGGGTAGATTGAGTAATTATTTGCCCAACTCCTGCGATTCGCACTGTGGACTGTATCGGTAAAGCGTTTAATTTATTAAATAATGAGCTCGTAATTATGCAATGTTGGCTACCGCTGTCTAACAGTGCCCCAGCTTTGTAATAGTTATTGTCACTGCCTACTATCTCGACTAAAGCTGTGGATAATAAACAGTCTCTAAAGCGCATCTATTAACAAGGCTGGTGCTTTCCTTGTCTATTAATTTTCTTATTTGCGATGGAGACTCTTTTGCTATAGCGTTCAAGGAAAATAAAGCTTTGACATGATTGTGAATTAATAATTTACTATTGTTAAATCTATTCTCGATTAAATCCCAAGCGATGTCATAATTTTCCGGCGTAATTTGGATTGATTTTATGACTTCTGAGGCACTATTCGTTAGAGCTGACCGCAAGTAATAGAATTTTTGAATATTATCTAGCTGTTTAGAGCTGTAAATCATAGAAAGATAGATATTTCTAAACTCGAGCCACGTATCAAACGATCCGTCAAAAGAAGATAGAGAAATATAATTGGCAATTTTACTAACGGTTTTAACTCGTTACACTTGGAATTAGTACACGATTCAACAATATTTCTGTCTATTATATGCTGCGCATCGACCATAGTGCTATAGAAGGACTCTTCGAATGATTCACGACTTTCTAACTGACCGGTGAGATCAGTGTCCGACACCATCTCTTCTATGGCACCCTGGACGTTATTAAATTCACTTAATAAAGATTGGCTGTTGCTCTGTCGCATTTTAAGCTCAGACAACTGCTTAACGTTAATTTAACATTTAAATCAGCAAAAGAAATCACATACTTCGCAAAAACGGTTAATCTAGTCTTGATTGTACCTCGTTTTTTATTTAGCTCACGAATTAGACAATTTGTCGAATTCGTGGCCGATGGTTGAGGAGATTTAGGGCGTGGTGGAAGTAAATTGTCACTTTCCTGCCCCATCTTAACTTTTTATGAGATTTAGGGTACTCACGTGAACAATTTGGAGACACGGTTTTAGCACGTTAATTGAAACCGGGGAAAGGAACGATAATGTCAGACCCTTATTGCTGCTGATTCTTGATGTTTCTGATGCGGCTCGAAAGTCCAATGTGGGGGCTTCAGGGTATTCTTCAATGAGGAATTATTTATTTAGTTTTTACAAATTATTTATTTAAATACTTAATTAAAATTTCACGTGAGTACAAAATTTGAGCTGATAGTTGAATTTAGAAAAAAGGCCAAAAAGTGAATGCTCTGGCGGGTGTAGCTACTTTTATACAAAAACACAGCGCCGCTTCCGGGCGGCAGCGAAACTAACGTAGTACCACAAACCACCGCGGGGTGGCTCTGGCTGCTGCGTCGACACTAACCTTTTAGTTTCTTCATCTTGGTTTCTGTATTATGATTACCTGGGAGAAATCGCTTTTAAGAAATAAGACCGACTATTGTCTCCCTAGCTGGTTTGGGTTGGGGTTTGGGGCCTTGGGGTGGTGTTCAATAATAGAATATTTTTGTATTGGTATACTAGTAGTGTTATAAAACTTGCCATTGCCCGCGACACCGTCTGCGTAAAATTCGATTAAGTAGATATCTATATCCTTCGGGAATTATGCATGCATGCAAAAGACAGCCTATATGACTTTATCTACATTATGAATTTCATCCAAATCCGTCCAGCCGTTTCAGCGTTAAGATGTAACAAACAGACAGACTGAGAGACATTTACTTTCGCTTCTAAAACAATTTTACTTTCTTCTCGTAGTTACCGCCTGTCCCCGATGATACGGAGCCCTCGCCGATTTTGATAACTCACGTCACCTCCCTGAATCCTAAAGTCCCATACATGGCTGAAGGAAACTGCGTCATCTGCAATAAAGCTACGAAGAAAGTCTGCATGGGGTGCATGAAGGTTTATTATTGTACATACGAATGCCAGGTGAGAAACGATTTTACTATGACAGCTTTTAAAAGATTCGCGGGTAATTACATAAGATAAAGAGAAAATCTATACGGTAATCGCGGTCCCGTTCTCATTGTGACGTTTTTACTTTGGTCAACTTTGACTGGTTTTCCGGAGCCACGCGAAATTCCGTGCCTCTTTTGCACCCATGGGCGCATATATAGGGAGCGGTGGGGTACTAGGAATTAAACAAAAGTTTTTTTTAAACCCGCGATTAAACCCAGATAGCTAGGGCTTAACAACCATTAACTACCTGCTTGCCTACACACTAAGTTGTATGGAGAACATTGAATTTTGTATTATAATTAGAATGTGCACACAAATATGGATCACAGTTATCCGAAATAAATGATATTTTATTTTATGTGTATATTGTTTTTTTTATTAACAATATTTATATTATTTTTTTAATTTTTTAGCTACAAGACTGGACAACGCACGGACCTAATTGTTACAGTCAACCCTCCACGACAACGTTGATGAGAGAAACAAATCATGACCAATTACAATCGTAGGATTTATATTTAGGTACATTGTACCTACTCATAATAAAGTTATTCTTGTTATTTTTGCATTTTATTATAGTAGGTAATTCGCCAGAGACATTTGCAGAAACTCTTGCCTAACTTTCATTGATTGTTGATTCAGACATTCACTGTGTTCTGGTCAATCTTTAGATATTATTATTATGCAAATATTTATCTAGAGTTTATTTTTTTGGAATATGCATATGTAATGCGAAATCTGGTTGAGCTTTTTGCCAGCTTCTAAACTTCTCTACAAAAGCTTTTTTATTGCCTCAGAATAAAGAGCAAACCAGAACACGCGAGCGCGCCTAACTGAAGCAGCTAGACTAAAAAATAGTGTATTTTCATGTAGGGTCCTTGGCAGCATCGCTTCCCTAACCTAAGTATCCACTTTTCCATATAACTATAATTAGGTACGTAAAAGTGGATACTTAGGTACTGTACCTACTAGTTGTCAATATCCGTGCACGCAGCGTAACGTGACATGTTGTACAAATGACAGTGTTAATTAATCCCTTCTCGTATCAGAAATGCCGTTTATGAAAACAGAAAACAGTTTTTTCATTTTTTTTTTTCAGAAAAGGGTTATAATTTAAATACCTAAACTATACCTAAACAATAAAAAAGTAGTGAAATCAATAAAAACCACCCAAGTGCGAGTCGGACTCGCGCACGAGGGTTTCGTAGAAAGATTTTAACGCTTTTCCCCAGTGTTTTAAGAAGTCCAGCGTTAGCAGAGCCCTGCTCCTAAGCAAAATGTACGCAGTGTGGGGTCAGCTTATATTGGTCTGTGAAATCTACAGACAGACATAAATTTTTAAGATTTTGAGACTTTTTGGAGTGGTTGTGCTATAAGAGCTACCTTCATAGCAAATTTCAAGTTTCTATAGTCGTCCCACGATAACTGCAACGAACTGACAACAGTAGAAATCTAAAGTTTGTTTATGGCAACACTGACTTATAGTCAAACAACACGTTTTGAACTTTTGATTAGATTAGACATAAACTGGTCATCGTTCATTCACCATCGACCATTAAAATACCTCTCATATTTCGTTTTCTAGTTTTTTTTTACCGTACAACAGCAAAACCTGCTAAACACTAGCAAAATTGTCCTCCAATGGACAGAGCCATATTTAAAAAACAACAGCAACTTTTGATTACTACTATCATTATTATTTTTAATTAAAGAAATGTCTGAGTGACATGAAAAAAGTATTACCACAGACCACAGCGTGATTGTTCAGGGTTGCCAATTAATATCTTATGCAGAGTTATCGTGGGACGATTATAGGACAGCTGGAAGTACCCTTTAGGTTTATGGAAATCGGCAATTTGTATGGAAATAGATTTTTTTAATGACTGTATCTTTTGATTGCGTTGACTTAGAAGGTTGATTTTTTTTCACTGCTTTAAGGGACCGCAGGCTTGAGTATTTGGTATTAATTTCAGCATGCTACCTCTATACCTCTATAGAGAAAAAGGGTCTTGACAGACAGACAGACGGACAACAAAGTGATCCTATAAGGGTTCCGTTTTTTCCTTTTGAGGTACGGAACCCTAAAAATGGACTCGGTTCAATGGTGCTGTTTATTATTTATGAGTGAACGCGGCTTCCGGTTTGTTCTGTATTCTGTGCACGGCAGTACACCCAGACAGTAAGTACATAAAATATAGCTTTAAGTATGAGATACCTGACCCTCTGGCATAGGTTCTTAACGTTTATCGACGACGCAAAGTATTTGTCCCTGTTGCACTCGCGTATTTGTTAGAGAGTGACGTAAGTGTGCTTTATGTCGTCCATAAAAATTACCGTGCTGTATTGATATGAGAGCACACAATTATTTCAGCTATTTTATTTTATCTTATCATTTAAAAAGTCCTCAACTAATCGATAGTAATAGCATTTGGTTACTAAAGAAATGTATTAGACATAATAATTAATAAGGGATAATACGGGATATTGACCGCGATTACCTTACTAAGGTACTTGTACGTACATACTAAGTAAGTAATAAGTATTCTGTGACTAAGGTTTGATGAGCGCCCGATATTTCGATTTAGTTCATCATGATCACGGGCAGACTCTCCGGGATAATACGTCTAATGTAATTAACCGCGAATCATTTTTAACTGTTATTAAAAAAATATTTCAGTTTTTTTCTAAAGGTGCTATTTTTCTTTAACATGAAACTACCGTGAGACTCAATCATAGTGAAATAAACGAATCACTCACGTATGTCAGTCGAGTACCTATAGCCCGACGTGTTTCGGACTAATCCGTAGTCCTTCCTCTGCGAAACATGTCGGGCTATACTCGACTGACATACGTGAGTGATCCGTTTATTTCGCTGCGCTATTTTTCTGTTGATTCTTAATATTAGCACGTACTTACCTATGTTATTGTTAACATATTTAGAGATCTGTAATAGATGTTATTTTTGTACAATACTGTTTTTCCACGATTTAAACGGGTGTGTGTTGTGTCCCCCGTGAAATAAATCGTGTACGAAATACATATATACATACAATAAATTATAATTTGTAAAACAATTGTATTGTCTTGTGTTTTATTAATTTACGGAATTTCCCTTTTTAGCTGATAAAGACCTGAGTCTGAGTAAATAATTAACTGAGCTATCGAAACTTTATTAGCTCAGCACACAGACCTGTAAGTTATCCGTCCAATCTTGCAAAAAGTAGTTAAATTCTCAACCGATTGAAATGAAATTTGGGTAAATTAGGTGACAATACAATAAATCTGGAAGTGAAATCCTGGTGGCTCGGCCAGGATCGTCTCCACAGGAGGGAACTCTTCAACGGTTAATGGCATCAACTTGAAATATTTTATTGATGTGTAAGTTGAATGGCAATACAAACTTGTATGTACAGACAACAAGAAGTACAGTCGCCAAAAAAGCTTTTATTAAAAATGGTTTTTTTTTAACAGAAAACTTATTTAGTTTATTATCACTTTATCAGCTATGATTTTTCCTAGAATTCCTGTTTTTTATGTTAAATAAAAAAATTGGTAGGTAATCAAAGTAAGTATACCTGTTTTATTTTATTTAAAGTAAAATCTTCGATCAATTTAACGTCGACTCCCCGACGGTTGCTGACTCAACCC
Source organism: Clepsis dumicolana (assembly GCA_963691665.1). Lineage (NCBI taxonomy): Eukaryota > Metazoa > Arthropoda > Insecta > Lepidoptera > Tortricidae > Clepsis > Clepsis dumicolana. Next base: position 8,734,357 of record OY829513.1, read on the forward strand.
ATCGCGCTACGAGCTAGTCGTCGTTAGAGAGCTACCCACGAGTTTTCCGGAATTACTTACATAATTGTCTTAGAAGCCAAGGACAGATTATAGGTAAGTACCCTCTCTATATGAATAGGTGGGCATTTTCGGTTTGCAACTTCAATTTGCTTTATTTTATTTCAACAATTAGCTAAAGGATTAGGCAAAGCACTGCCTAAAAATAGACATTTGTTTGATGGTGCAATCTTGATAAGGAAATTGATTAATTACCTATTAGGTATTCTTCTTCAATGATGACAACATTTTAAAACACGCTAATATAAAACAAATCAATATTTTCATTTCGACAATTTATATAACTGGGTACCTACTTACCTTTACCTATTGCGGGTGGTAGGACCTTATGCGAGGCCCGTCCGGATCGCTGCCACTATTTTACTCGCTAATCCTAAGCAGCAGTGCTTGCACTGTTGTGATCCGGTGTGGAGAGTAAGACAGCCGGTGTGATTACGGGCACAAGAGGCATTTCATCTTAGCTCTCTAGGTTGGCAACGCATCTGCAAATCCCCCGGAGTCGTTGGTATCTATGTGCAGTGGTGATCACTTACCATCAGGGCGGTGTTTTATAAAGCTACAAGTTACAATTTACAAACGAAAGTCTTATTTTATCACCTTTTGTTAGAAAGAGACTTCCGCTTGTAAATTGTAACTTGTAGCTTTATAAAACACGGCCCTGGTGAGTGGTAGCTCGCCGTAAAGTTATTACACTATCGCTTTACGGAAGGCATGAGCACTATGAGCAGCTGACAGGACGAGACTAGGATAGACTGACGGCTCTGATGACTGCGACGGAACTTTAATTTACAGACAATATTAAAAAACAACAGACATGGCTGTATGGACTAAGTTGCCTTTGTCTATCCCTTTCTGAATGAAGTATGAAGTAAAAAAAGTCAATCAATCAAAGTCATTTTTTTTTTATTTAATTCATCCCATAAGGGATAGGCAAAGGAACTGAGTCCATACAGCCACGTCTGATGTGTTTTGTAAATTTCTGTATATTAAAGTCCTGTCATCGTCAGAGTTGTGTCAGTCTGGCCTAGTCACGTCCTGTCAACTGCTCATGCCTTCCGTAAAGCGATAGTGTACTTTACGGCGAGCTACGGCGAGCAGCAGCCGGCGGATATTTGGGGGTCACAAACAGAGGGAATACGCGTTTTCACTTGAATTCTTCATTTGCTGGGCACTTTCACGTCAATTTGTTGTATAATACACTATCTTTAATAACCACCAAACAACATTAGGCACAGAAACTAAAATTCAATTGACGACACGATCCACTCTCATCGGTTTCCCGCCAAATTCCCCTCAATCAAAGTCAGTCAATCGAGTCCACAGATTAGAGAGATTATGTTCAAGTCAAGCAAGCAAGTCAAGTCCGTTCACAGTTGTTTTACATTGTACAATTGCATTGCATTGTACACAACGCAAATTGTAATCATTTTAAATCGCTTATATATCCCTAACTAATCACGAAAAGTATTAATTAAATAAACAGCAAGCGATGGCGATCCTAGAGAGAAAGTTACGATCTATCTTAAAGTAATAACAGTACTCGAAAATGATATTGCGGATACCGTGTTCGCTTGAAACAGTTTCATATTATTGCTATTCTCCTTCAAAAACCTTAAGATGTGGTATGCAGCGATAGTCAGGTTTATAAGAAGAAGACTTGTTTTGGGTATCATATTTGCATCCTCCCTGACTTATTGTATCGTCAGTTTCTTAAGAGAGGTTAGTTTGTGTATTTTTATTTTATATCTGCTGTATAAACTTTTATTAAGTACTTGTGCCATTTCAACTGGGCCTCTTTGAATAATGTGACCGACAACAAGATAAACTTAAATTAAAATGAAGCCAATAAACATTTATTTCTGAAAATGATTCCATAATGGTTTAAATGCAAAACTGTGTTTGAATATCTGTTTTATATTCTAGGGTGGAAGCCGAAACATGGTATATCAAGACATAATGATAGAAAGAAGACCCTTCGTCTGGAGAACACTGCAAGAGCACAATGATACAAATAACAACATGATTTGTAGGAACTCCGTGCAGGGCAAACTTATGATAGTTGATGATAGAGGTAAAGACTTTAATAATCACGAAACTAATTGCACTTTCAAGTTGAAATAAAGACTCCCATACTCCCAATAAAAACTCGCAAATAATGTAGGTACCTTTTTTACACACTCTTCATCATAGAAACAAATATTTCTTACCTACTGTATCTGCACTACACCCACACACATCAATAATAATTTATTTGTTCTTATGACTACCTGACTAACAAAAATGCTGAAAATGAAGCAACTTTTACTTGCAGAATAAAAGGAAGGCTTTATATCCAAGTCAGTCTTGTTGTAAATATTAATTGCCATTTCTTATTTTATTACAATAATGAAACACATGTACAATTTGCTTCAATTTTTCTTCTTTTTTATTTCAGGTTATGTGTGCAGAAGGAACCATATGAATAAAAATGGGTGCTGTGATCCAGAAGCTGATTCAACACTCAGGTATGGTTGCGAAACCTGCAAAGAGAACCACTGCTGTATAATATATGAATACTGCGTCTCATGTTGCTTGGATCCCAGCAAGGTAATTGAAAAAAAACATAATCCCTGCCTATGAATTTTTCAGTTCTGTATGACGAATTGTCTTTGACCATTATTTTTTACTGCTCTGTGAATTAAGTAAAAAAACCAGCCCAGTGAATTCACTTTTTATTTAAATGTTTGATTGTCTGATGGTGACTGTCCCTGGCTGCATATAAATGAATGGTAGCATTTTGTTTGCTCCACCTGATGACTGTTCCATTTATTTTATTTTTATTCTATTTCAATATTCTGTGTATTGTTTAATACCTGGAAAAGATGAAGTGTGTGAAAACTTGGAAAAACACTTTATTTGAAAAATTATGTTTAGCTAGATCGATTTTTCGCCCTCATAAAGCCTCCAAATTCCCCCAATTAGCAAAGTTCATTCCCAAACCGAACAATCTTCTCACATGTGTATTAAATACAATTAACGCAACTCCATTTCGTTTCCAGAGAGACATGTTGGAGCTAGTGCTATCCAAACTGTCAGCAGAAGAGAATGTCTTATTCCGTTCTTTGACTGACGACTATGAATTGTGCCTAACAAAATGCCGGACCAGTTCACACAGCGTTCAGCATGAAAACTCATACAAAGACCCAACTCACAAACACTGTTTTGGGGACGAACCACCAGGTACCAGATCACCTGGCTAACGAAAGCCTACCACTACTAAGTAGTAATATTTTTGTTAATTCATCAATTCGTCATCACCAGCCTTTGTTTACGTCTCACTGCTGGACACAGAGGCCTGAACGCGAATATTCGAAACCTACATAATGTAATCGAGTAAAATGTTGAGAAAATTCATATAAAATTTTAGTACCAAATACGCGCACGGGGGGCACTGTTCCAAACGTCATACAAATTTTCTCAACGTTTGACGTTACGCAGGATTCGAATATTCGTGCTTGGGCTTCTGGACTTCCCATGTTGTTAATTAAATAGACATAATAAATATTATTACTGTTATAATTTTATACAGTGGCAAAGTAGTAGGATGAATTTGGTACATTATGAGTGAATGTGAAGTGTTACATTCCTGCACTCTAATGATCACCGGTTTTTTTGGCCCGCAATGTAATGCTACTTTGACAATTCGTCCAGCATCTTGTCAGCTAGGCTTGAAGTATGGTCCAGGGTCTAAACATAATGTAAAGAATATTTATATTGTATGTCTAAGAAACTAATTCAAGTACCTACCACCATGGAACCCTTTTGCTGCAAATGTCACATTGACATTCCTACTGTGTCTGCCAAAGAAAACATTGTTTAATTGATTGTGAATAGGTTCCACAGACATGTTTTTATTGTGCTTGACTTTATTACTGCAGTTAAAATAGTAATGGAAAAGTCCACTTGTTTATTGGTTGGTGGAAACAACCTACTACATCAAGTACTAATATGTCAATTTTAACCTTAATAATATCCTTGCCAAAGCGGGACTGTGAGCTAGTTTGCAACTAGCTTCAACTTAATTTATAATTTTATACTAAACTAATCTCATAGCATTTAAGTTTTAAATGTCCATTTGACATGTGTGTCCATAATTTTGTTTACACAAGACTATTTAATGGTGCGCAACCAACAACATCAAAGTTAGATATTTTATAATTATTTTTTTTAGTTAGCCAAATTTAACATTTTATGTGCATAATATTATTACATTATTAAAAACGGACACTTAACAGTCACAAAAGAATAAATACAGAAGATTTTACTGGCTGAAATATTAATAAATTATTATTTTTTCCACTAAATGTATATACATAATATGTATACTTATTTTTATACTAATTCCAACTTACCTGATAGGTATGTGTCAGATATATAATTTGAGCACATTTAACTAAATTTATTTTAATTGTTCGTGAATTGATTTTTAGGCATATTTAGGTTATTTAAAATAACTGATTTCTCAATAGAAAAGAACACCAAATGAATAGTAGTACACAAGTGAAACAATTGTTCACTGTAGTACCTACACTATAGTGAAGATAATTATTTCACTTGTACTACTTACAAAGTTTACTATACAATATATGTACAATATACAAGATATATGGCAAAAAAGAGTAGAAAACATATTTAAGCAATTCACGTCAAAAATGTGACAGATACGAAGAAAGTGGCGCCCTCATTTAATTTCTACTCTTTTTTGCTGGGCTATGTGTTTCGATATTTATTTTTAATTCTCTTCAAAATAACAATTGCCCTATCCCCTAATAATAAAAGTCGATTTAACAAATGGTCAATCAACTTTTAATTGCCACTCGTCCCCTGGGTAACTCGTCTACAATAAGATTTTCTAAGGCACCACCACCCTGAAAGTCAGGATTTGCATGCTTAGGAGATGTACCATGAAGGAATTGGCATATAACTGTTGAAAATCTTACCGTTTGATGGAGTGGTGCCTTAGAAAATCTTACTATAGGTTACTGAAAATTCAGGGTTCTAGGTTTAGCCAGCACAAAATTACAGGATGTTGAAAATGGCCTGCATGGCTTCGAGAAAAGGATGGTACCGCCGTGCCTCCTTGTTTTGCTCGACTTGTAGGGGGCACTGCCGTGTCTGCTGTGAACCCAGATTTTAGGCGAGTTTCCCAGGAGACATCTCCATGGCAACGTGTGGCAATTAAAAGTTGATTGACCCAAATAAGGTTTAAATACCCACCTAAGTAGGGTATTTCCTATTTTACACTGAAAGCAAGCGAGAATTTATATCGCACTTGATCGCATGTGAACAGGGATGCTATGGTTATCCAGGGCTGTGTCAGTGCTGTAGCGCTGAAATGTCAAATCTGTTATCATTTAGTGTCGAAAAGTGACACTAGGTAGTTTCATGTTGAAAAAAAACTAGCGCTCGATGTTGCGAGCGAGGCTGAATTAGAGAATAATACTACAGGTGCGAAAAAATCTAAGTCCCGGATAAGTTTTCATACGGTACTTAGAATTTTGACGAAATCTCAGAAAGAAACACTATTATAATATATTATTATTGTTGGTACGGGTTTCCCGACAGGGGCCTATGGGGACCCGCTCAGTTGAAAGGCGTTCATGGAGCTGAAGCCAACATGAGGAGGCCTTTGTTACCATATATAGGTCGCGCGGCGAATTAAGATCGCTTGTCAAAAGTGGAAGGGGGATGCGCAGAAGTCAATTCTTAGGTCTATTTGGTTGCGCAGAGGAGTGAGGGGAGGGTGCGCGCTGGCGCCGACACGTTATTGGTAGATCAAGTCGTTCTTCCCCTCCCTCGCTTCGTTCACGTGTCACGTGTCTCTTGAGTAGTGTTGCGCTCGGATTGTTTTACTGTATTAGTAGTAAGTACGTTATGATGTCGTAGTTAGTGAAAAAAAATGCCCAAATATAAAGTCTGAACATGGCAAGCCAGAAAAATGGTTTACGACGTGAATTGTTATGTTAAAAAGGAAACTAATTCAATCATGGGTAATTAAAAGCACGTAAAAAAATACTACCAAAATTCTGAAAAAACATACTAGCAAAATAAGTCACAAGCAAAAACAAGTGTTATATGTTAGGTGACTAAAGGTATAAAAAAATGCGAAATAAGAAAAATATATTTCAAAGAAATACACTCAGAACTTAACAATTTTGTGCGCAATTGTACAGATGCGCCAAATTGCCCCTACCAGTTTCGCCGAGCGATCTTAACCTTTTCAACGCCAAGGACACTTAAAAGCGTCATGAGCTGACGTGCCTACGACGCCACCAACGCTTATAGGCGTCCGGCTGCACAGTGCAAATGCGACCTACGAATGTTTGCTTAAGGTTTAAGTCCGCTTTGACGTCATGCCAACTTGGCGTGTGGTTGACAACTTTTGTATGCGTTGTTGGCGTTGAAAGGGTTAATCCATCGCGCGGCCTATACTTAATATAAATATTAGGTGGTGGTCTATCTCCCAATACACCATGAGGATATGCTAGCGGACTGTCCTCCACAGTTATACCAAACTATTACCATGCTATTGGCTCTAGGGTTGAGAAGCTGTGGACAGGATTACCGGGCTATGGGGTGAGATAAACGGACGCCTACCATTTCAATGTCTCATAAAAACTTAGTTCTGTAGGCGGTGACTCGCCCACGCGGGTAAACTGGGTATGAATGTGGGCGCCTAAGGGTACAGAGGTGTCACTGGACTTTAACCAACTCGCCACTTACGCAAACACATCCACCTTTCGAGCATTATTACAGGTCTTGTCTTGCGCTCCACTAGCCAGCCAATCAAGACAAACTACAGGCAGGGTTGGTGTGTTTACAAAGCGCATGTATGTGTACCCCTGAGGTCTCAGGTTCGTGGTGTCGCTACGCACCAACAGCTCGCCAAAAGCCACCTTGCGATGACTTGCTGCACCGCCGGTGATACCCATAACATGGCGTTGGGGCGTTATTATTAATATCGTTATTATAACAATAACGAATTTTAACTACTCGATCTATTCGAAGGGCTTTCTAGTGTTTCTCTTAGTCTTACTACCTAAGTAAAATTACACAAGTTTGTGTTTTGCCTAAATTGGCCTGAGTTAGCTTCCTATTTTATTATCATGCAAATCTTTGATAAATTGTTATGTAATAAGGTAATAAGTTATTTTAAGAATAAATGATATTAATTTGTTAGTGAAGTTTGTATTTATTTAGGTACTTACCTAAAGCTGAGTCCAGAGAGACTTCAGAAATTGTTATTCGTAGACAACGGCTATTTGTATAATTTACCGTGTCACCTAGTACAACATACTTTGGGCCACTTGCAGAAAAAAAAAATCTAGTTTAAGTCTGAGTTCTATACCTACATTTTGACCCAACTAAACTGGATTTAACACTAAAACTGAGTTTAAGTTTATGCTGCAAGAAGACTTTAATCTTAAAAGCAACGGAGGAGACAGAGGGAGAATGCGCAGAAGCGAATTTACACGCAAATTTGTTTTGCTTGGCTGGAAGTCAAAAATCTAAAAGCGTCCGTTTATAATGTAGTAAACAAAATAATTAAAAAATGCGGGTAGTCCGAAGAATGGTACGACTACACAGTTACTGCCCCTATGGTAGCCTCGTGATTACAGCCTCTGCAAAATGGCCGAACCATCAAGGTAAATCTCACTTTTAAACATTAATTAGACATTAATTACCCACTTTTACTTCAAGATTTTCAGATTTATCTCAATGGTATTTTGAAAATTACATTTATTTAGCTAGCATACTAACGTTTATCGACGACATAAGGCATTTGTCCCTCTCACATTGGCGTATTTGTTAGAAAGTGACGAATGCTTATGTCGTCGATAAAATTGACCGTGTTAGGGCGGCTTTCTACAATTTGCCGCAACTGTTTAAGGCCATCTTAATAAAAAAACGCACCTTGTCAAAATCTCGTGTAACAGTTACTAAACAGGTATTACCTAGTCCTCGTATCCAAGCACAAGCTTATTTTATGATGACCTACACGTTTTATATGAACACGACACAGTTACCTATAAAACGTTAATGCATGCATGTTACATTTAACAAATTTTAATACTTGGGTACCAGTTCGCGTGCAATTGAAACTAATCAACAAATTCCCATAAAGATAAGATGATTAGCTTCGATATCAATATAATCGAAGGTTTATCTAGGTAGTTCGTCTCACTAATCCGTCGAGATCTTGCTCAAGTGCGATAGCGGTGACAGATCTACGATTGCTTCAGTTCGGTTGTTGCGGCTCGCGGCACCTGACGCAGCACAATGGTTAGGTGAGACGATCTATACCAACTTTTTTTATTTTTGCGTATTGCTAATGGTGTATTGTGGTACTGATGGATTGAATTGAAAGGACCTTTTTTTTAAGTTTGCTGTTCTGGTAAGGCGTGAGATTAAATTATTTACTTACTTAAATAAAGTTTTGTACAACCAATTTCGATTGTATTGGTGCAATCACAGTTAAATCTTTAATTATTAGTAGATTTTGTTATGTGCCGACATATTCGCCTTAGAAATATTATGTAGGTAATGGCAGTATTTACTAGATATTTTTTGCTTATAAAAATCCGAATGTGTAGTTTATGAAAGTTAGGTAGGTACCTACCAACAAGTGAAAATGTGAAAAAATATTGAGAAAGAACTTAATTAATTACCTAATTAACCTACCTAATCAAAAAATAACCATTGTTTTTTAGTTCATAAATATGGACCTCCGCAAAGTAACGCCTGATTCAATAAATTATTTTAAAAATAACCATTTTATTAGAGAGTTAAATATGGTACCTGGGTACCTAATTAAACATTTTATTTGAAGTCGTGCAATTTTGTTTGAAAAATGTAATGCTATTTAGACATTTTATTTTGTTCGGTTCGCACTTAAGTAAACAAGTAGGTACAAGTACCTATTTGTTCCAATTTGTCAAGTTGTGAGACTTAAAACTTTTCAAAGCAACTTTCTATGGGGTTCCCACTGTGCAAGCATGCTTGGCCCACTTTTTCCTGTTATTATGTCATAATGGTCTTTATTTATGAATGTACGAACGAGTAGGTACGCATGTATACTTTCAGCGAACATTGTGTACGCAACGCAGTAGGAAACACTTAAAACATGTAAAACGTGTCTATAAAATTTAAGGGTTTGGATTTGGGTTGAGGGATCCCATGATCAGATCTTGACTTGGTGACCATAGGACCACCCCGGTAGTAGGTCACATAGTTTTTTTTTTTTTTTTTCAAATTTGGCCACAATTGACAGAGAAATCGGGGTTTATACATAAATAAGTACAGTGGAACATAGAACCTCCTCCCTTTTTGAAGTCGGTTAGAAACAGTCAGATGTTTAAAAATACTCTCTAGCGTAGGAGAGTAGGTCATAATTCGATAGGTACAGTCAGCAACGTAAATATCTGAGCATTTCCCAAAGCTTCAAAACTGATTGTAGTAATTCTTGTCATTAGGTTTCTAGATGCATTAAAGAAGACCTAAGTACATAATAATTATGTGTGTAGAAATATTTGAAAAAAAAATCCTTGTATAGATATTTATTTACCTACTTCCAATTGCTTAAATAATTTTGATTGACCATTAGATACAATGTCACTTGTCAAGTATGAATACTAACATAGTCTTAAGTAAACTACTAACAAAAATTGGATCTTTGTTGTCTGGATAAATGATTTATTATTATTATTATTATTATTAGTACAGAACTTTTTGTATTTTCTGTTGCTTACATTTAAATAATTATTATTGAAGGCTTGTTCACATATGAATATTATGTGAAAATCGATCAAATATTTTTGACTGTTTAATCTGTACTAAGTACCTACCCTTGTATGTACAGTCAGCTTCATATATATGTATATATGACGCTGACTGTACATATATTTTTGAAGCTTTGGAAATGCTCAGATTCATGTTGCTGACTGTACCTATGTCGTTACGAGCTGCCAGTGCAGTGAAGCGTGATTTTGTTTTATGTTATGTGCATATTATGAGCTTTATCTTCACAGCGATTGAGTCACTGTATTGTAAGTACTGTACGTTATTTTAGTTGGCGCAAACTTTGCTATAGGTAAATAACCCTCTGTAAAAACCTGTTCGCTAGAGGTTTTGTTGGTACTATATCCTAGCCAAGATGCCTCCCGGCTCGCGGCATCTAATGCTGGCACCTAGAAGCACTTCACTTATGGCCGTATTTGTTGACCTGAAGTAAGGGTCTGGTCAGACTCGGATGTACCTGATCAAAGGGTGCACTTGTCCTCCCCTTCCAGAATTACGACCAATTCTTATTTATTTTTAATTTATAACTTGTCTTTAAATTAAGCAAGTGAAATGAGCTAAGATTGCCCCTTCTTAAAGCAAATCCTAGATCCGCGTCCGACGGACTGAAAAGCGTGTCCTATAACGTAGGGCACAATGAAGTTGAGTTCGAAAAAAATAAAACTGCTAACCAACTTAATTCCGTACTCTGGCCACATTTATTTACATAATAAAGGATCACGTAGGTACATGGTCAGATCAGTGTAATAGTAAAGTAAGTAAGTACTTTACTTTACTTACTACTAAAAGCAAAGAATATTTAAACCTACTAACGTAAACGTACTCGTGAACTAAAAGTTAAGTGCACACCGTGCGTAACTTCAACATGTCATGATACGTTATGTCACCGATTACGAATTTTCTAATCGAGTAAAGAAAGCTTGTTAGGTTTGGTTTAATATTATGTTAACCAGAATTATGTTAGGTATTTTTTCATGTGAGCCTTTAGTACTCAATGTACTCTAACAGATTACAAACAGAAGACACGTAATGAAGCGCCATCATAAATTCGACGGAATAAAGACGGCCGATAGAAGTACGCCGCTCGTATTATGAACAAAAACAATAAAAACACACGAAATATTTTATATGATGTTAAAAGCGACCTTCGATTGATAGACCAATTAAGCACTATTATGATGATAAAGTTAGCCTAGTGGTTAGAGACCCTGACTGACTATGAAGCTTAAGGTCCCGGGTTCTATTCTATCTCCGGTTGGGGCAGATGTTTGTGTGATGAATACGAATGTTTGTTCTCGGGTCAAGTATGTTTATATCCGTTGTCTAGTACACATAGTAAGTACAGGTTTTGCCTAGTTTGGGACCAGGTCAATTGGTGTCAATTATTGGGTCATGATATTTATTTATTATAGATTATTAATTAAATTAGACTTGTCTACCTAAACGATGTGTTTGGAAGTGCAGTTGGTATACTCACTTACCGCCGAGCACGAATTTTACGAATCCTGCGTAACGTTACGTTATCGTATCGAAATCGAGAAATCTCATACTTACAAAATTTTAGTTCCAAACACGCTCACGGGCGGGCGCTGTTCCAAACGTCATACAATTTTCTCGATAACGTTTACTACTCGATTACGTTACGCAGATTTTGAATATTCGTACTCGGGCCTCTGTTTGAACGACAGTTGGTGGCAGTGGCAGCCACAAAGATATAGTTAGCTCGGTTAATTTTAGTTCCAAATACGCTCACGGGCGGGCGCTGTTCCAAACGTCATACAATTTTCTCGATAACGTTTACTACTCGATTACGTTACGCAGATTTTGAATAATTGTACCTACTCGGGCCTCTGTTTGAACGGCAGTTGGTGGCAGTGGCAGCCACAGAGATATAGTTAGCTCGGTTAATTTTAGTTCCAAATACGCTCACGGGCGGGCGCTGTTCCAAACGTCATACAATTTTCTCGATAACGTTTACTACTCGATTACGTTACGCAGATTTTGAATATTCGTACTCGAGCCTCTGTTTGAACGGCAGTTGGTGGCAGTGGCAGCCACAGAGATATAGTTAGCTCGGTTGGACGTCGACGTTAGTAAGAAATCGCTGTCTTCGTGACAGCTGACCATGGCTATAAGACGTATTTTTACCATTTTTGCATTTTGATATTATCACGATATGCTACTGATAAGTACTTACCAATTACTGGGTATGGTAGTCACATCGGCATTACTAATTAAATAGTATTGTAGGTAAGTAGTAAATTATTCCCGGCTCTATTGATATATAGGTACGCCTGTAATTGTTGTCTTTTCAGCATTATGAAACAATAAGCCTTCTTAGCGATCGTAAACATGACAGTTTAGTATGCTGGTAGGTAATGTTGTTTACATAATAATTATAGTTCATATCATGAGATAAATGATGAAAATTATAGGCTACCTCTGCGCTGTTTAGAACTAATTAGAACTCAAAATATGAGATACGTATATATTTATAACGTTTTTGAAAAAAAAAATGCTACAATTTGGTGCCAAAACCTGGATAAATCGTGTCGTCGTGGATTAATACTCGTACACTACAATATAACTTCAGCGGCGTAGGTAATTGTAATTGACTCATAATAATATACAGTTCAGTTCAAAACTTTGGAGAATGCTCTGTATTATACGAACCTACTTTGGAACATTACATGCTATCTATTAACTCAGTAAAATGTGCGATCTAACCTACGCTCTTATCTGTCGGATTGGTTAAAACCAAATTTAATAATATCTACGTACATAATCTATCCATATCCGTCAGATAAATGTTATGTACTTTTTATTTAGATTACGTACCATTCGGCATTATTTAAATTACTTATTAATAATATCGACATTGTCTTGTTTCATTTGTTTACGAGCTTTTATTTTTATAGGTACTTAAGCACAGAATTTGCTTCTAATCTCGCAGCAAATTTTAACCGATTTCCAATACGACTTTCTTCGACTTAAAATCACACCCCTTAAAATTTTTAAAATAGTGCACTCGACGCTAATGAAAATTTTTGTTTTGCCCCAAAACTACTACTTGATTTTTAGGGTTCCGTACGTCAAAAGGAAAAAACGGAACCCTTATAGGATCACTTTGTTGTCCGTCTAACTGTCTGTCTGTCTGTCAAGACCCTTTTTCTCTGGAACGCGTGGAGGTAGCATGCTGAAATTAATATCAAATACTCAAGCCTGCGGTCCCTTGAAGCTGTGAAAAAATCAACCTTCCAAGTGAACGCAATCAAAAGATACAGTCATTAAAAAGGTGGTTTCCATACAAATCGCCGTACTGAGAAAACCTAAAGGGTTCTTCCAGTTGTTCTAGAAACATGAAATTTGGTATGAAGATAGCTCTTATAGCACAACCAGTCCAAAAAGTCTCAAAATCTCAAATTTTTATGTCTGTCTGTAGATTTCACAAGCCAATATAAGCTGACCCCCCACTGCGTAAATTTTGCTTATTAGCAGGGCTCTGCTAACACTGGACTTCTTAAAACACTGGGGAAAAGCGTTAAAATGTTTCTACGGAACCCTCGTGCGCGAGTTCGACTCGCACTTGGCCGGTTTTTATTATAGTTTTAAATTTGATTGACGCGGCCATTAGGTAAGTAGGTAGGTACTCCGCTCACATTTCAAATTCAAGGTTATTTGTCTTCACTTTTGAATGTTATTTTCACACCTATAAAATCGGCCCTCTGGTGTAATCATCACACAGTCAGTAGTCATCACAAGTTCCAGTTAACTGATTAGTTCATTGATGTTTTTTTACAGAACTTAGAGGTCCGTATAGCTCAAACAAAGACAATAGATTATTTGTTATCGTCTTCGTTACTTGAAGTTGGCAGTTGTTTTTGGCATTTTTCTTTTTCCACAAGTCTTAATCTATGTCGCAATAATTATCATCATTATCAGTTAGGAATATTAAATGAATAACGTCATCCTTATCCCTAAGTATATCGTTAAAAATAATCAAGATAACGCTTTACGATTGCAAGTATTTGAATATCCAAAGTCGGTAGTTCCCGCAAAACGACAAGAATTGCGTGTAATTTCTTTACTTTTCGTTACGCCCAGTTTAGGCTTGCAAGAAAAATTTTGCAATTTGCAGTAAGTACATTGTGAAGGTGTGAATCGAACAAGATAGATGGCGTCGATCAAGGGCCGTACAAGCGACTTACATTTTAAGATTAAATAATAACAAGTAGAACGGAAACTCCCGCTCCGGACGAGCTCAAGGTCACGATATTAGAGTACTCGTTAAACGAACTACTCAGTCAGGCTTTCAAGGCCGGCGTCACCGCACGCGCGTTTGGTTGTTTATAATTTGGTTGTAATAGTTTTACGTGAACCAGTATGTACTTTATTTTGTATTTGTAGGTAAGTAATACTTACTTAAATCACCTTAAATGGCTTCATTTGGTATGACACTCATAATAATTTCTTATTTAGAAGTGTCTATAATTAAGTAGGTACGTAATGAATGATTTATAAATCTCATGTTTTGTAAAACTAGAATAAAATAATGATTTCAAAAAATAGAAAAACTTATATCTTAGCGATATTATCTTTAGACGTAAGTACGTAATATTTAACAGCAAGCAACCCTAGCAACACGCCTGGACGACGGAAGGGTGTAACGACGTGAAGGGGGAAGTAGGTATATAAATGGCGGCGTTTTGGGCTCGGTCAAAAGAGATTCCGTTCTACTATGTTATAATTTATCCTTATGTGACTTACAAGATTTTTCTTGCAAGTCTGAACTGGGACTTAGTCATTATTTGTCAAATCTTTGACGTGTTTAATTTAAAGTAGGTACTTACCTACTTATACGAAGCCGCTATCTAAATCTTTACTAAGACTACTTATACTAAGATACACCACATACAGAATCCAATTATATGATTATGTTTATTAAACTACTTACAATGTATGTAATGCTGGTGTTTTCGCCGCGTTTCCGATTGTATATTGCAATGTAAATTCTTGCGTGAACCGACGACTTCAACTTATAACACCTACTGGTTGCAGAGTCGATTCAATCTTTTGCTAAAAAGTTTCGATTTGTTTTTGTTTTGGTTTCGGAACTGACTTCAAAAAAGAGGGAGGTTCTAATTTCGACTGTACCTTTTTTTGTTTTTAGAGTTCCGTACGTAAAGGAAAAACGGACCCTTATAGGAACACTTTGCTGTCCGTCTGTCTGTCTGTTAACACCCTTTTTCGCTGGAGCGTGTAGAGGTAGCATGCTGAAATTAATATTAAACACTCAAGTCCCTTGAAGCTGTGAAAAATAAAACTTTCTAAGTCAACGCAATCAAAAGAGAAGTAGGTACAATCATTGAAAAGGGTGTTTCCAAACAAATTGCCGCATTGCCTTCTATGAAGTTAAAATTGAAGTATTATGTAAATAACAGATAAGTAATTTCTGATATTTTTTCTGCATACTGTCGATTAACATGAATGAAGATTTTGAACTTTGTATGTGGAATATACGTAAGTAATTAACTGCTAGCTAAGATACGCATAAAATAACTACTTTTTATGACGTGATTATTATGCAGGTACTTAAGTATATGCATGCCGAATTACAGCTTTCTAGCACCAAGTCTCTGAGTTATGCCGCGGACAAACAGATAGACATAGACATGGATGGTGAAACCATAAGGGTCCTCTACGGAACCCTAAAAATAATTAAATCGTAATAACATGCAATACATATACGTAAAATGCATCCACTTCCAGCCACATATAAATATACCTAGGTATATCTCTTATCTCAACGCGTCTTATAATTCATTATTAGTATATTTTAAGACAAAGGATTTAAAGTAACAATCGAATTTAAGACCTAGAATTACGTGATAATACTACTACTTCAAGGCCCACTTTTATTATCAGCTAAAGAAACTTGTAGGCTTTTATGAGGCACGAGTAAGAAACTAGGTAATATAATGTAGATTAACAGTACATATAGCTTCGTATGATAATGATTGTGCTCACTGAGCAGGGGCACGATTTTACGAATCACAGATGTCAAATACAATTCAAAAATGGGGAACAATATTTTAATACGAATTGCCACCCTAATTAATTGTCACGACCAGTCAACAAATACTATTCAATCAGTAGTTTTACGCATTATGGAACAGTATTTTCATACTTGTGGCTTGTAGGACGTTAAGTGGACACGGAATTGATCAACGGCAACTGTAGTCCACAGTTCACAGTCAGTGCTGCAGCGACACTCTCGTGTCTATTTTACGTTTTGGTTGACCACTGGATCACTAGATCCTCCGACGACAAAACCCGGAGTCCTTGGTTTAATGTTGGTCATCTATAATTTCTAGCCTAAAAGACTACGCCAACTGTGTGGCCAAATATACAAAATGTAGCCACACTTTAACTTTGTCCGCCGACGACACTATTGTCAGACACAAATTTGATAGGATCACATCATCAACCACAAAAAATTATAGACGAACGCCAGGTCAGAGGTAGAATAAAATAAAACATTTCGGAACCATTTGGCGCGATCTGATCCGGTTTGCCAAAAACGATTATATTTTTTATAAACTCACTGAAACATTAATACTTACACAGAAAAAAAAACAGAAAAATGCCAACCCCGGGAATCGAACCCGGATCCTCGACACTCCGGGTTCATTTTTCTGGTTTTTTCCTGTGTATTCATGTTTCAGTGAGTTTATAAAAAATATAATTGATATTCACCGGAAAACCGTAAAAATAAAAAATTGGGAAAAAAAATACAAAAATAACACTCCAACTGAGATCATGCCAAAAACGAGTTGAAAGAGACGCCTTTGCCTAGTAGCTCGTAGGGCACCATACGTATACTATAGACTAAAAAAACACTGGAGTTGCTTAACTATAATACCATTGTTCTGCAAAATCACAATAGACAGACATGTGGCCCTGATCACGTTAAGCGTAGGTTTTGGCGAGCGTTTTAATTCGTTTATTTTCAATACAGATCAAGGTTAGTTACATGTTAATCTACTGGAATGATGTAAACAAACCGCAATCCATTAAACTTACTCGCCAAACCGTGAACTCTGTCAACTCATAGTTGCATAAGTTATAGCGTTTACCTATATTGCGTCTAATTTAATTTAAATCATATTCAACTTAGAATCTTACTACTTTTGACTTAAATGTTTCGATGAAATAAAAGAGGCTTTGGAAAGTAGAAAAAACCCGGCCAAGTGCGAGTCGGATTCGCGCACCGAGGGTTCCGTACAAAGATTTCCCGTTTTTCCGTAATGTTTTATGATGTCCAATGTGAGTTGAGCCCTGCTTTTAAGCAAAATGTACGCAGTGTGGGGTCATTTTATGATGGTTTTAGGGTAAAAGGGTCTTGTTGACAGGCAGACAGACAGACAGACAAACGGACAAGTAAGTGATCCTATAATGGTCCCGTTACCTTTTGAGGTGCGGAAAACCTAAAAAAAATCGGCATTTTATAAACATAAACATAAACCATGGACCTATCTAACCTATACTACGCACAGGCAAATTCAGATACGGCTTAAAAAATATATAACGAACCTTTTCACATCTCAGACGTATCAGCCATTTAATTTGACAGCAAAAATAAACATCTTGCTTCTCGCGTCACAATTTATAATATAACAGCTGATTATAAATTTTAGTTATTGTTACCAGTCGAATAAAATTTAATACGTAATGCAGCTAAACATTCTGAGCAGTTGACCTGAAAGAACTTCTGACACCATACTCGAGGAGAAGGGTAAGTATTACGGAAAAATATTGAATTGAATGAAGTCGCATCAAACCTTAGGTTTTTAGGTTATTTAATTGCCAACAAAGCGGACGCTCTATTCTGGGTATTCTTTATATTAAAACAATTTATTCTAGGTATGGTTGATAGATATGATATACCTAAAAACAATTAGAAAAAAAGCAAATATTATGCGTCATAACATTAATCATTTCAATGGTTATGATTATAAACATTTGACCTCACCTTTCCTGTAGAAAATGACTAATAAACTCAAGACCAAACGTCATGGGTCGTCCCTATTTTGAACATTTCGTTCTTTTATCTTATTCAACGGTGTTAAAATTATTGAACATATTTTCCCTTATAAACAGCAAATCCTATTAGGACTTATATCCTTCGAGTTCACATATTTAACTAATCATTCTCCAAACCTACTGACCGCACATACCTACGCACTGCCGAATTTCATATCTATCAAGAGAATCGAAATATGAGACCGACCGTGTCCTGCAAGTCCAAGTTCTCGATTTTTATTGGCAATATTTGAATTAAATTGAAACCAAACCACGAGCATCTTGGTATATGACTTTAATGTGTAGACAGAAGCCTGCACACATCTGGGAAACCATTAACTTCATTATTGTTACTGAAGTCATAATGAACCGAAACTAGCGAGGCTCCATCAATATTACCGTACGATTATTTCTCGGTTTTATTTGATTTGATCAGTGCCCTAAGCACGACTTGTCGAATCCTGCGTTACGTTACGGTTATCGTATCGAGATCGAGAAATCTCATACTAAATTTTTGTTCCAAATACGCCCACGGGCGGGCGCTGTTCAAACGTCATACAAACTCGTTATAGTTTACTATTCGATTTTACGTGACGCAGGATTCGACAAGTCGTGCTTAGGGCACTGGAATTCATCTGAATCTATTAGTATCATCGGTATAGTAGAGGTATCACAATCATAAACCTTTACGTTCCTAAATTTTACCGACGAGTTATTTAAATGGATTACAGGACAGCATGACGAATAAACCGCAAAATATTACGGTAGGTAGGTACGTTAATCCTTGACGTACCTGAAGGAATGACTACAGATGACTGGGTACATGACGAAGCTAGTAAAATTCACAAACAAGTGGCACGCGTGGGCAAGAAAATCCCAACTGTTGACAAATAATTAGCACTTTTAGTAGGTAATTAGTAATTAAAACATATTTGCACGTCTATTCTCACAGGGTATTGAGAATAAAAAGATATTTAGTCAATTCACATAGCCAGTTCCACAGCGGCCGGTCGCCCGAGGACTCGTTTTTGTGACGTAACAAACAAGATTTTATGTTAGTGTTTCGGAGTTCCAGTGTCAGATAAGTAGTGCCTTGTTCCAAGTTACAATGACTAAAATAGTCCTCAAAAATCAAAGGAACAGGTAATAATTTGAATTATTAGGTATTTTGGCTTCGGGGCAAATGATAGCAAGATTTGTATTAGGTACCATACGCTATAAAATGTGAGGTTTTCTCGTGAAATAAGGCCTGTCATTTTACCTGATAAGTTGGTTCTCTTCAACGAACCATATCAACCATCAATAAATACGTATTGTAATGTTTTTGTGGTTCTTTCGAATTGGCAATGTTCGGTTTCTACAGGATATGTTTAACAGTGCATACTAGGTATTTTAGACTCAGTATCGTAAAAATAACATTTGCCCTATTTTTTGTACATTTCGAATCTTGTTTTAAGAGGAAAAATCTGTTTTAATCACAAACACATGAAATTGGTTTTATTGATAAAAAAACCGTGGAGTTGACCTGTATTTACTCGTATAAAGATACCACGTTATTATTTATTATTATATATTTCTTTTTGCATAA
Source organism: Clepsis dumicolana (assembly GCA_963691665.1). Lineage (NCBI taxonomy): Eukaryota > Metazoa > Arthropoda > Insecta > Lepidoptera > Tortricidae > Clepsis > Clepsis dumicolana. The sequence continues at coordinate 8,753,921 of OY829513.1, forward strand.
AAACAGTGCTATACAGTTTTGTAGTTAGTAGGTAGGTACATTGCAGAAATGAACTGATTGGGGATATCGCCGATTGTGCCGTCGTACGTCGTGCTATACGGAGATTGACACAAGTTCTATGGTTCCGTTCACACTGTCGTGACATCGTGTCAGACAGAATCAGTGCCATATTTTCTACGATTGTATTTATATGAACGCTTGGCATGGCAGTTTCTAGATTCATAGTATTTGTACTTGTAGGTTTTTGATAAATCTTATTCTTATTTAAGCTTTTTAACTAAAGACGTCACCAAAATATTGACCAATTCGTCTTTCATTCACTATCTGCACATCAAGGACGCTTTATCGTCCTTGCTGCACATTTATATCATCAACATCAAACTTAAGAGTTACACTCTTGTCGGTGGAGTTTCTTTCAATCATCTCTCCTATGAGCCAGTTCCTTGACCTCCTAATACGACATGACACCGGCCTCCTTGATCTGGTCCATGTAGCTTCGCCTAGGTCAACCTATTCCTCTCTGTCCTTCAATTTTTCCTTCAAAATGGTCTTAAAGAAATTGTCACGTTTATAATATTCTTAGCCAAAACCTAACTAACAATACCTCAATGTTTTTGGCAATGACAATGCTGCGCTACAAATAGGAGCAGCTATGCGATAACGATAAGCCATACTTGCAGCCTTAATTATTTGAAGGTTTCTGCTGATGTAGAGGCTACAAAAAAAACATACATACAGTGGAACGTAGAACCTCCTCCTTTTTTGAAGTCGGTTAAAAATTGCTGCTTTCCGAAAGTTCCACCGAATACTTAGAGGGACGAACCAATAGAATTTCGTTCTTTACGCCATCTCATCTCTGCTCAACCGTACTTGTATCCCAGGAAACTAAGTGGAGATATTCTAATTGGTTATAATGTTGACATCACACCTTGTCTCCTCACGTCTTGAAATTGTTTTATTTGTGGCCTAGTAAAGCAGCTAGATTTTAATGCTACGGTGTGTGTGATCGTTGGGGGTGCTTTGCTGCGGTAAAGAATACCGCGAACCTGGCGGCCAATTATACAGATCATATGCCTTGTGAAAATACCACTCGAAAATCAAGAAAAAAAAAGAACTTGAAATACTTACGTTTTTTGTAAACTCGTAGTGTTTTGGGGTGTTCAGTAAAAAATATTTTTATTTTGAAAGTAGGTAGAGTCGAGGAAATTAATGCCTGACCCCACCATAGAACATTTTCATAGTAAACGTCATAACGATTTTCCTTGTCAAGCTATGCTATGTCACTATGACGTTTACTGTGAAAAGGTTCCATGGTGGGTCAGGAATTTCCTCGACCGTAGCCTCGATCGGCGGGGGCGTTGAGGTGGTTGTTGATGCGGCGTCGACAAGGCCGTTGTTGGCGATGCCGTTGACGGGGCTGTTGGATTATAATGTAATTGGTTAAAATTGTTCATGTAATTTTAATTGTTAAGGAAAGAAACGTCACCCTCACATCCAGTGAACCCGAACCGATAAGGAAAAAAAACTTCTCCCTCATTCGGTATGACTTGCCAGAATCGCCATAATATCATAACTCGATAACAGGAAGCTGTCAATTAATGTCGTTTGTTTAATTAAAATTAAATTTGTGATTGCGTACCATTGAACTTACCTACTTAATTGTTTACTTTAGTAGATCGACAAGGGCCAGTTCACGAGTTGAATAATAAATGATTGTCGTCCCTCTTGCTTTTTAACTATCAGAAACATTTGCGAAGCATCCACATTCATTTTAACTTTCGGCGTAGCAATATCAAGTCAACACACTGCCAACACGCATACACTATAACACATGCCGAAGACAAATGTCGCAACCCGAGAATGTCATTTATTATTTGAAAACGAAATTTAGATCGCAAATTAAATTGACATTGTCCTCGAAAACAAAGGTCAAAAAATTTGTATTTTAATTTTAAAATGTAGCAGCTTCCTGTTTTTAGTACCTACAGCAATAACAAAGAAACCTTTTCACAAATAATTTATAGTAACAAAAACCGTTTACCCTATTACATATCCAAACCGTTAATAATAAAAAATATATATATCCATCTACACTCCGTCTCGTTAAGCCAGTTCTAGATCACGTCAACTAATTAGATCAATGACATATGGGCAATGATGATCACTTACCATCAGGTGACCCACTTCTTCGTTTGCCTTCCTTGTCGTATAAAAAAAAACACCCCCTCTCCAAATCCAACAACCCCGTCAACGGCATGGACGACGGCCTCTTCGACGCCGCCGTCAACAACCACCCCAACGCCCCCGGCCCCGTCAACTCCCCACGCGGTCAACGATCGCCGGGGGTTGCCCGCACGCACTGTCCCATTCAATACCTACAATTTACGATTCACCACCTTTTTACGCACAAGCCCACTACCTGAATCATCAAAACACAAACAAACACATCACACACAGAGCTCTTTCTTATACTGGTTTTCTCATGGCTCTGGCTCAGAAGTGGGGGCAGACGTTTATACACTACGCACATTACGGGTGAGCTTTGGCGGCGAGCCCTTAAAACCGCGATAAAGCTCGTCCGTCGATCACGTTCCCGGGCCCACAGAAATCTCTAACCTCTTTCTCCTCTCCTCTCTGTGATCGCGCTCTTTAACATACACTTTGTTCCCAGTTGTTGGAGGCCGCGGCTGTTGATTGGCGTCGTGTTCGCGGCGGTGGTAGTGGCCACCCTGGTGGCCGTGCTGGTGGTGCAGCCGTGGGCGGACCGGGACCCGCCGGACCGCGACCCGCCGCGGTACGCGCGCGCTGCCGTCGCCGCCAATGGATACGAATGCGCCTCTATCGGCCGGTACTTCTCTCTTTCCCTCTCTCTCCCTTCTTTTCAACCTTTGGCTACCCAATGCTGAGTGTAGACCTCTTCCACACACAGATACACGCGTCAAACTTATAATATCCCCATATTTTGCAGACTCTTGGACAAAGGCTCTCTATATAGTAGAGTAGAGTTATCCCACTTGCACTGGCATTGCCGTAAATTAGATACACGCACCGCCGACTCCACAGCTGGCTGCTATAATTATGTAGGTATTCACCAATACGCCTCTATCAGTCGTTTCGTTTCGAATCCACTTTAAATAAAAGTGTATTTGGGTCAATCAACTTGTCTTTGCCATTCCTTGCCATGGAGATATCCCTTGGGTCACTCCCGGGTTTTTCGATTCCCGGGGTTGGTATTTTTCTGGTTTTTTTTTCTGTGTATTCATGTTTCGGTGAGTTTATTAAAAATATAGTTAAGAATTTCGACACTTATATACCAATTCCTTCATGCTTCATCTCCTAAGCATACCAATCCTGACTTTCGGGGGAGTGGGCTTCTTAGAAAATCGTATTTTTGTTGAGTTACCCAGGGGACATCTCCGTGGCAACGAGTCGCAACGATAAGTTGATTGACCCATTTAATAACTAATAACGCGTTGAGACGAGAAAAATACCTTTGGGAGGCAGACACAAAACGAGTTAACACGACTCTCGCACAAGCACAAAGAATTAGAATTGAGATAAAAATATAGGTATAGAAGTTAGGTATTACCTGCGTTCAGATGATCACATAGTAAAAAACTTGCTAATTTGATTGATGAGCCACACTAATGTCCTTGAGAGTCTTGACGATATTTTAAACTAAGTTGGTTCGTAGGTACTTAGGCAAAACATATTAAAACAAACAGTTTTTATTGCAGTTTTGATTTCCAGTTATAACTAAGCATAATGTACTTAGTTATATTGGTACGCTTTACGCTTGATTTGTACCAATCTTGATTAATTTCTGTCTATATGCGTTTAGCTTGTTATTGTGCCTATTCCATATTCGTACTCATAATGGAAGCAAGAACATCACCTGATGGTAGCATAACTTATCTATATAATATTCTGTACTGATTGGTACTGATGGTAGCTACACGATCACAACTCATAACTCATAAAACTGCCCATAGACATCCGAAATGCGGCATTGCCACAGACAGATATGTTGCCAATCGCGACGGGAAAGATATTATTATTATGTTTAGCGGCGCGTTACGGAGACGCGTCAAGAGATTACTTATTCATCAACAGTTCTGTCTTCACCATACTGGAATTTACGGCACAGTCTCGAGGCACCCACATAAACCACAAAACCATCTCTAAACCAAAACTATGATTCTGTTTTTAACCGACTTCAAAAAAGGAGGAGGTTCTACGTTCCACTGTATGTTTTTTTTTTATGTATGTACATCGATTACTCCGTCAATTGTTTACCGATTTTAAATTTTTTTTTTATTCGAAAGGGTATACTCCTGAGGTGGTCCCATTGTCACCAAGTCATGATCTGATGATGGAATCCAAGGGAAATCGAGAGCAACCCTCAAATTTTATAGGCACGCATTATGTGTTTTGTTCTAGACCTTTCCGATTACGGGCAAAATGTGGGTAGCCTAAGGTTAAGGTTGCGGTCTAGACGCCAGCATTCGTGAGCGTCGCGATGGTGGTAAATTCTTCGCCGCCGGTCGCTGGTGGTCAGTCCGCAGCCTTAGCCCTGTGCTTGGTCCAATACCGCTCTGTTCACTATTATGTATCATCAGTGTCATCATTTTCTAGCTCGATTCTGGAGAAAAACGGCAGCGCGGTCGATGCGGCGATCGCGACGCTCTTCTGTGAAGGGATCGGGTGCGCGCAATGTATGGGGCTGGGCGGGGGGTTCCTAGCGACGGTGTACGACGCGGGCTCGCGGCGCGTGCGCGTGCTGAACGCGCGGGAGCGCGCGCCCGCCGCGACGACGACCAACATGTACGACGCCGCGTCCTCCACAGTCGGCGGTCTCGCGATCGCCGTGCCCGGAGAGCTCAGAGGGTAAGGCGAAGTACGCCTCCAATACTATCACACCACGCCACATACCCACACACACACCGCACACCATAACTCAAGCTCGGGGACTCAGAGGGTATACTATACAGCGTTTGATCTCATACCATTTATGTCATTAGTCAAAAATAATCATAAATCTGTGTGTCCCCATCTTGCTGCAAACCTTCGAAAATCTCTTCAACCGCGCACAATTGAGACTTCTGTGCCCAGACAATGTTAGAAATGCATGACGGTTAGTATCACGTACGTCTCATGGAAGAAGAAAAAAGCGAAACTCGTAGGTACTTATGTCACATGCCTACTATCATCATCATCATCAGGAACCCGCGGTTGGTGTCATTAGGAGCCGAATACGGCTTGCGCTCGCCGCGAACGCGACTTACTGAAGCACCTAGAAGAAGAGCTTATGGTTATGGGCTAGTCCGAAACTAGTCAGGCAAAACGCAACTTTATACAAGGCAAACAAACGCTGTCCTGACATGAACCCTGATTGTACCAACCAGTATTGTCAACCAGAGGGAATGAATGTACAGGAGATTTTTTTTTAGAAAAACCTTAACAGAGCTGTTCATCTTGACTTACTCTATCATTTGCTGAAATATTTCTGGTTCATTTTGTAACAATGTGTTAATACTGTCCGATGAAGAATCCAAAGGAGATGGTTAGAGTAACATCATTTACATTTCATATTGGCTGCTTCTTCTGAACGGCCTGACAGACATAGATATATAAGAGCTAAGGCTTGATTTTGACACGAAGGCTTAGTTTATGCTAAACCCAAACTTAATGACATTCATTCTTGATTAAATGCCTCCACTTTATTTCACTTTATGGAGTTTTTTAATAAACTGCCTATTGTTCGAAAAAGTCATTTGTTGTTATTGTTGGCGGTTAGTCCACCGCAACCGCTTTGTACGAGCAAATAGGTACTTAATCAAAATTATTTTTTGCTAAAGTTTACACGTGGCAGAAAGAGAAAAGATACCTAAGTACCTACCGCCGAAGCGTTTGAATCGTGACCCACCATAAAACATTCTTATAATATTTGAAATGCAAACTCTAAGGCCGACTTACGCCGACCTGGGTTAGGCCCTAACCCGAAGTTATTGTGTTTCATATGTCATCATACTCGTACTTGTATTCATACTTTAGGTACGCTACACCTTTCTTTAATCAACACAATAAGCAATTGCGAAGTGGTTTTTTCTTCTGTTATAAATCCTAACTAGTACTATAAACCCTAGTATGTTCCAGGTATGGGGCATTGTACCAAGAGTACGGCCGCTTGCCGTGGGCGGAGCTGGTCCGTCCAACGGCGGAGCTGTGCCGGAATGGGCACCGCGTCAGCGAATACATGGGGCGCGTACTTGGCACCCACAGCGACAGGATCAAGGCCGAGCCCTCTATGAGGTAAGAAAGAATATTCTTCGCCTGCCCCACCCAACAGAATCCTGGCTACGCCCTTGGCTCCTTCTAACACCCCGATTGCTTGTCTCCAGCGAGGTGTACGTGAATCCAGCGACGAACGAAGTGTGGAAGGAGGGGGACATCTTAATAGAGCCGACGCTGGCCAAGACCCTCGACATTATCGCAGCGGAGGGCCCGGAGGCGATGCACAACGGCACCCTCACCGCCGCGCTCGTGCGCGACATCGAACGTTTCGGCGGCATCATCACAGAAGAAGATCTCCGGGATTTCAAGTACAAATCTTCATGTCTTTATTATACTATACAATATCATAGGAAATAGGAAATCAATACGGCGATTTAAAATTTGACTCTTTTCGCTTTTCAATCGCAAACTGAGGGCCACGTTTTGTAGGTTTGTTATCCTGTAGCGAATTTGATCTGAAGCAGTAGAAGTAGGATGAAACAGCCAGCTAGTTAGTTCATTTCCCCGTGTTTAACCTATAATATTATATACCTATTAATAGTTGTAGAAGCCAGTTAGATTTCTACACTTCTTGGTAGTTGTAGTTAGTTCTTGGAGTGCAAAGAAAGAACAGTTTGAACGAACTTTTTTACATCTTGGTATGACAAATAAGGCACTGACCCTTTGCCTTATTTAGACAAAATAAATTATCCTGGTCATTGTAACCTTAACTAATACAAAAGAGTAATGACCGTGTCTGCGGTGACCGTCCGATTTCAAGACGAGACGAAGCGTGCCCCGGTATAGTCTCAGGTTCATTGACCCTATTGTCGATGTATGTATGTATTAAACCTCATCGCTGTTCAGGGTCGAATGGCAAGAGCCAATCGCCGTGCCGCTGACGGAGCAGCACACCCTCTACTCGGTGCCGTTGCCTGGGACGGGCTCGGTGCTGGCTTTCATCCTGAACATGCTGATTGGCTGGGTCGGAGGCGCGGACACGCAGCCCGGTACCGACCTCTACTGGCATCGCGTCATCGAAACCTTCAAATACGGCTACGCCAAGCGCACGGGTCTCGGGGACACCTCACGGAATGACCTGTCGTATTCTATCACTGAGGTATGCTGTGATTTTTTTGTCGTTGAAGTCAGTTAACCTGTCCTGTTGATTTGCTGCTATGGAGTGATTTCGAAAAGCTAGCAGCAGCATAGCGAATTTACACAATGCGTTTCTGAAGTAAGTAAAACGCTTTATTGTACAAAAAATGCAGAAATAAAGGCAAGTTACAAACAATGGCATGAATGAAATCTTATTCTAACTTACAACACCAATCGGTTACGTGATTTCGTACGTAAATAAATAAAAAACAGATGAGAATCACTCGTGAATGTTTCACGCGTCAGCTGCTACAATGTAGGTACACTTACGGGCGATAAAAATGGGTTGATTGAAAAAAAAAAAACTCTGTAACAATTGTATATTGAATTGTATTCCTACGTGGGATTAATTTCTTAAATCGTCCACTAAATCAATAAAAATCAAGATACTCGACGCCTACTATATACTTCCTACTCTAAAATGTTAACAGCGACAGGACATTCCACTCAACCTAACCCAGGAACATACTGTGAAAGCTTGTTTTTTCCAGCTGGAGCGTAACCTCTCGAGCGCGGCATGGGCGAAGGACTTCCGTGACCTGGTGTACGACAACCAAACCTTCAACGACTGGAGGCACTACGGCGCCCTGTTCGAAGGAGCCGACGACCACGGCACGGCGCACATCATTGTCATGGCGCCTGACGGCAGCGTGGTCTCCGCTACCAGCACTATTAACTATATGTGAGTAGAGTAGCATTTGACTTTTCTTTCGAACGACATCAAGGATTTATAAGATGTGACGATTGGTGAATTCTGAAGGCGTACGGATCGTACGATACTTAGGTTAATTGTTTTTGGAACTTTTGGGCTTAAGGTTTAGTTTAGACGATTTTCCCTTCAAGAGTCTTCTTTTGTTGCCAAGAAGTAAAGCCGCTCAGATAACAGGATATCGCGAGAATTCTGATGTAAGTATGGGAAAAGGTTGAAAATTATAATAAAATAAAATAAATATTATTATTCTATTATCTATAGCTAAGCTCTATACCTATGTCCCGAGCCAAATAAATACTCTCATCACATTCTGTTTTTATCGTACGAGCTGACGGATACTTCCGTCGTACGAGTTGAAAGTAGGTAATAGTACCTAATGGCCAGTAAGTTAAGTACACTGCTATTAATCCATTCCACAGCTGGGGATCCCAGCGACGATCAACGAGCCTGGGCATAATGTTGAACAATGAGATGGACGACTTCGCGATCCCGAACCGCGAGTCTTCCTACGGCATGCCTCCGTCGCCTGCCAACATGCTGGCTCCTGGCATGCAGCCGCTCAGTTCCATGGTGCCCAGTATAGTTCTGAACAATAATGGCAATGTTGACCTGGTGTTAGGGGCTGCTGGCGGAACGAAGATCACTACGCAAGTTGCTGTGGTAAGAATTTATCTAAAAAGTACCTACTGTTTTATTCTACATACTTCCGTCTAGCCCTTACCCGCGACTATGTTCCGCTAGATATAGTGTGAGGGTGAATATTAATTTTAACTAACTTCAAGAATCACACGTCAGATAAAGGTTTTATTAATTAAACTTTTCTGGTATTGGTCATTGATGTTTTATATATCGATGGGTAATGGTAGGTACATTTTAGGAAGACCTAGAGACTATTTAATTGTTTATCAAGTCTATCGTTCTCTGATGATGTCTCGCTTAAATGATTTTTAATTGAAAATAATAATTATTTTGCAGACTGTGTTGAACACAATCATCGAAGGCAGTTCGCTGCCCGACGTGATGCACAGGCCACGAGTTCATCACCAGCTGATGCCCATGGAACTGGAATATGAATCTGACTTTAATGCGGTAAGATACTTCACATTTATTTTTATAAACGAACAACTTCCAAATGTTAGTCAAGAACTGTGCGGTTAGCCATTCAGAATACTTATTCAATCTACCTATCTCTTGTTTTCATTTACTGGCCAGTTTTTTGTCTCAATTGACGAACAATTTGCTATCTGTAGCCCGCCATCCCTCCACCGACAGATAGCAAGGAGATTGTATTATATTACCGACCAACAGTAAGTTTATTGAGACTTCCAAATTGAAGATAGATAAATGTTTTTATCGTCTGTAGATCAAAACAAGAGATAGATATTATTGCATAGGTATTGGGAACGGCTCTGTTAGTAGACTGTATGTTAGGTATACTTTCATCGGACATTCAGTGCCTGACTGCATCTGCATAATCGCTGTATGTTCTGAGTTTCATACCCTTTGTCTCATCAAGGGTCATACATTTCTGGTCATATTATTGTATCTACGTACGTAGTTATCTTCCATCGAGTGACTAATTTGCATTTTTTACCTATTTAACAATTCACGATCGAATCGCAAAGATCAAGGCCGTAAAGCGCCGTGACTTTAATTCTTAAACTTTTTTAGCAAGTACCTACGTAAGTAGGCCTGGGTCGCGACCTTACAGCCGTCAAGGCTCGCTTGTGAATCATACGTCCCCAATGTCAGTGCAATACAGTAAAGGGTTTGACACATCAAATGCTTGCCGAGCCCACTAGGGCCTTTCGAATTCGATTTGAATCGTTATCGTATCGCCATCGAGAAAATTAGTAGTATAATTTTAGTACCAAATACGCTCACGAGGGCGCTGTTCCAAGCGTCATACAAATTTTCTCGACATAGGATTCGAATATACGAGGTTCTAGTGTAATCGTAATCGACGACGACCAAAAAATACCTACTTCTCGAACGAAATTCCGTTATAAAGTGTTAAGTACTATGATAATAGTTGGTTTTCTATACGTGCCGCAAGAGGCGCTGCCGATTTGCCCATATAAATTGAGAAGTTAACGCAAACGCGATCGAGACGTTTTCTTTGAGTCAAAAATTGCTTTACGATGTCTAGTCCAGTCCAGTTAGTAAACAGTTCAAGCATTGCAATGGATAGGTTTGTGCATTTTAAATTTAGCACGCAATTTACTACTACTATACTAATACAATAAAACCTTCATTCGTCCATGTGTGTGCGCGTGTGTGTCGCAATGCGGGTCCGGCTAGCGACATTCCAAATTTGCTTAGTCGTCGCATTTATGCGGGCAGTGGAAATCGCTAGGTACTGGCTGGGACGGATAATAGCTATTTTTGACGCAACAGGTAATACCTACTGTTAGATATTCGATGACGCAAGGCCAAAGCGTGGGTTTACAAAATAAAAAATATAACCTAACCAACTTAGAAAAGTTGAAAAACCCCCGACATTATCTTTTCAAAGTTCAATATTTCAAAAACGGGTCAACCGATTTTAATGACACTTATCTAAGAACCATCTCGATTAAAATAGCTTTCGACTGAAAAAAACCGCATCGAAATCGGTACACCCGTTTGGAAGTTATGATGCCACAGACAGATACACAGATACACCCCTCTTTTTTGTCGGGGGTTAAAAAGGAAAAGCAATTACATTTTCGTCAAATTGTAACATATTGTGCATGATGCGAGCTGCGCTACTAGCTTTTAACTCAACTTCTTTCAGTGTGACAAAACCTTTACAACAGCCATAATATGGTAATCTACCATTATCTACGTAGCGACCAATAGTTGCTATTGCAGGACATAAGTGGATAATAGTGTGTTATACAATCATTTATTATAGCTATGCCATGCGTGACAACCATTCGCGATGACAACAATGACTTGTATTGTTATGGATTCAATAAAAAAACCGGTCAAGAGCGAGTCGGACTCGCGCACCGAGGGTTCCGAGCCATCGTCTAATAATATTTGTGCTACTTTACGTACAATCCGCTCAATGTAGAGAGGGACCGACGAACAGGGCCATAATGTCTCCTGCCCAATAGTGGAAATAATGTAATTTTTAAGGATTCCCGAAAATTGTGCTATTTAGAGACATCGTTTTATTTTTCCAGTGATCTTTGTTTACATAAACGTCTATTATTTTTCATTATAATTCGAAAACATGGCGCTTAAAAATTAATTTAGAATGTGCAAACAGAGCCAGCCCAGTTGCAATAAAAATAAATGAATTTTTAATTATTTTCTATTTGCAAAATACTTGGGTGATCATTATCCAAAAGTATTCAAAATTTCAAGTCGATAGCGTTAGTAATTTCCTGAGATAACCAGCTGTGACCCACAGACATACCCAGTCTCCCCATAAGGGTTCCTTTTTACCGTTTTGGTTCGGAACCCTGCCATCGAGTTGAGGTTGATACCTGGTTAGTAATAAAATAATGGGACATTGGGACAATGATTATTGCGTAAAACGTGTACAACGATGGACATGAAAATAAACAGTTTAGACAAAATGTTTCTTTTAAAGTATCGCTTTGATACAATAAGGCCTTCAGGCCAACATTATTATAAGGAAAACTATCAATTTAATTTGACTTAAAATTACATCACAAAGCTCATCACTTTTGCATAGACTGTGGCGCCCCCTACTATCTGTTTATGCCTGCGAACCTTTTTCATTTTTCAAATTGTTTTCAGGATGTAATCAAAAGCCTCCGGGCGAAAGGTCACGCGACAACAGAGCGCGGTCCAACAGCAGGTTTCGCTGCGATGGTGGCTGCAGAACGGGACGCCGACGGCATGCTTGTGCCTCAAACGGACCGGCGACGAGTCGGCAGCGTTGACGGATTCTAATTACTATAACTTACACTAGATGGCAGCACAGAGACCGATGACAAACTGCTGCATTCTTTCTGAATACGCTAAGAGTGCAAAGTCATAAAAGAGAGCTCACGTATTAGACATAATGAAAACGAGATATTGACCGCGATTACCTTATAGGTTTGATGAGCTCCCGATATTTCGATGCAGTTGTATGCATCATGATCGGGAGCTCATCAAACCTATAAGGTAATCGCGGTCAATATCCCGTTTTCATTATGTCTAATACGTGAGCTCTCTTTTATGACTTTGCACTCTTAGCGTATTCAGAAAGAATTTTCATTATGTCTAATGCAATTAACCGCGAATCATTTAAAACTGTTAGAGCTCACGTAGCTAGGTGTGATGGTCTGAGACCATTTTTAACATAAACGAGGTAGTCTTTGTTGCTATAAGAGAAACGGCGTGTTTTGCTATTTCTACTTAGATCTCTATATAGGCTACGAAGAAAATCATGGTTCATTAAAAAACAGTGTTTGACGTCGGTCAGTGGCTCCAACTAGTGGTTGGTTATTCTTAGAGCAACACGTTTTCGATTGTATCGATAGGTCTAGACTAGAACAGTCTCAACAGTCTCCAGACAAAAAGAGATTAGGTTGGCTCTGGACTAACCTTTGTGAAAAAGCTTTCACTTTTTTAGGTATTTAGGTAAATAAGGCATTTGTCCTTTGTCTTTTTTTTCAAAAGTTTGAAAGGGATAAGTATGTGCTTTACTCGTATGGTTTCGTTAGACGTGTTAAAAGCTAGGAGCGTTCTTATGAAGTTCAGTGTTTTTAAGTCTTTCGTATTTTTTTCAACCTATTCCTATTTACTGGTGCTGTTGTAGATTATACGGACTAGACTTTAGAAGCCGGAATATGTCGGGCTAAACTCGATTATATACGTGAGTGATCCGTTTATTAAGTACATTATGATTGAGTCTCACGGTAGTTCTATGTTTAAACTGTTGTGGTTTCTTCTTGATCCCTTAACCTCCGTTTCAATGATTTAAAAAATGGTGCCAGGCACTGATAAGTACCCCACTCACAATCCACTGTGTAAATTTTGAGTGCCTACGGTATAAATGTTTTCACAGTTATAAATTTATATTTGAATTATCAGAGGATTATTACCGCTACTTACGAAAGATCTCGAAAAACAAAATTGTAATGACGTGAATTTCTTACTCATCGGACCTAGGTAGGTACAACTTCAAAAATTTCAATGCGTTTTTGAAAATTCGTTGCGATAATCGTACCTACCTGCGCTTAACAACACTCTTAAATCTGAGCGTTAAAAATGGTCAGCGAAGTATGTCGATGATTGTACAAATCGTTATATTTATTATTGACAACTACATAAAATATTAATATTATAAAAATGACACTATTTATTATAGGTATCTGCAAATGCAGTATTTTTTTTAAACCTTTTAACCACTTAAGTCAAATTAAATAGGTACGACAAAGCGCATAGTGCGATATAGTGACCTACCCGCATAAGCACTTATTAGTCTGTGCTTGTACTATTACGTATTCTGTGTCTGTGCGCATAAGGAATGCGCTGCATTAATTATTCATCATGCGCGAGCGCCAGTAACACTAGTTTAACGCTTATAAGCATCATTCGTCTCTTTCGCACTCGCGTATAAGGAGTTAGAAATGACCGCGTCAAAACCTGACTGACTGCCGTTTTTTGTCATGCCGTCTCTGTTTAATTAGATATAACTGACAGATATGACATCACATTTATTTGATAGATACAAGTTATCTGAGGGTGGTGAAACAGGCCCTTAGACAACTTATCTGATTGAAAATACGGCTGCCTTGGTAAAATAAACTTACTTAAATATTTATCTATCTACTGTAATGTATAAATTATTAAGATTATGATTTAATTACCGTCTTGCAGAAATGTTGCTACTTACAATTTTTGAGCTGTGTAAATGCGAATAATGTATTGTTGTTCGTTTAATATATCATTGAGTCTAGAATATCTAATTATTTCATATTTAGATAGTGGTCTATTTAAGGTACTGTGATGTGGTTTTAAATGTTGTCTATATTAATTAAAGTAATGGTTTTTGTTGACTTTGCATTTTATTTACTTATACGTACCTAGTCGATCTGTAGTCGGCTGTAACTAAAGGAATATGTAAAGTCTATTTAAGCATTATATTTTCATACGCGGTTAATCCCTAAACTTCTTTCTTTTAATGCTCAATGCACAAATCTCTGTAAGAAATAGGTACTTAGTTATACTGAGGAAAGTATGGATTAAAAAAAACCGGGCAAGAGCGTGTCGGACACGCCCAGGATAGCGGCTGCCCGAAATCAAAACCCAGTAAGTGCTTCTGACCAAATTTTTCAGGAGAGCGCAAGAACGTTAATCGAGTAACGATTATTTAATTTAATTTCTTCTCGTACTGACTGTGTATTGAAATTATTGAAATAACTTACTAGGTTTTTATTCGCGAAATAATTAGTAAATCACACCAGTTTATAACCTAGTGAGGCACTTTGACCACTTAAAAACCTAGCAAGTCTCAAACACATCCTGGGTTTTGGAATGGTTTAAATGACTTACTACTTAGCTTTCTTACTGGTCAACGACTTTTTCAATGCTAGGTTTTGAGGTAATAGAATTTCCGGTATTTATTGCTATTTTTAAACCGGTGTCTTTGCTATCGTGTAGGGACATATCTTAATAGGCGAAATACGTTAAAATTTCAATTTTCAAAAATTTGTCCCTTACTGGGTTTTGATTAGGGGCAGCCGAGGGTTCCTAAGCCATTACGAAAAAGCCCTGGCATAGATACCTAATTTAAAGGCATTTTCATCACACCTATTCGAAACCAGTGTTAGCAGAGCCCTAATGCTAAACAAACTGTACGCAGTGTGGGGTCAATTTAGGTATATCGGTAACTGACATAATAGACAAACATAATAATAAATAATAATAAATCATGTCAAATCATGGGACAAATTGACACCAATTGACCTGGTCCCAAACTAGGCAAAGCCTGTACTATGAGTACTAGACAACGGATAAACATACTTATAATAGATAAATACATACTTATATAAATATTAAACATCCAAGACCCGAAAACAAACATTCGTATTCATCATACAAACATCTGCCCCGACCGGGATTCGAACCCGGGAACTCAAGCTTCATAGTCAGGGTCGCTAATCACTAGGCCATCCGGTCGTCAAGACCTCAAGCTTCATAGTCAGGGTCGCTAACCACTAGGCCATCCGGTCGTCAAAGAGTTAATTAACTATTACTCGCAAACCTGTAAAGCTTACTTATCTCTAATAGTTTTCCTTTTAAATTCGCTATACTTATGTACTATTGCTCTGTTTTTTTTTCACATTTCCAAGTAAAATAGTTTCTCTGGTAGAGGGGGACACTTGACTCCAACAAAAATTTGCACTTCATGAGCTAAATATTTCGCAAACAAATAACTCAATCGAAAAATGATCTTTGAGCACCCCCAATATTTTTAAATGACCCGTCCAACGATACCCCACACTATGGGGTAGGCGAGGCGAGAATTAAAAAAATCATCCCCACCATTCGTGTAGGGCAGGTACCACAAAAAAATATTATTTTTTTAAGATTTTATTCCAGTACTTTTTGGGTCTAATTAATATGTATATGTATGCAAAATTACACCTTTCTAGTAGGTACCAGTAGTCTCTGAGCTAAGCCGCGGACAGACAGACAGACGGATATGACGAAACTTTAGGGGTTCCTTTTTGCCATTTTGGCTACGGAACCCTAAAAATCAAGGAGATCAATGTTTATGCAATGTAATGTAATGTCTACATTTACAACAATGCCACAGTGTAAAGAGCTTATACCTACCAGTGGTCCGACGCCTTTGATGTTTGCGTAAAAAAAGACACCGCAACCGCATGGCCAAAGCACCAAGGAGGGCGAAAGTTCCTAACTAATCCCGATTAGTTAGGAACTTTCGCCCTCCTTCCGCCACTGCCCGCAGTGGCGGCGTATGCAAGGGGGCTCACCCTGCCCGCCTCGCACCCCGCATCCCCCCCCCCCCCCGCGCGATTGACCCGTCTAGAGGCGTTCGTCTGACGACTGTATAGACTGTGACAATGCCATGCTCCTAATAATAAAGCCGTTGTATGTAGCTTGTCTAGTTTCACTATTTCACTTTTAGTCTGAGATTTCACTGTATCATCATTAATTTCATATGGCACTTACAATAGAACTCTGGCATGTCTCTCACGCCATCTATCGGAATACAATGAAAATTATTTATTTTTTTTATATAAAATTCATCGATATAGGCAAAGGAAACTGAGTCCATGCAGCCATATCTGCTGTATTTTGTTAATTTTCTGTTAATTAAAGTCCCGTAACAGTTTAGAGTCGTCAGTCTGTAAGAGTTATATTACACTATCTTTAACACCAAACTACATTAAGCACATAAACTAAAATTCGATTGACTGACACGATTTACTTTCACCGGTTTCCCGCCATGCACTCTTGACCCCCTAGCACAATAAATTTTATCCACGACATAAAGCATTAGTCATTTTCTAACAAATCAGGAGGGACATTTGATTTATGTAGGTAGTAGATAAACATAAACGTTATCGTGTCGTGCTAGGGGGTTTTAAATAGTGTTGTAAGAAACTCGAGTCTTGGAGTCTTATTTAATAAAACTTGAGCTATTTTTGAAGACTCGAGTATTTTATATAATACTTAGAGCTCAAGTCCTTCAGAATTTGGAGTCTTTTGTAAAAGACTTGAGTCCTGCCAAAAAGAACGCAAAGCCTGAGAATTTTTGTTGTGCGATTTATTTTCAATCAGATTAGTAAATAAATATGGATGACGATATAAAATCACCCAGTATTACCTATTGTAATATTTATAATACAACAACTCAAGTTCATGACTCAGTCTAGCTCGAAGAACTTAAAAGACTCGAAAGGACTCAGAAGACTCAAAGGACTCGGACTCATGTAACTAACGAGTCCTACTCTTGAAAATCTACTCAAGTCTCGAAATGAAGACTAAAAGACTTGAGTTTTTTACAACACTAGTTTTAAAAGTTCCTAGGAAAAAACTATTGTTGCGTAGGTTTTCAGATTAATGAAGTCAATAGATGGAAGGTAAACTTATGGCCGTATAGTTATACCCTTCGCTCATGTAACTAATGCCCTTTGTTAAAAAGAGACAACTGTATGCTCCGATTTCAAGAGTCGTACCGTTTTTTTGATCTGTAGTGTGCGTCAGTATTTGAATGAGGGAGCGCCTTTGATGGCAACTATAACCCGATTTACCCGATCTCATTCAGTGACACTTTATTTGAATGACTACCTAGAGACGACCGATGCTTCTATTTTTTATCGGGTAAATTGGCTACAGAATTGACCAATGGGCATCTGGCTACAGGCTGTGTTGGTTGTACACTAATAAAAATCGGGTCCGCTTGACAGCTGCTTACATGGGGTCTGTGATGTCTGTGCGTAGGTTGGACTTTGGCTTTGAAGTATTGAATAAAAAAAAAGAGAACAGTGAACCGTCACTGTCACTCATGTCACTGTCAGTCAGATCAGTCAAAGAAAACTGTCGAAAAGGGCGCGAACGAACCCACAGAGTACCTTTTTATAACTGAGACAGAGAGAGATGTCACTTCAACGTTTCGCACACAGCGACATCTGGTGCTGTGTGACGGCAAAATATGCGATGACGTCATTGACGTCTAGTTTCCTAAATGTTAAAATAATTTACTTTGAGCAATTGCTATTACACCATGTTCTATTATATACATTAGAACATGGTGTAATAGAAATTGCCCAATTTCCCGTTTTGATGAATTTGACAATCATTCAGTGCTTTATTTTTTACACATTTTCTTTTTATCAGGCATTCCAACTCCAACTTAGACACCTGGTGAATGTGAAAAACCACAGATTAGAGAGATAATCGCGGCCATTATTCATTCGTTCCGTTCCACTTATACCTTCACTGTACGTTGTTTTTAGTAAATAAAAAAATCTAAATAAATATCAAAACCTCCTAAATTACTAAAAATCTAAGTTTTCGCCCCATTTTATTAGGGTTTACTTGCAAATATGAT
Source organism: Clepsis dumicolana (assembly GCA_963691665.1). Lineage (NCBI taxonomy): Eukaryota > Metazoa > Arthropoda > Insecta > Lepidoptera > Tortricidae > Clepsis > Clepsis dumicolana. Next base: position 8,772,097 of record OY829513.1, read on the forward strand.
ACGTTTACTCAACCAGTGTCCATAGAATATTCTATATAATATTTTAGCGTAAGAAAAACTGATGCGTGTAATGATATTTTACATAAGACATTACTATAATTAAAAAAGGTCGATGTTACCAGCGCTCACAAAATAATTAATTAGCATAAACGCATTTTTAAACAGGGGAAGATAAATGAGAGCATTTATTAAGCGAAAATAAAATATTTATTCCAAAATTTAAAACTCCAATATAAATTATATTGATATTAGCACCACCTATCGACGTGTGACAACAACTTCATGTCTATAACTCAACCAAATAGAATATTACTTAAGTATATACTATACAATGTAACTTGAGTGACTACTGAAATTAGCTAGACAACGAAGTGTACATTTTGTTCTAAGTTACACCACCGTGAACGAACCTGCGTGAACGAGAATTTGCAGGTCTGTGCTTATGTTTCTGACCCGATCCGGCAAGGAATAGATAGAATTGCATTGCGTTACGGCTAATAATTATCTATTGAGAGTCGTTTTGTGTGCAGTTTCCAATCCCACTGGTGTATTCATGATACATGTACTGGATAACTAACATACAATCGGCACACTTTTAGTGACTAAAGTTTTCTTCAATAACAAAAGATGAACAACCAACTGTCGCAGGGTTCCCTCGAGGTAAGTATCAAATAAACCGAATTAAACATTAAGTACTCTTAATTCTGGGCATCATAATGTTCTAGTTGTTTTCTTGTAGATCATTATGAATGGCGGTCATTATGACAAGCCAATTATGCAAGTGTTGGGTAGTAAAAAAATCCAAGGAAGCGGTGCAAATGAACGGTTTAGACTACTGGTGTCCGATGGAAAACACTCGCACAGCTTCGCCATGCTGGCGACGCAGCTCAACGACAAGCTGATCACCGGAGAGCTGTCTGATTACTCTGTTGTACAGATTGACAGATTTGTTACTTCTCTATTGAAAAACACAGGAAAAGGTGAAAAGTAAGTGCAATTGTTAAATACTCGATTTCTGAATAATTTTTTTGAAGATTTTGCAACATTTAAGTTAGGTTTTCGTAGTAGTTTCGTAGTGTGATTATTTGTAATACAATCTGTTAATCTGATAAAGACTAGTTTATAACATGTTTTGGTTAGTAATTTGTTGCATTTAATTGGATGAGGCGATGTAATTTCTTTGTTTACTTACTGAACAAATTCAACAATAGGCTAGCTATAAATGTAGTAGGTGAAAAATTAAGAAAAAATGCTAGTTTAGGGTAAAGTAACATAAGCCCATTTAATGATTCCAGGCGAGTGATGATTATCCTAGACATCACAATATTGATACCAGGATCCGAAGTTGGTAAGAAGCTGGGCAACCCGCAGACATGGACAGAGGAGACTGCAGGATCAGCCCCACCACAGACGACTATGCAGCCTGTAGCTGTAACTAAAGTTGCAGCTTTTCCACCCCAGTCGGAGTCCTCAAAAATGGCAGCATTAGACAACAGCTCTTTGATGTCGCAAATGACTCATCCCATAGCGAGCCTGAGCCCTTATCAGAACAAGTAAATATGACCAATAATCTGTACTAATACCTATAATGAAGAGGTAAAGTCAGATTGTTTTTTTGTTTGTAGGGGGTAATCGCTGGTACTACTCAACCAATTTGAATAATTCTTATCCTACTGGAAAGCTACACTATCCCTGATTAATATAGGCCACTAAAATTATCTTGCAATTTTAGAATTAAATCCCACTTCCATCCATTTGCATCACTTACAATAATAAGTATAATTGAAATAAGAAACAACATTCAATTGAAGAAAAATCCACAGTTGTAAAGTGTCTGGCTGTGTGCATTAATAACTAAAATATGAAAAAATATGTATCTCAATGATACTGTACTAAGAACCATCTTAAATTAAGTACACAGTGTTCAAATAAAAAAAAATCACCTCTAAATTAGTGTATCAATTTAGGAGCTAAATGCGACAGACAGAGACATTGACACCTCAAAGTTTTATAACTTTTTATGTTGGGGGTTAAAATATTGAATACTTTCAGGTGGGTGATAAAAGCGCGCGTGATGAGCAAATCCCCGCTCCGCACGTGGAGCAACGCCAAGGGCGAGGGCAAGCTGTTCAGCATGGACCTGTGCGACGAGAGCGGCGAGATCAGGGCCACCGCCTTCCGGAACGAGTGTGACAAATTCTTTGATATGATTCAGGTGAGACTGTAGCCCAAAACAGAGCAATAGCATACCCATCCCGGGTCTCCGCGGGCCTGTTCATGCATTTTCGGCCGACCCGTGTTGTAATAGGTGAATGACCCGCGCCCGACTTGCTGCCCAGAGCGCACAAGTAACATTCTGAAGCAACTGTTGCTGTAGAAAGGACAACTAACTATAATTCCTAAGTCACCATGAATCTGTGGGTAAAAAAAACTAAAATATGATCTTTGCGAGGTCTGTCTGGATCACTACCTCTATCATATCTTACTTGCTAATTCTGTTAATTAGCTGAGGGGCACTTAGCTTGTGAAATGGTATTGAAACAACCTTGGGATTGGCTGTGTAAACCATTTTCCTTCCAAAGTTGTGTGAGGAAATAGGCTAGTGTTAAGGGGCTGTTGCTGATCCAGTGAGTTACCCCTTTGGCCTCTTTTGCACTTTATATTACGTGGGATAGGACAGGCGTCTATAGCAGGTCTATTTTTAACCGACTTCAAAAAAAGGAGGTTCTCAATTCGTCGGTTTTTTTTTTATGTATGTTCCCTGATTACTCGAAGACGGCTGGACCGATTTCAAAAATATTTTTTTTGTTCGAAAGGGTGTACTTTCTAGTTGGTCCCAATGTCACCATGTCAGGATCTGATGATGGGATCCCAGGGAAATCGAGGGCAACCCTCAAATTTTATAGGGATGTATCATGTGTTTCATATATTTTCGAAAGCTATTCAAGTACTTGCGTCTGGTAGTCATCATCTCGTGTTGATGAGGTGATGATGGAAGGTACAACTCCTTAAAGGTTAGGAGTTGGCGGATAATATTTTAAATATTAACGTAACTGAAAATTGTGAAATAAAACATCTTTTAACAAAAAGTAAAACAGCCTTCAAAAAACCTCAGAAAAAAAACATAAAATAGTCCCCAAAAAGCCATGAGTTTTAGGCCTAGCAGAAATATGAAGTCGGTGCTTCATTCCAAGAATATAACGCTAGCACCACACTGACTTCATATTTCTGCTAGGCCTAAAACTCATGGCTTTTTGGGGATTATTTTATGTTTTTTTTTCTGAGGTTTTTTGAAGGTGGTTTTTTATTTTAAAAAAACTTACCAAATTTTACTTTACCAGGTCGACAAAGTATACTATATCAGCCGTTGCCAACTCAAAACTGCTAATAAGCAGTTCACCAGCCTGAAGAATGATTATGAAATGTCGTTCACCGCTGACACAGTAGTCTCAGAGTGCCAGGATGATGCTTCATCGGTTCCAACAATCAAGTATGATTTCGTGCCCATCAATGAAATTGCGGATAAGGCCACAGATTCATTGCTTGGTAAGTTTGACCGTTGCCCTTACAGGGTTCACATTGAAACTTTTAACCTATAGTTTAAGAACTTATACATAAAATATATGTATACAATGTAAAACAATAAAATATTTGAATTTAAAAGGACCAGCCAGTAGATCTGTTGGTTTTAAGTCAAGCTATCTCAAATTTTAGCATAGTGTAGATTTATACCTCCTAACGGGCGTAAACACTGCAAATGACTATTTTCTGAATTAATAATATAGAACTGAATCAAGTCCAGGCTATTTGACAGTGACTGCTAATGTATTATGCAGACGTGATCGGAGTGTGTCGCGCCGCCGCCGATGTACAAGAGCTGACCGCGCGCAGCACGGGGAAACTCCTCAAGAAGAGAGAAGTCACACTGGTAGATTCCTCTGGAGGCGCGGTAAGACATTATTTTGCAGAAGATAATATATTTACATACACTAGACTGCAACTGTTTTTTTTTTGCTTTCACCCTCCTTTGCAACTGTATGGATTTATTATTTTATTATTGTTGTTTTTTTTGTTGCAGGTGTGCCTAACAATGTGGGGCAACGAGGCTGAGAGTTTTGATGGCAGTAGCAACCCTGTGGTGGCAGCAAAGGTAGAGTTCACTTCAAAGCTCAGATGGTCAACTATTATAGCATTGCATTCGAATAGATGTTGCATTTATGTTGCGGTAGGGCAATGTCAATGAGTATTCTAATGCTGTCACCATTTGTTTTAAAGACCACCAAGTCTCAGTAATAGCCTGTATATCCTGTACCTAATTTCTAGTCTATAGTCTGAATGGACCGGTGATCGTTGTTGAGATAAGATAATTTTTAATATGATTGATGTGATATAATATTCTATAACTGACCTCTTACAAGTTTATTATTGACAATATTGTTAGCCCATTTACGCTCTCGCGCGAATGGCGAGACGAGCGGCTATGTGAGTGGGCGCTCTTGGCTCGTCTCGCCACTTGCGGTTTTTAGGCACGAATCAAGAGGACCAAGTTAAGAGATTACACCGGCTAAAATGTTGCAAGTAAATTTGACCCACTTCCAGTAGTCTGTTTAACCTCAAATTTCGTGTGCATACGTAGGTTTGATGACACAGCTAATAAAAAATACACTCGGCAAATAAACCTGATGTAAAAAAACCGGCTAAGTGCGATTCGGGACTCGCGCACCGATTGTTGTGGACCATTCATCGGATTTTTTCCTTGACTTGTGTTGTGAGACTGTGCTTCGGTGCCAGATTTCATAATTTTAGCTCAAAGGGAAGTACCCTTTGGGTTTTGATTTAGGATTGACAGATAAGACTGACTGAGAGTGATCCTATAAGTGTTCCGTTTTTCCTGTCTCGGTATAGAACCCTAATGATATTTTAATCTAGGGCGCTCGTCTGACGGAGTTCAACGGCAGCAAGTCTCTGTCCTGCCTGGCCGCGACCATGCTGCGCCTCAACCCCGACCTGCCAGAAGCGCACAAGCTGCGCGGCTGGTACGACAACGGAGGAGACAAGATGGACGTCGTTAACATCTCTGCTAGGTACCGATTTTTTTCCGAGAGTTGAATTTAATAGATAATAATGTAGTAAGTGGTTAGCCCTTCTTAGTCCCACACTACCGATGCTGCACGTCCTTAAGACTCCTGACCATCCTACCATGATGATTACAAGCGTAATAGCTGTAAGACTCGATTGACACTGGTTCCACTCTTAGATTCGACTACACGCTCAGGTAAACAGATTGTGCAAATAATGTTTATGGAGCCAATTTTTACACAATATAAGTAGCATGCCCAAAGTCCTCATTAAATATATATATTTATTCCCAGAACCGGAACCTACAGTGGCGGCAGCAACGAATGGATCACATTCTCCGAAGCAGAAGCCAAGCAACTCGGCTCCGGGGACAAGGGCGATTACTACAGCATGCTCGGAGTGCTAACATTCACGTTTACCGACAACGCTGTATACAAGGCGTGCCCGCAGGAACAGTGTAACAAGAAACTGGTCGACCAAGAGAACGGACTGTTCCGATGCGAGAAGTGTAACAGGGAATATCCCAATTTCAAGTACCGGCTGCTTTTGGGGGTGAGTGTTTTTATACCCTTTGCGACTGCTATCATAAACTTTGTCGCACTTTTGTCATTTGGGGTGGCTTGTAGAACAAGAGGCACATAGTGGCTAACGCGATAGGCTCTAGTTGTTAGCCAGCTCATATCACTCTAAACTTTCGCACTGTAAGACGCCATCTCCAAATGTTTTTAAACAACTTTTGCAAGAGTGAAAGCCGTGAAAAAAAAATCCAACTGAATCAGTTCAATAAAGAAATTACAATTACATTCACGGAAAGTATAATACAATATTGTTAAAAAATTCTGAGCTAAAGACATCACACAGTAATCACCACCATTATTCTAGGCCAACGTATCTGACCCGACTGGCGATCAGCGAATCACGGCATTCCACGAATCGGCTGAAGCAATGATCGGCAAGAGCTCAGCTGACATCGGACGGATGTTCGAGTACGACAAGACTGGCTACACGGCGTTGTTCGAGGATATCAAGTTCAGGACTTACGTGTTCAAGTTCAGGACTAAGATGGAGACTTACAGCGTAAGTTTAACTTGAAACTGGACTGAGCTTTTGTCGCTTTCTAGGCCGGGGCTACTGGGAGTGTGCTACGGCTTCTATAGATCGTCGTTTCTTCTCAAAGGTGTAAGATGCATAACGGAAGTAATTGACGCTTCAGACTAAAGGGGGCCAACAGTACACGCCACTGGCAGGTTCATTGTCATCTTTTCAGTTGATGCAGGTTCTTTTGGTTTTACGACCAGTGATGACACTACCGTCGCACTAAAGTGATCCTGGGCACTTGCAATCACAGCTCCTATAGAGAGTTGTAAGTCCACAGGTTGCAAAATTTGTGACTCTTTATATCACTAAGAACTGCTAATGCAATTGTCACGGGTCATTCTAGAGCTAAGGTGGTATAGCATCCTCATCTGACTAGCTTAAATAATGTGAACTTTGTATACAAAGTGAAAACTAATTTAATTTGCATTTGTTTCAGGACGAAGCTCGTTTGAAGACCATAGTGGTGAATGCTCAACCAGTCGACTACAAAGATGGGAACGCCCGGCTACTCAAGAGCATTAAAGCCGTTACTGGCGTTGAAGTTTAAATTAGGGCATGATAATTAAGCTGGTTAAATTTTTAAGTTACGCAAGGCTCACCAACACAAAATAGTGCCAACAATGCGGCCGCCGGAGCGAATCGAGTGCGTCTTAGGTATACAAAAAGTTAAGCGCTAGAAATATGATCGGGACTACGCGGCTATTAAATCGTTCACAGAAGTTCTTTTGAAAATTGAAATAAAATAATGTAAACAAGTATTTTTATAAACCAATGCTGGCATTGCTATTGAAATTATGCAAGTGATGATTTACCTACTATTCCATTGTGTTTTAATAAATATTTTGATGAATGTGTGGCAGTTTTAACTTAATATTTCGTCACAAAACAAATTAGTCTGTTTATCTGTTAAATAAGTATATGTGGTTGTTTGGATTTAAATAAATATTTAGACTTTTTTTTAACTATTGGCTAAACTGAATCTAGAAGCAACCTAATAAATGGTGAAAAAGTAGTTTGGACACAGTGATTATAAAATAAAAACAATATCTTTCTCTAGGTACTTTATTCAATCTCATTGATATGACTCGTAATTTGGCTAAGAAAATGGACATTTGATTATGGGCATACTCGGGCAACTTCAATAGAGATTCGATTTGTACCAAAAAATACTTGGTTCTTACACCATTAAATACAGACATTTATGATTAATAACCCATTTAATATTGCCAAATATGTTATATTTCGTCAGGAAAGTAATACGGACGCAAATTCGTCTCAAAGCAAAATGTGCCAGCACTCCTGCGCTGCACGCAAAGTAGTTAAAATAATCAGCAATAAATGGGTTAAAAAATATTACAAGTTAACCAAACGCCATCCATATGTATTTTTTACTGAGTATTTTCATAAACGTAAACTTTCGAGACTTCCTTCCAAATATACCATTCTAGAACAATTGACTAGCAACTCTAGTAAATTGCCCAAGTACAAGGTGCATAAAAATAAGTGGTTAGTCACTTGACGTTAAAAGGGGAATAGGTTTACCATATTATGTAAAATGTACACTTATAGTAAATACAATAATTTATCACACTAATATAATCAAAATGACTCGGGAAGAATAGAAAATAAACAGTCGAATGGCAGTGTGGAATTACACTTTGCGAATAAATCCAGTAAGGGTTAAAATATAGCTTATTAGACTAGGTTAAAAAAAGTGATTAAATTTAATTGGCCTTACACAAAATATAATAAATTATATTTATCTTAGACTAATACAAATAAAATGCAAATTGTTAAATTTTCAAAAGAGCCATTTCTTACGTCACAGTTTCCTCGTTAAGGCCTCAAATAAAGCTACCAAAATGATCACAAAACCAATTTTTTATTTAATGGATTTAAAGCCACAACCAAGAACTACTAATAAGCATTAAGTGAGTTTTTAACATGAAACTACCGTGAGACTCAATCATAGTGAAATAAAAACGGATCACTCACGTATATAATTCGAATTTAGCCCGACACTATCATTAAGTGAGTGTTTAATATTTTAGTCAATGCAGTGTCTAATAAATTCATTGTCAGATTTAATAAATGGGTAGCACTGAATAATCAGATACAACACTAACAATGCTCTTACACTAATCTTAATCTTAACAATTAGAATACACTTACACATAAATGTTATAGTAATTATAAATAAACACGTTTTAATTAGATGCATTTGGATAATTATTTCGTTAAACATTTCTTTCTATATAAATATGATTAAAAAAATATTGTTTTTTTTTTAAATAATTTTCAATTCCAAAAAAGCTTTAGTAAATGTACATACTGCGAATTCAGATCCAAACATAATTCAACGAGATTCTTTTATCAACAATTGAAAGAAAATAAAGAGAGATAAATATATAAATAAACGTGATACCGTACAATCAGTATAATGTGTAAACATTAATAAAATAGATTTTACACAACAGCAAGTATACCGTACTAAAAGGTAACTTTAATCAAAACATTCATTTAATTCCTTTAGATACAGTAGTTGCATCCTAGCCAGATAACGTCTGAAGCCCAGTTCAACAGAACCAGCGTAGACCATCGCACCGTTAAGACAACTCGCATTTTTTCGCTGAACAATGTTCATAAATTCAAATCTCATCGTAAGAGAATTGGTATTAGTTTAACGCGAGGCTTAAAACTAGGCGTTAGTCGCGATACGGTATGCGGTCAGAGCCGCAATAAATTCCTGAAGTCAAAATCACTGTTCGGTCCACTAGAGTTAACACTTCACTACACTAGTTGTGCACTAACACTAAAATTACAAGTCCGTATTACAAAAAACATAGTAGTGTTACAATACTAGTTTTGAGCGAGCGCTAGTCCCATCGGGGTCGCCTGCCCTGCCGCCGCCGGCCGCCGCCGCACGCATCGATACACACGCACACAAGCGCACACAACACGCGCCACAGACTAAACAAACCGTAACTAAACCTTCAAATATTTACAATGACAACTAAGGACGAAATAATAAATTAAAGCCAAATAAATAATAGTGAACGCTCTTTGGAACGGATTACATTCGAGGTACTGGCGTACAGACAGGTCTGAATGCACCGCCCCGGGATGCGCCGAGGTAGCAGCCGAAACCGCGGGTTAAAGCAAACGGCGACTTCGAACCAACAAAACAACCTTACAACTAAACGCTTACCGAACAAATATGGCTACAATAGTTAAAATATATTCTCACTCGTTGAGATTTTACAAAAGTAAACTCCTAACGTTTTAAAATTGATTATGAATATTGTAGCTGCGGACTTGGAACATAACAGGATTACTAATGAAAACCAATCTTAATGTAACTAAAAGCTGATAAAAATAAAAGTAATTACAAATAATAATAAACTGATAGAAAACATAGCACTTACACTGAATATGGTCCAGAATAGCTTAAGCATACGTCTTTTCGAGATTCTTTGCAATAATAATCATTATTTCGATAATTGAGATTCGATACAGATACTAATTCTTAAATATAATTTTGTATCAGCGCAAGTACTACGAAATGACTCTACAACAAAATATGACGCGAGTCATTGAAGGCTATCAATGCAGTGTTGGAATAGGCCTCATCACAAGACGTGAGGCCAGGCTGCATGATAGTTCATTTTTTGGTGAACACTTCTATACTGTTTAAACTTAATGAACCACATTAAAACTATTTTCACGCATAATCCACTAGCATTACTTTCATCATTTAATTTACAACTTTTATTCAGAAGTCTTAAATTCCGCCAAAGGTGAACTTATTCATTCTAGTCAATGTGGTCATTAAATCTAACACAATACCCGTAACAATTACATAGACAAAAACAGAATTCCGTGTAAGATATTTTACTTACGAACACTTTTACATTTCACAACTCTTAAGTAAAAGTTTCAGTCGTTAGTAAAAACTGTGAAAAAGTTAATATTCGATATTTGGAGATAAGACATGTCTCACGCAAATATCTGTTTTAGTCTATGATACCGTTAAGTTTTAATTGACAATAAACTTGACTCTTGTAAAGACTGTTTCTGGATGCCATTTTCCTTAAAGCATGTGTATATCACGTTAGATCTCGTGACATATACATAGAACTCGTTAAGGATAAGAACTGTCAGTATAACAGTATACCTTCTCTCTAAGTGTGTCCCTTGCACTGAAAGTTTTGAAACCCGTTTAAAGAAGAGAGGGCGCAATATGCCAAAATCGAGAACAGTTATGTTATTTTGACAAATATCCACACACAACTTTAATTGTAATTACAATTTTCCAGCAATTTTACAGTTGTACAAGGGACGCATTGCAGAAACAATGAATGCAAGCTCAAGTTACACGTTTAGTGTGTCGTACAGAAGTGTTACCTATGTGTGCGCATCAAACCCATCGAGCGTGCGTCGGGGCGCGGCTAGCGAGGCGGTGCTCACGGCACCAGGTCGGGCAGGCGGGAGCGGCCCTAGGGGCGCCCGCCACCTTCTGTGCTTACCACCTGAAATTAAAAGAGTTTTTTTGATAACAAAATAATAATACAAGCTTTTTTTGTTGACTGCATTTCCCACCAACTTTCAAGTTAATATAAAACGACGTGGGTTAAAAGATTTGACCACACACAAACAAGCAGACAGACACCTAGACAGGTGACGCTGAGGTTTGCTGCTGACTGTACGAGGTGCGGGGTCGGAGGCAATTTAAAAAGATGGTAGGAAGATGCAGATACCCGTTAGTTTAAACTCGTATTTGATGGTCATAATGAAATAATATTTTTTGATCTGGGTCACAAAATTAGAAATCTAATTAAGAACACGTGAATAATTTCCACATCAATAGCATCGACGTGGAAATTATTCGGTAGATACTGAACGCTTATTTAGATCAGTGCCCTTAGTGTAATCGCCGATCAGGCCAAGAAATAGGTACGTCTCGATCGCGTTCGCGTTAAACGACTCTCATACTATATTTGACACTTTAACGCAAACGCGATCGAGACGTATTTTGTGCTTTTTGATTACACTAAGGGCACAGATCCTAGGATTGATCCGTAAAGGGATGTATCGTCCTGTAGAGCAAATCGGAACCTTTTTAAAACCCCGACGCAAAAAGAGGAAAGTTATACGTTTCACGTGTATATTTATGTGTCTGCCTTTGGTATCGTAGCTCCTCAGCGGGTAGACAGATTTGGACACAGTATTTCTAGTTTAAACCGAGATGGTTTTTTTCCTTGAAATCGGTTGGGTCATTGAAAACTTTGAAATAAAAATGTCGGATGTATTTCAACCTTTCCAAGTTGTAGCTTACTTTTCGTTCCTTGTAGTAGAGCTCCTCGCTCTCCTTGTCGCACAGCAGCAGCACGACGGCGCCGAAGAGGAAGATGGCGGCGCCCCACCCCACGCCGTACGCCCAACCGAACTCCCACACCGACCTGTTGCCTGCATAACACACACCACATCTGTTGAAGTTCGCGTATACGCAATAAAAAAATATTCCGACGAATTGAGAACCTCCTCCTTTTTTTGAAGTCAGTTAAAAATCGTCTACGTCGCGTGCTGCGTGCGGCCGACACAGGAACTATTACCACCTGTGTGCATAATAGGAGGTAAACTGCAAACTTTTCCCCCTAGAGGCGCCACCAGCACAAGTGCCTAAATGTCATTGTCACGTTTTCAAATAGCGTGGAAATAGCCCTGGGACCATAAATCTTATTTTGCGTTTAGTCGAATTTTGAAATTTGCATGATATATCAAAATTCGACTAAACGCAAAATAAGATTTTGAGCTTCGCATCTAGCAAAATCTGCATGTGTGGTATAATTTACCGTACGCTATGCTATGCCATCAGTGGCGGCCATAATATTTACCTGTGACACCGGTAGTCTTATGCATCGTCTTAGCTTACTATAGGTATGCTGAAGGTTAATTTTATTTCAAGGATTGCTTATCTTATCAAACATAGTACATACTTACTTAATTCATTAACTGTTGGCAATCCAATAAAAATAGCGAAACAGTACCGATTATTGTATAAGTACCTACCATGCTACCCAAATATGTGTCACGAAATGACTGTCACTATTGACATGCACTGCACCAGAAACAAGATTTATTATTAGGACGACTACAAACCGTCCACTGCAGGCCAAAATGCAAAAAGTTGCGTTTGTTATGATCCCTATTGTTAAAGTAGATGGGTGGGTAAAATGGGGCAGATTCAATTGAAACAAGAGAATAGAGGTACAAAATAAAAAAAATATTTATTAAGCTCGAGACACTCACTGCCACGCAAACTGGAATGCTTTTCACATTTTTAACTTTTGTTTACAGAACCAGAACTTAACCTAAACCGTAAACGCTAATACACAACACAATTTAACTCTTCTCCTGGTTTCCTTCAACTTGTTTCTTCACTGGCCCAGTTTGGATGATGGGAACAATTCTTTCATTAGATGCTTTTGGTGGTGCTTTCAGAGGCGCCGTAATTGTAAGAACGCCGTCTGATGACAGTTTAGAGGTCACAGAATCAGCCTCAATGCCCTCAGGGAGAGGATACCTTCTTGAGAAGCTTCTAGAAATAAATCCATGCTCGTCCTGTTTTTCCTCGTGCTTTGCTTCGACGACTAGGTACCCTTCGACGGTCTTGACAGAGATCTCTTCAGGAGCAAAGTGTTGTACGTCTAAATTAACTTGGAACTTGTTCTTTTCCTCCTTTATAGTTGAGCCGACGTCTTGGGATGCAGCTATAAGATTTCTCCACGGTCTGTAGTATTCCTTGTTTTGAGGTAGAGCGACGATTGTTAAGTAGTCTTTAGGAGTTATCCCCAAGCCGAAATGCTGGTCCGGGAGCTGACGCGGGCGACGGGGACCGTCGTAATTCAGGTACAATGGATAGAAAGACATTTTCTCACTGATAACTTTCGAATAACTTCGCAAATGGAGCAGATAGTCTTGAAACTTGCCGGTAGCTTCACTCGTGCGTAGCGCTCAGTATCGATCGATTCACTGAATGACGTTTGACAACAAACCGGCTCGCACTTTATACATCGCTAAAGCGCCATCTAGTAGCCACTGGAAATTTCTGGAACATGCGCGGTTTCTAGAAACAGCTGACACGATAATAATATTAAACAAGCGTCAGGGGTTCAAAACCTTTTGATAACTAAGTTATTAGCATGAATACTTGTGATTTAAGAGTTTTCCTTTTAAGTAATTTAATTTGTCTAAGAACTTAAATTTTAAGTACCTAATGTTAAGTAATCAGTTACTTATTAGACATTCTCAAGATTATTGAAACAGTTTTTAGAAAACGTGAATAAAATTCAAAAAACTTCATACGCAAAATTTCAATCAAACAATATAAACTTTAAATTGTTTGATTGAAATTTTGCGTATGAAGTTCAAACAGAAATATATACTTTATATTATAAAGTACATATTTCTGCTGCACTTTAAAGCGTAAATTAGAGTTAATATTTTTTTTTCAATTGTACAATATTATGCAAAAAAATCGGAACCGAACTATTTTTGAATCTAACAAAGTTGAGACACCTTATTCAGCATTAATACGGAAGTAGTTTATTGCCCATGATAATAAGTTTCCCAAATGTTTACGAGCACTGGAGTGCGTCATGACGCAAAGCTTAGGCTACTCGCCACGAGATGGCGCTGTCACACGCTGTAGTCAGTTTTAGCTTTCGAGAAAGTTACGGACTGCAATATAATGAATATTAATATAGAATAAAATGGACTGTAATATTAATATAGAATCAAATAAAAGGATGATTATAATGTTTATTTATTAGTACTTATTCTGCATCGATTATGATTAAACAATAATTACACGCTAGATTGCTAGCGTTGTAAAAAAAAAACTTCTTTTAACTTTAACAATTAAAAAACCTAACCAACTTTAGAAAAGTTGAAAAACACCCAACATCAAGGTCCAATATCTCAAAAACGACTGAACCGTTGTCGATGAAAGATAGCTAAGAACAATCTAGATTAAGCTAGTTTTTGATCTGCAGCAAAAAAAAGCCGAGTCCAAATCGGTTCGTCCTTTTAGCAATCACGATGCCACAGAAAAACACACACAGACCCCCAGATACATACGCCAAACTTACACTTACTCTTTTTCGATCGCGGGTTAGTTAAAAACAGTAAAACTTACCTACTGATTTTGAATTGAATTTTAATAAATCAGTTAAATAAAATACCCACCTATCAATGAGCGTCATACACAACGGTCACACACACCCGCAAATACATGATAAAATATATGACGGCAAATGGCACTGAATGTAAATAGTAAACCAGCCAAGGGCACAGCACGTATTGTACAGCCATTTACCCGGACAACAAACGGTCGCTCTTTTTAACGCAATCAGAAGCAAAACGAGCTTAGTAACAAGCATTCACAATTATCCACGTCTCTATTGTTACATGCAAGAGCTTGTGCAGATCATTGTGAACGCTTTGGTTGCTTGGCTATTGCTACTGTGGGTCGAGCACGACTTTCCTAATCCTGCGTCACGTAAAATCGAATAGTAAACGTTGTCGAGTTTGTATGACGTTTGGAACAGCGCCCGCCCGTGAGCGTATTTGGAAATAAAATTTAATATGAGGTTTCTCGATCTCGATACGATAACCGTAACGTTACGCAGCATTCGTAAAATCGTGCTCGACCCTCTGATTGTATTATCCCATTCTACCTATATTCTATCGTGGGATTCGTGGGTACCCTACTTCAAATCAATCAATGACTTTTACTAGCGGTATTTTAACCCCGGACGGAAAAAAGAGGGGTGATATAAGTTTGATCGCTACGTGTGTCTGTGGGTCTGCATGTCTGTGTGTCTGTCTGTGGCACCGTAGCTCTTAAACGGTTAAACCGATTTGAATGCGGTTTTTTTTTTATTTCAAAGCAGGTTTTCTAGCGATTGGTTCTTAGAAATGTTTTATTAAGTAGTTAAAAAGAATGGAACTAATTAATTTGAATACAAAGTAGCCTAATCTCATGATATTCATTGAGAAATTCCAATATAAGTACCTATTGTAATTTTTTAAAGTTAATCGCCGAGTCGTATGATCGGGTTTGACTTATTTAAGTATTTATTATAATGTAATCATATGTAGGTATTCCATGCGTATTTTTCAGTACCTAATTGCGCAAAGAATAGGTACGTGACTTAGGTAGGTATTATACATTCATGCATTTTTCAACCTGTGGATTGCGACCCCCGGGTGGTCTATAAAACCATTTTTCGGGGGTTGCAGTAATTCAAACATACTGACGCACATTATTTGAATTATAACGTAAGAGTACACAAATAACAAAAAACAGAGGGACCCTAAGTAGGGGTTTGCGCAATATTTCCCAGACCGAAAAGGGTCGTATCATGAAAAAGGTTGGAAACACTGCTTCATAGATTGATATCATGTCAAGATCAAAGTCGTAATAACATGAACACAGGCGGAATACAATGGCTATAAAAGTGAATTTGGCTAACTACTTACGATATCGACCAAACAAACCAATAGGTCTTTGATTTTCATATCGTCCAAAGCGGTTTTGTTTGCGAGATAGTGAAAACAAACCGCAGCACACACGAATTTTGACTACATTAAAACAGGTTTAGATTTCACAGTTGTATAAAATAGGACCAAAGAACAAAAATTAAAGGAATGGGACAATTGTCTCATTCCATATTTAAAAATAAGCCAGTATTGTGTATTGATTGGCGACAATGCAGACGGGTAATCTTCATACAACACTCGTAGTTTTGAATTGTACATTGCAAACGAATTCTCGCGAGCGAGCAATCACGGATTGGTTTACATTTCGTGCCGTTCAACATTGCCACAATAACATCAACTCTCGCAATAGTGCTCAAAAACGTCTAGGGATAAAATGCATGGATACAATGTTATACAGAGTGTGTTTTAATGAATCGCTAAAAATTCAGCCAGGGGTTGAGTAAGTGTAGGTAAACCCCTGTAAAGTTTTTATTTGGAAAACAAAAAAAACATTCCCTCATACATACACTGCCTTTGCTGGTCGATAATATGTATGGTAAAATGATTTTTATTTTTCAAAAAAACTTCGCCGGGTGCTCACTTAGACTTAATCAACTCCTGGCCGAATTCTGGACGGTTCATTAAAACGAACTCTGTACTATTAAAGCGGTGATTATACATACATATTAAATTAAAACTGTTCAGGTAAATTTATAGCTTTTCCAGGGTGCGACGAAAGAATTCTCGAACTTTCCTTTTAATAATAAGACTCGTAGAACACTACATGGTTTGGTTGAGAAGAATATGATGTGACCCAAAACCAATATTTATTATCTCTGTTTATGAACGGCAACACGCGAAAACGTTAAATTAAGCACTGATTTCTTTAAAAGAAATTATTTTGTTATTATTAATATAAATCAGAGAACGTGCATTAGTCAATGTCAAATATTTAATTACGAACCTTCGACTGTGACATTCTTATACATTGCCAAGCACTTTCATGAATAAAGACATAAGCGGCAATGTATAAAATTCTGACAGGTCATTATCAGTCACCCAGTCACCATAATAGGGAGAAATTGGAATAGCGTGCCACATTTTGTCTTTGATTTTGTCTGAGGTGACCCTTGTGTCAGTGCATCTTGGTATAAAAAAAACTGAAGATTATTTTTTATACTTACGTCAAACATCATAAAACATGCTAAATTTATTATTCGTACAAAGTAATCGAAAAGGTTGCAATTCAATAGAAAATACTTTTATAAATAAGTATAGGCAATAATTTAATACTAATCATAATCAACCTTTATCTGCTGACAGTCAAATAATAATAATGTCATGATACAGACTGTCCGTCACAGTGCACGCCAAGATAATTTTAGAATGCCCAGATGTTTCTATCACGAGAATATTAATTACACAATGCAATTCAATTCTACCTGCCATAAATCTATCATTCTTACAATTTTGTTACCTACTGTTTATCTTACTCTGAACTCTGAATCATGATGAATGATTATAAATAACTTGAGAGTATATTTAGCTTGTTTACTTTCAATACAAATTATACTTAAACTGTTTATGGCGCGTTGCATATATTTATGAGAATGTTCTCGAAAATATGCGAAAATACTTTCATAATTTAACAAAACAAAAACAGGTGACAAACGTGCAGATAGAATATGTACCTATCAGTCATTAAACCTCACTTTTGATTACACAAGTGTTAGAAGACATAACTGATTACTAGAAATTTTACAGGCATAGCATTAACTAGAGAAATACCAACCTAATTGTAATTTTGAATGCGTAGCGAATAATAATAAAAAAAAAACACCAATACATTTGAAACATGTTTATTAGTTTGTTACTTACAGATAAAATAAAATCGTAGTAATTAAAATAAATTCAGTCTTGATAAAAAACTAATGGAAAGCACCTATTCATTAGATCCAATCTGCTTCTGCACCGGTCCAGTGTGGGCTATTGGCACAATCCTCTCTCCTGTGGATGGCAATGCTAGAACCTTAGGAGCAGTAACTGTGAGCACTCCATCGGATGATAGGTTTGACTGTACAGTGTCAGGCAAGCAGCCCTCGGGCAAAGCATACCGCCGCACGAACTGCCTGGACACGTAACCGTGCTCATCCTGCTTCTCTTCGTGTTTACCCTCAACAATGACGTGCTTATCGATCACTTTGACACTGACTTCTTCTGGGCGAAAATGCTGAACATCCACGTTAATTTGGAATTTCTCGTCGTCCGAAGTAATCGAGCCTTCGTTCAATGCCAGCTGGGTCATGGCGGAAGATAGTTGTTCCATGGGCTTCATCAGTTGCTCAAAGGGCCGCAGCATATCCCAAGGTCTGAAGTCAGGGCTGAAGAAATTTCTGGGCATCATTCGTCCAACCGGAACATCGAAGTAAGGGTCCCTGAAGAAATCTCTCTCCATCATCCGAAGAGGACGCTCGAAGTCGTAAAGGTACGGAATGATCGACATTTTGACTAGGCTTTGAAGATTGTTTTTGTTTTCATTCGAGATCGCGCTTGCGAGATTGTTTCAATTCAACTGCCGGCTTGCCGGCATCGCACGGTATTTATAGGCGGCGAGCTACAACGCCACCTAGTTGAAGCGACTCGAAAGCCCCAGAGCGTACAAGCGTTATAACCGCCCGCGTCGAGAATGTACGAGAATGGTCAACAGGTAGAACATTCGCGCGCCTTCTCGAACGTGCCGAACTGTGCCTGTTTAGTTTTAGTGACGCCATCTAGTGACGAGTAGAGGAACCTCAACAGAGAATGCTGGAGCGTTCGAGAGATTTCGCTGGCGCTAGTTAGTGTACACTTAGTTACACAACTTGGTGGCGCTAGTGTTGAATAAATTAAAGTGCCGGCAGAACGCATCCCCAGTGAGTGGGCTTGGATTATGTAGACGGGACGGTGCACGGTGTCAAGGCGACTGAAGAATAATACTCGAAGAGAAGAGAAGGTAAGACAATAACTCAATCAGGAACTTTAATTTGTAACTTGTAAAAAGTTTTTTTATGTATAACACTTCAGTTTTTTTTTTTATTTATTAGAGGTGATTTTTTACCGAGAAAAAAAAAGTATTCCGACGAATTGAGACCCTCCTCCTTTCCTTGAAGTCGGTTAAAAAATACCAATTCTATAATAATAAACAGTAGGTATTGCAAGCGAAACCTTTTCTTTAACCATCGTTTTCCCAAGACGGCAAATATTGTATAATGTAACTTGTGGCATACATTTCCGACAAGGCTTAAGTGCATGCAAATTTGTATTTTTCTGGAATTGATAAAAATAAAAAAGTATGAAAACGGAATTTAGATAAAAACAATTATAGTATCATAAGACTACGAATGAACCCCATGTTTTCACATATTAGGTCACCTTGGTCATTATCCTTGTAAAATAAGAAAGTTTACAGTCCAACAATATAGCGTAGAAATTAAATGGCGGCCCCACTTTCTCTGGAACTCTGATTTTTTACTGGAAACTAAGCATGGCATTTTTTTGTATTTAATATTTTAGCTCGTTCTTCATCTGATTTCAATGCTTGTTTGTCGGTCTGTATGTTTCGTTCCTTAATATTAAATATAAGTTTTATAAAGATATTGTCAAGACTCAAGAGGCACTCACCTAAATTCAGTTCTGCGGCGAAGCACACCGGATAGATGACTAGGGCTATTAAGATGCACATCACTGCAAAGATATTAGGAACATAAATATGTTTTAACGGCCAAGATAGGAAGTCAAGCGTGAACTGAAAATATTACCCAACTTCGTGGGAACTACTTACCTACTAAACCGAACTGTCGTTAAAATGAACGCGCGGTAAAGAATTCTGGCACTAAACGGGAATTAAATCGGGTATTTTAGCAAGATAGCGCCAATAGTTGGTTAAATTATCGGGTAAATATGTTAAAATCTGAACTAGTGCCAAAATTCCAAATAATTTTCTGATGAAATTAAGTTGGTTTCATTCAATAATTTGGTGACGTAGCCAAGTGAGCGAAAGAACATGGAAGATTTTCTGGCGGTCAGAAATGGAATGCATTTTGTTGAGCAGCATAATTGTGAAAATCAGCCAAGTATTACACGCCAAGGGGCATTTTAGAATGATTTTAATTTTGATGGATTATTTCTTTTTTTTTTCATGAAACTCTCCCAAGTTTTTTTGTTAAAAAGCGTTTTTTTAAGGATTTGTTCACACATTCGATTCTGTCATTTAGATGTGAGTCGCCTGGCCAAGTTTTAAAATACCTAATAAAAAAAACTTACATTTTATGTACCTATTATGTCCGTTAAAATTTGACTAAATAGAGGAAAAAACCAGGTGTATGGCCCGCTTAAAGCGACAAGTATAGTGCCCATAGACAATATATCTACAAACGTAATAGCTGCATGGTGCGAACAAAATTCTTTCTCTTTCTAAATTCACCCAAGTTGGCATTTGGCAAGCGCATAGGACGGATGGAACATCAAGGGCTTTTGAACTTAGCACGGTAGGCAGTTTTGCAACGGGCATATATCTTTACGTCTCACTGCTGGGCACAGACCTCCTCTCACGATGAGGTGTCGGGCTAGTGCGGATTGGGAACTTCACACACACCATTGAATTTTTTCGCAGGAGTGTGCAGCTTTCCTCACGATGTACTATCGAACCAAAAGAATCGTGACCCACTGTGGAACCTTTTCCTAGAAAATGTCATGGTGACATCGCATTGCCTGACAAAGAAAATCATTATGGGCCAGGAATCAAATGGTTCTACTGTACATGGGACATATATCCCTTTCTAACTAGTAAGAGTCGTGTGCGTAAGCGAGAAATGCCTTGTCCGTGATAAACGCTAATAGTGTGTTACCGCCTCTGTTTGTGGGCCACTGACCACAGCCCCCCTACTACGAAGTGCAAAATTCGAACTTCGTATCATGCCGTCCCGCTCACGCAAATATTATTTAATACGAGAGTGAGCGGGACGATAAGATACGAACTTCGATTTCCGAATTTCGTAGTAGTCCCCTTGTACTTACAGGCAAGCGCCATGGCGAGGACGGCGAACCGATAGTAGCGGAACTTGGTCCGGTGGTCGGCGGCGCGAAGCCCGAGGCCGGTCAGCAGCGCGCCGCAGACGTCTGCCGCCAGCGTGGCCACGCACAGACCCGCCGCCGCCCTGCGGACAATCAAAACAGTTGTAGAGAACCGAGGAACACACAAGCACAGTCATAGACTTACTAACACCATGGACTTCGGGTTAGCGCTTGAAAGCGTCCGAAACAAAAGAACACTATGAGGAGCGGCTGATAAGTAATCTCCTTGGTCAGAAATATATACAAAAATAATGCTGGCTGGTATGGATTTATATTCGTTTGTTATTCTATTTTCAAAATGTATTACATTCATTTGTTTATTGCATCACGTTTATTTGTCTCCTACAATTGTTTCAAACATGTCGGTAGAAAAAGTGAAAATGGATAAAATCGAGCAGCGTGCGGTGATTAAGTTTTTGACTGAAGAAGGGAATACGCCTTCGGAGATCAGACAGCGTATGTTACGTGTGTTTGGCAGTTCGTGTTCTTCCGAATTTGATATAAAGTTTTGGTCAAAGCAGTTTAAGTTAGGTCGTGAGAGCCTGGAAGATGATCCTCGTAGCGGATGACCAGTTTCGGCCGTCACCGATGAAAATGGAGCCAGAGTGAAAATTATATTAGAGGACCGACGAGTGAAGCAGTGAGAGATAGCTAGAGATGTGGGCGTCAGTAAAGAGCGAGTCAATGAAATAATTCATGAGCATTTGAACATGTCCAAGGTTAGTGCACGTTGGGTCCCCAGAATGTTGACTGCATTTGACATGGAGAGGCGTGTCAAATGTTGCGAAGAGTTTTTGGACATGAGTCGAGGGAAAGAGGAAAAAATAATTTCTAGAATTGTAACATGTGACGAGACTTGGATTCGACAATGGGACCCGGAAAGTAAGCAAGAGTTGTTACAGTGGATATTTAAGGATGAGAAGCCGCCTCGGAAATTCAAGGTCTGTCCATCGACAGGTAAACTTATGGCTACAATCTTTTGGGACACAGAAGGGATTTTGCTCATAGATTATTTACCGAAGAAAACTACAATGAATGCTGATTATTACTCAAACTTACTATATCAACTAAGAGAGACAATAAAAGAAAAACGGCGAGGTAAACTAAGCAAAGGATTTCTGATTTTGCACGATAACGCACCAGTGCATACCGCCCGCACAACGAAGCTAGCAATTAAAGACAATGGCTTCGAAACCATTGACCACCCTCCTTATAGTCCAGATTTAGCCCCCTGTGACTATTTTCTGTTTAGACTTCTCAAGAAAGACCTCAGGGGACGAAGGTTTATGACCGATGACGAAATGAAGGCTGCGGTTACTGACTTTTTTGACGACAAACCGATTTTTTTTTTTTTTAATGGTTTAAATTCAATATTTGAAAAATTTTATAAGTGCATTTTACTAGCAGGGGACAATATAGAAAAATAAAAAAAAATTAGCCACGACAGTCTTTTGTTTCATTGTTAGGTAGATTACTTTTCAGCCGCCCCTCGTAATTTCCAAAAAATACCACTAATCGAGCGTCAAATATATTTTTACTTTTTCGTGAATTTTGTATTAGACCCAAAGTCCAAGGTTAGGTTAATGACTGATAGTAAGTCAATGAGCACAGTTTATAATCGTAAACAAAAAAAAGGAACTGAGCGAAATTGTTCGTTAGCCGCCACAGACTCGCGGCGAGAAGACCCGAGAACCCCCGAGGTGAAAATCTGATAAGTTTCTTGTCTTCGTGTTCTCGCACTTGGGTTCTGTCCGATGGGGATCTTCAATTCCCTGAGTTCTCGTCGAGGGTCTGTAGCGGCTATGCCATATGGTCTTACTGGAAAGTGATAGATACGTATAGCTGTAATCCCTTTCTAAAAGAGTTAATTTCTATTAGTTCTGCCTTTGTTTGATGGCTATTTAGGTATGTTCGACTATTCGTATACAGCAAATGAGACCGCTGCTTCCTTCAACACCAATGCTCGAAGGCGTAAAATAAAATGATCGAACATGACGACAATTTTATATTCAAATTTCTATTTCCGTTTTACATATGAACGTATGTATGTAAGTATGTATGTATTTCCAGGCCCATGTTTTATTAAGCTATAAGTTACAATTTACAAGCGGAAGTCTCTTTCTAACAAAAGGTGATAGAATGAGACTATCGCTTGTAAATTGTAACTTGTAGCCTTATAAAACACGGCCCAGAATAAGCGCTATGACTGTGTGCTAAATCTGTGTTGCTTGGACCCGATGAAATAAACTGGCTTCAGACTAGGTGAGTATATTAAATGTTCTACTTGACAGTTGTTAAACTTTCAACTTTTTCTACACCCACATTTAATAACAGAAGTGAAGCAAAGGTAACGGCGTGGGCGCTTCCGACAAGGTAGATAAATATCTGCTCCTGAATTGTTTTTTAGGCACATTTAACTTGCCTTATCGCAGTAGATAGGTACGCCTTATGGATACGCTACTACTTCACAGGTCGTGCGATAATAGAATATCTATAGTTACTGTACTGCCATGTGGTGTGGGATCTTCCAGTCCAGTAGAATAAAAATCTAATAGGTAAACATCTCTCAAGCTGATTTCTGGTTCTTGAACAATTTTGAAAATAAATACATGAAACTACTGTGAGACTCGAGCATTGTGAAATAAACGGATCACACACGTATATAAGTAGAGTTTAGCCTATTTATTTTTGTACATTACATATTAAGTATCTTATTATATTTCCATGTTTTAATTTCAGTTCTGTATGCGCCAAACACCAACTCAACTTGATCTTCAGACTCATCACTCTCGTCAGCCTACCTACACTAGCCTTCTATGTTAAGAAACTTTTAGGTAACAATAGCAGTGCCCTTAGTGTAATCAAAAAGCACAAGATACGTCTCGATCGCGTTTGCGTTAAAGTGTCAAATAGTATGAGAATTGTTAAACGCGACCGCGATCGAGACGTATTTCTTGGTGTATTGTCACTGACGACAGACTGTGTATAATATTTCAAAATGTTGACTGATAAAGGTATTCAGTTTTCAGTTACATCAAAGAATTTCTGTAAACCTTTGTTCTGCAACTATTTCGCTTGACAGGAACCCTACGTAATTTATTGAATCAGGCGTTACTTTGCGGAGGTCCATATTTATGAACTTTGCTCACCCGCGAGTTCAGGAACCCTACGTGTAGTGCGCGGTCGCAGGGGAGTACACCCGAAATCGCAGACGACATTTGCCTGTCGCTTGTGAACTGTCTACACTGACAGTTCGTGCCGCTCGACATCATTTTGCTAAACAAGAATGTGAGTCGGTCTGTTCTGTGTTCCGGTAGTTTTGTATGCACTGCACCAACCCGGTGGACACTACTGGAACCTGAATCACAACTGGCGAGTATACCTTTTGCAAACATTATTTACACATACTCGTATATTTATTGTTGCACGTTATAGCTCTTTAGACTTTAGTGCTCGCGTCGGAATCCTCGATTTTTGGGACTAAGTTCAAAAGCCAGTGCCGTAACTAGTTACGGCATTACTAGTAATGCACCGGTGACCAGGGACTCGGCGCAGATCTTCGGAGGGCGCAAAAATGGTCAGGCCGGGACAAAAATTTGGCTTTCAAGGTCGGTATAAATAGAAGCTCGCACCAGGCGCGCACAAGTTGAATTTCGGCACTCCACAAAAACCTCACACCTGTGTGGTGTAAGCTCTTACAGCGTGAGTCTAAATGAGCCATAGCCAAGCGGAACATGATTCTCAACTAATCCTGTGTCCTAAGAAATCTTAATTTAGAACTCACTTAATGTAAGGCGCGGGCCTCGCAGCGTAGCAGCCAGGCTGCGCTGTGATGTCGAAGGGCAGCGGCGTGGGCGCCTCAGGGTCGATGCAGTGCATGAACAGCCCTTGCCGCCAGCCGGCCGCCATCAGCCAGTCCGCGGACGCGAGCCCGAGCACCATCAGGATCACGACTAGCAGCCCGCATATGAGGGCGATCACCTGGAACGAGAAATAAATTGTTATTGAAGTCATAATCGGACACGTGAGCAGGGAAGACTAGGGTGTGATCGATGGGCTAGCTTTACCGGGTCCGATGGGGTCGCCAACAAAGCACCACCGTGAATCACGGATAAACCGCGGCCTTGTTAGCGACCAGCCAAGCTCGCAGTAATCTTTACCGCGGATAAGCTCGCCCGTCTATCAAACCTTTTAACTCCTAATGGTAACCTACTTATACATAAAACTGCGTAACTCGATCTGAGGGTTGAGCACGAGTTTTCGAATCCTGCGTAACGTTACGTTTATCGTATCGAGATCGAGAAACCTCATACTAAATTTTAGTTCCAAGTAAGCTCACGGGCGGGCGCTGTTCCAAATGTCATACAAACTCGATAACGTTTACTATTCGATTTTACGTGACGCTGGTTTCGAAAATTCATACTCGGGCCTTATAGTTAAATCGTAGCGATTATCGTTACCGTGTGTAGCATGCAAAAAATTACTGTTCCCCGATTTTTTTTTCACGCGTTTATCTTATCTTATCTTAAATCTAGGAGTCCTTGCGGATACACTTCGACCCAGTGGGATCTTTTGTGCATTTACCCCTCCTTTGCACTATTCTATCGTTTTACCCACCACTACTTCCATGTAGTGGATGATTTGGCGCAGCGGTAGTGCCTTAAAGTCTCCTGGTTCGGAGTAGCCGTTGCCGAAGAGATTCATTCTTGATCTGGCGAGGGCCTCACATTCACACAACACGTGTTCCATTGTTTCGACTTCTTCGCTACACATTCTACATTCTTCATTGTCATAGAGTCCCATCTTCGCCAATTGGTATTTGGTCCCGAAGTGACTTGTGAACACCCCAATTACATATCGGAGTTGTCCTCGGCTGAGGTTCCAAAGTTTCTTGGTCCAGCTTGGGTTAACGTTTTCTATGAAACGCTTCGAGTGTTTGACTCCTGCCAGAGCTTTCCACTTTTGTCGGTGTTTGGCTCTGGTGTGGTCATTTATAGCGGTTCTGATGGTTCCTTGTGACAGTCCCACATATGGTTCGGGTCCAGTATAATCGTTGTTGGACCCTGCTCTCGCGCGTTTACTATTGTTTCTATCGTGTTTAATGAAATGAATGGATAGCCATTCATACATACAGATGTATGTGAATAGTAGACGGAATTCATTACGGTCATAATTATATCAAGCACTTGTCTTATAATACACATCGCGTCATAAGAGTACTTATCGTGCGAGTGTAACTATCGCCGATAACCTACCTACAGGTCAAACTCGTTAAGTTCTCATTATACGTACCTACCTACCTAATAAGAGATAACAGGCAGGTGTGGCAATCTGAGGCTGATATTTTTTCAAAGTTTCGAACATCTAATAGATATTATTTTCTAAACATGCCCGACTCATTTAGACAGTAAATCGGTTTCAGTGATCTCTAAGTCTACTACAAAACCAAATCAACTCGACTGTATTTTAAAAGTTAAACGTTGAATAAGTCCGTAAAGATAAGAAAATTTACATAAGTAAGTAATCGCAAAAACTTAACCTCTTCGGTTAAGCGGCTTTCAAAATCCTCAAACCTCCCCATAGCGTGACGTGAACATGGCGAAGGCAATCAAATATAATTTCGAAACGCGATCAATCCTTGTATATTCCCAATACGATACACGCTTCGACAAGTGTCATCACTCCTGTTTCATGTCAGCTCAGCAGTTCACATAGAATATCCAATCCAATCCAATCTATAATACGAAATTGATGTCCAACCTAACCGTTACATTTATAAAGTGCAAGGAAGCAAACATTAATCATTGGACTAGTTAGCTTAAGGATTATTGTCCAGAAAAAGACCGCAAGGGATGTCGGGTCAGTCAACAGAAGAAGCAAACGAGCTATCGTAACTCAAAGTCATCATAGGGATCGACAAAAGCGTTCAGTAAAACTCTCTCTCTCTCTCTTGCCATAAGAATAAATAATAACATAGTAGAACGGAAACTCCCGCTCCGGACGGGCTCAAGGTCACGATATTAGAGTATTCGTTAAACAGACTACTCAGTCAGGCTGTCACGGCCGGCGTCGCCGCACGCGCGTTTGGTTGTTTATAATTTGGTTCTAATAGTTTTACGTGAGTCTGTATGTATTTTATTTTATATTTGTAGGTAAGTAATACTTACTTAAATCACTTAAATGGCTTCATTTGATATGGCACTCATAATAACTTCTTATTTAGAAGTGTCTATAATTATGTAGGTACGTAATGATTTATAAATCTCATATTTTGTAAAACTGGAATAAAATAATGATTTCAAAGCAAAGAAAAACTTATATCTTAGTGATATTATCTTTAGACGTAAGTACCTAGTATTTAACAGCAAGCAACCCTAGTAACACGCCTGGATGACAGAGGGGTGTAACGACGTGAAGGAGGAAGTAGGTATATAAATGGCGGCGTTTTGGACTCGGTCAAAAGAGATTCCGTTCTACTATGTTATTATTTATTCTTATGCTCTTACTTTAATTACATACTAAGTCTGTGTTAACATTACGTCAGATGATACATATATGTCAAGTTAACCCCGGGTTACTGTCTAACCCACGTCGGTGCAAGTCGGACTTAAGACTGTTTACTTACTTCTGCTGCTGCCACTGTTTCGCTGTGGAGCGTGGCACACCAAAAGTGTGACAAAAAGACTAGTAGGTACAATTTTATTGGAGATGGTGCGACACACGAGAAGATTTCTCTTAGCCAAAGTAAATGAACGTAAGCCGTAACAAAGTCAAAAGCGAAAAAATAGTAGGGATACCATACAAGAAAGTGTATATTCTGTTTCGTCACCTTTAATGGATACAGTGGACAAAGCATCGTATGATACTTCAGGCTGTAAACGTTATAGCCATAGCATCGTTAGTAGATTTCAAGCTATCATTTCTCGCAAAACGGCTTGTTATAAATGCACCGAGCTCCATCCACTACGCTATGCCACAGTTTCTAGTTTAATGTGGGTATGTTACAAAGCACCTTTCAGAGACACACTGGCCGTTATTTACTCCGAGTATGATATACGGTGGGCGGCAGACTGAACTGCAGTTTATTTTATTGTTTAAATAATTGTAGTCGTGGCACCACAATCGTTATTATTATTGTACTTTTAAGGTCGACTCTGCGCAATAATTATTTCATATTTTCAACTTAACGTCCCTCTTTACGATAGAGCGTAACCGTAAAAATGAAATAACAATAAAAGGACGGCAATAACGGGTTTATGGCAATTGAGAAATTTGAGAGTCAGAAAATGGTAGGCAGAAACCAAATTTGGGGACCCATTTGGTCACTGGATAAAGGCAAAGCAATATTCATAAATACGTACATTAAAAACATCAGTGAAAATGGAAAAAGGCTTATCGCTGGAACAACAGCGTAGACAGGCCACGTTATAGTGTTAAAACCATGTTAAAACCTACGTCTCCATTCACCCTCACAGAAAGAGACGTGTCATATGTTTAAGTTTGTCGTCTCTGTCTTACTGATTAATATATATTAGGTACCTATATGGTATCGCAGTTGGTGTTGGCTACACATATGGATTTATTTTAATGCTTTTTCTTATTCCAATACTGACGTTGGTTCTTGTTCTTAGTTATGATTGATCTAAATCAGTTAAACAGTTTTTACGAAATGAAACTATAAAGACGTCAGTAAAATCAAGTTTTGAAGTGGTCCCAAATTCTGATGAAAATAACAGTAGGTTAGGTACCTATCTACCTACAGTGAAACTTTCTACGCTAAGTGGACGCGGACGCAAGATATTTGACAAACAACAAAATTTGTATTTCGCAAAACAAATGAAATAAAAGGAATAAACTACAATAATTTTGTTTTCGAAATTTAAAATAAAATTCACAACTCACACCCAACCTAATCTACCTATGTATACAAAAGAGAATCATTACGTGCGCAACTAAGCATAGTCTACATAATTAACTACGGTGATTCGCCCTGAACTCTCGTGCACTCATTTTGACGTCAAACAGGTCAAACATTGACTCTTCAGCATAGACGGCGGCACCCCTTATTCTCTCCAGATCCTGGTCTCGGTAACTTCTGAACATATTCTGCTCATTCAATGAAAATAATCGATTTATTGATTATTTTTATTTTTATGAAACATTCATAGAATGAAATTCAACATACAATGACAATGCAAAGAAAAATCCGTTAAGCAGCTGGACTTGAACCAGCAACCTCGGTAATCCGTACCACGCTGCACCAATTAAGCTATACTTAACGTTGGTGTACCTAACGAATTTTTCAATGCCTTGTGTCATATTTTTTTTTATTTGGAAGATCGTTCAAGTCCAGCTGCTTAACGGATTTTTCTTTGCATTGTCATTGTATGTAGAATTTCATTCTATGAATGTTTCATAAAAATAAAAACAAAAATAATCAATAAATCGATTATTTTCATTGATTCAGAAAATAGCTCCATCTCTTGCCACTAATGCGTAACTGTAGAAGTTCCGTAGTGGGTGAGCCTCTTGATTAAGCTACTCATAGATGGCGCTGAGGAGGGATCTTCCAAATAAAAAAAAAATAAAAAAAAAAATATGACACAAGGCATTGAAAAATTCGTTAGGTACACCAACGTTAAGTATAGCTTAATTGGTGGAGCGTGGTACGGATTACCGAGGTTGCTGGTTCAAGTCCAGCTGCTTAACGGATTTTTCTTTGCATTGTCATTGTATGTTGAATTTCATTCTATGAATGTTTCATAAAAATAAAAATAAAAATAATCAATAAATCGATTATTTTCATTGATTCAGAAAATAGCTCCATCTCTTGCCACTAATGCGTAACTGTAGAAGTTCCGTAGTGGGTGAGCCGCTTGATTAAGCTACTCATAGATGGCGCTGAGGAGAGATCTTCCAAATAAAAAGAAAAAAAAATATATATGACACAAGGCATTGAAAAATTCGTTAGGTACACCAACGTTAAGTATAGCTTAATTGGTGGAGCGTGGTACGGATTACCGAGGTTGCTGGTTCAAGTCCAGCTGCTTAACGGATTTTTCTTTGCATTGTCATTGTATGTTGATATTCTGCTCATGCTCAAACTTCATAATTGAATTTATGTCACAACTGGCCTACCAAATTTCGTGATTTTTTTTCTTTCTGGAAACTCAGAAATCGTTTTACGCTCGTTCAATAATCACATTTGAAGTACCTATTGAAAACTATATACTTACCTACAGTAAAAAGGCAATTTGCCCAGAAACAGTTAAAATCAAACTTTCAATAATTTCAGATTCTATACGAAGTTTAAAAATAGCCTGTAACAAGCGTACCTACCAACAATAGCTACGGAAAAATAAATTCAACCATTTGAATACGGACTAAAACAATTACAAAGTTTGTTTTAATGATTAAATGAAATACACAATATGGTAAGTAACTGAGTTTAGTAAAACTGTAAGGGTATTGTTAGACGCAATGCGATGCTTTTTTTTACCAATAATAAAGCTGCTTTCAGATAAGTACTAGCAATCATGAGATTATTTGCATAAATTCAGTTAATACACGACGTACAATATTAGAAAAGATAACGACCGAATTGCTCCTTAATGTTAAACCGACACTTTAGATAACAATATAAGAATTACTTAATGGTATGCCTGATGAATCATTATCCATTACTCAAATATCAAAAGGCGCACGAACACAAAAAGAAACCACCAACGCAAAGTAATGAACATCATCAAAGAGAAAGGAGTAGTGTTTCTGTGACGTCGCGTAAGACTCGTCATCCATCACGGCTGGGGTGCAAATAATAAGGCGCAAAAGTACAAATCCAAACACAAGGCGGAGCACGTAGCGAGGGAAAGAAAGCGGGAAAGTGAGAGGTGGGTGTCTGGAGGTGGAGGCGAGGCGCGGGGGGCGGTCATCGATCGGGCTCCGCTCCCGTCAGGCCGGGACCGCGGGCCGGCATCAGCTGTTAGCTGCCGCCGACCCGCCTCCGCTCGAGAGCCTGTCTTCTAAAAGGGTGTGTGCCGACGTCACTCGTAACGCGATCCCCATTTGAGACCTCCAAAGTTTTTTATAGTAGTAGGAAAACAAACGAGCAAGCGTGTCACCTCTTGTGCCCGTGATTTCCTCGACTGCCTTACTCTCCACACCGGAACACAACAGTGCAAGCATTGCTGCTTAGCTGCAGTTTTAGCGAGTATGTTGGTGGTAGCTATCCGGACGGAACTTGTACAAGGTCCTACCACCCGCAATGAATAATGCGATGCACTCACTCGAGCTTGATACACATGTGCTAAATCTTTCCAGTAGGTAATTAAATTTTGTGTGCCCCTTTAACTTTACGGATGGGAAACGAAACGGTTCAATGAATATAGAAGGGTGGAACTACTTCGGACTATTAATAAAGAGCAATCACAAATACAATCTGCCGGAAGCGTCTGTCATCAAGAGGGATTTCATTCATTGGATTATAATAAAGGATAGTCCACGTGCAGACTTCCTGGCAAATGGGAAGGGTCATTCCACGGCGTGACAAATACAGTCTAGATTAGGTTTTGATTTATGGAACTAATATTGGTAATGATGGATGCCCTAGAATTTTCTTGTCTATGTGAGTCAATAACGTCGCAAAGTATGACATCGAAGTTCGAACAATAACAAAGTAAAGCAGTTTAGAAATCAATCGTGGAAATTAGGTAGAGTGAGGTAGGTATATAAGAAAATCAAAAACAATACAAATGGAAAGGCCGTAGTCGACCGATATAAAGTTTCTTTGCAACATACGGATTAAATGTATGCGAACTGATGCTATTTCAATCGGCAATGTTGAGTAACCTAACCACACATGCAAAATATTAACCTAGTCGAAAACAAAGCATAAAGTGAATGTACCAATTTCCGTTTTTTATTATAATACCAAAGCATCTATTCCGCTGCTCTATTATTTGATCATATACACATACGACTCAATTTTCTATGAATGTACCTACAATTTGAGAAGCGGAAGTGGGCATTTTTTTAAGATAATACATACTTGACTAACAAACACATTTCCGCTTTTGACCACTGTTTTTAATCAAAGTAAAATTTTATACATAGGTAGGAAAGCCAACAAAGTATCCTAACAATTATTTCTCTATTTGTTACATTTTCCTTCAAATCCGTGAAACGTTAATGAAGTTCAAGCGCAACACAAATAAGTCAACATTAAAAGTCAGAGTTCATTTGAAGTTCAAATCAACTGTTGAATATTCCTTGCTTTACTCCATTATTGATGCAAATTCTGCAGGTTGCCGGGGCGAGTGCGGTTTTTCTAGGTTAATGTGACCCATAAAATTCCATCGGGCTTCTATAAGTCAACTGTAGTTGCAAAATGTCTAGTAAACCCACAACAGGAATATAAAGGCGAAGGTTCATGATATGACATTTAAAATCTGGCTTTCTGGTATTTTTTTTGGCCAAAATTTACGCCAACCCGTCTTAAAAGTATCCACACAGTTCACAGTTTTACTATTACTATAAACTACATCACAAGTATTTCCTCCTCAAGTCGATTATCAACCACGACCAGAATCAATAAATGCTTTGAACTGCATAGGTACATACAGTCGAGTTCTCCAATATCTATACAGTCAACAGTTCAAAAATATCTATACAAAGACTTTATTGCCAGTTACTTAAGGTCCGTGTTTAGATATTTATGAACCGTTGGATGTACAGATATTGGAGAACTCGACTGTACACGTCATGTTGCTAGGTAAACTCTACAAAGCGAATAATATGTTCCACGGTTTTACTTAAGAAATGGAAACTAAGCCGCCAGTACGTCTAGCCCTTCTAAACTTAGGACAATTTATCAGTCCGTGTCACCAACTCTAGTCCAGGACGCTTTACATTAAAGTTAGAGCGCTCTAAATCTCAGTAAATAATAGCAGGATACATTTGGGTCACACTAAACTGGAATACAAAGGTAAGTGGAGGAATGGGTACAACTCGCACGGGGAGTTTTACCTACTCCAAGTTTTGTGTTGCATTGCAACTTCTTACAATGATATGTTCCCAACCTACTTCTTAAGCCGATATAACATTGTCATTGTTGTTCCTCTCTTTGTGCTCTACTTATACGAGTTGACTTCTCTCCGCCTTTGTTTTCCTTTGTGTACTTCGAACATAAGAACCGTCGATGTCGTGTAAGCAACATAGGTATTTTTTAATTAACAGATTTCTACTTTATGAGGTTTTACTGTTGAATTTTGATGAAGGTTTCTGCAAAAATAACAGCAAAAGTACAGGATAGAGAAACAAAGTACACGACCCGATACAAAACGGTAGGGCAATGTTTTCTCGAGGCCTAAGATAAAACAAATTGGGTTCAATAGATTCGAATAGAACCGATTATTTTGTAGGACAAACGACGAAAGTAATTACTGTGAGCGTAACAATCCGTTTATTTAATAGATTATAAATATGACTGACAGTTGTCTTCATTTGGGTAAGTACAACGGTTTCCCTGGTCAAATTGCCACTGACCGAAACGAGCTGATGATGCCGTGTAGGCTTTTAAAGAACGATAATTTCTTAACGTACTCAAATACATTTAAATTACATTAAATCCGTTTTAGTAGTTTATTAAATCAGGCGCCGTTTTAGTAGGTTTTCTAATATCTAAGTTAATCTGACTAAGCAGATACTTTAGTTAGTTTAGTATGTAATCTACTCGCATATCAGACCGCATACACCACAACTTTCAGTTTCAGCTACTCATATAAACGTCAGAGTGGTAGCGCTCAATAAATGAGCAATCAATTTCTATTACGTACATTAGAACCTCTATAACGTGAATCATAATTCACAAGGGAACAGTGAAGTTCGCGGGTAAAAACAAAGTCTCGAGGGCATCAGACTATAGATTTTTTAATTTCACACCACATAGAAATAAGATTATCGTAGAGTAAATATCTAAACTCGTACTTATCTCATTGAGGGAGAAGGCCTGTACCTAATAGTAGTAGGAAAATGGGATGATGGTGATGATGAGAGCAAATAACTATTCGATTAGCTAATTGATTCAAAACTTTAATGTTCCTGCATGCCAAAACAGACAGTGTCTGTAGATAAGGTGCCCAGCCCACAAATGGTAACGTGTGACGACTCAAACAAAAATCCTATCCCACCCTTAGGCTGAGACGCATTGAACTGTAAACCTAAGCCAAATTAGCAAAAATAGTAACTGTCCTACATGCTTCTCACTAACATTGCGAATAGCGACGCAGATATTATACCATAATGTGCTATCAACCGGACGTGCGTGGATATTTCTATTGTTCCATACCAAGGTTCCGTATAGGTAGGTACTTTCCGGTGATGTGCCAGCTCGAACAGTCAGCAATAGATCTGTTGTATTTAAGCCACATGGCTGAAGGGTTCAAAATATTAATTAAAAGGGTTCATTTCATAATAGCGTTGTGAGTGATGCTTTTGAACTCTTCATGGATGTGTCTGACGACTAGAAGACAACTGCATGCTGCCTTACCACCGGAAATGTAAGGAATAGCTAATAGGCAAGAGAGTTCAAACATTTCACACATGCGGCGCAGCTTATCACGTGTCTGTTTGAAAAGCAGCTTAAACACTGTAAATGAGCACCTGTGCAATCTGATTGGCAGGCATCTCGTCTTGTTCCGTCGCGAACTGGGGCGGCGGCGGCAGCACCGGCGGCGGCAGGGCGCGCGGGTTGGAGCGGAGCCCGCCCGGGACTGCGCCCGCGCGCCCCGGCATGCGACCGCTACCTAGCCACCTCACCAAAGACCAGCGTCGCACTCAACACTCAACACATCACACGATTACCACAGTACTAGCACTATCAGACTTTTCGATTGCGCAGGGTTTGAGTTATCAGTCTCAGTGGCTAAAGGAAATAAGGAATTGGATTATGGTATATTCGGTACGGTTCAAACGTTAATGCGCCTGTATAGTTGTTCAGACCGTGGGAGGGGGGGTATCGCGGTCCCGCTAACACATTTTCGTTAGTCTCTATGTTTCTCGCTTCCCTTACAAATGACTAATTTCACTCCAGGCGCATTTAAAATTGACGAACTATACAAAGTTAAAACGAGTAATCACCACTCCTACTACTACTAAATGGTAAAAAGGAACCCTTATGGTGCGACTCAGTCCGCCGTCGTTAGCTAGTTGATTTCAGTAACATGGCAAGATGTGGAAGTTAGTCTAAACTTTGTATGTTAAATCTGATATCATAATTTATTTATTTTGTTTTCTGATAACACCAGAAAACATAACGCTCTACCCAAGCTTTTATAATTATGTATGTGGTAATGGTAAGTATCGTGTGCAGTGCACTTTCATAAGCTTCGGATTAGTTGGCCATACGCGCGGAGAGTTGATACTGGAAAAGTAGAACGAAAATACCAAGGCAAAGAAGACCTAATATGACCCAAAGGCAGAGTTCGCTCATCGACTTTCAATTGTGATCCTAATATTTCAAGATTATGCAAAATGAAAAGGACAATAAAGTTCATTTGTTTCCTTCCGTGTCACCGGTGGAGTGGCCCATGAAAGCCGGCGAGCGATAGAACTTAATTTGTCACTGTCGACACAACAGAAAAATGCCGCCCGCGGTTAAGTAAATCACTGATTGAAAGGTGATTGATGATGTCAATAAAAAAGAAAAGGGGACCCCAGGAAGCCCTCAAGCTGGCCTGAAAAACAACTTTAAAAATAGACCTTGACATCGGAGTGAGTTCGCTGTTAAATGCTAACGTAATTTAAGCGCTGATGGACTAAATAAGGTTACGGTGACGAGATTATAAATCAGGTTCACCCCTGCGGTTGACTGGTGTTTACGTACATAGGTTAAATTACAGGCGGCTTAGCCACCCTTTTCGCATGACTTTCCTAGAATTTAGGTCAGAGCAGAAAGGAGCACACGTGCGTTGCAGGGGAAGGCTAGCCACCGCGCCAAATAAGGTCGCCCTCGCCCGCTGGCGTCACAGCGCCGCGCCGCGCCGCACTGGACAAAAAATACTTTATCTACAAATATGGGAATAAAACACGCAATGAAAAAATACAATAACTCGCCGGCCCGGGAGAATGTCGTGACAAACAGACTTAACGCTGATAGAGTTGCGCTGCTAACGTTTTCAACGTTCTTTGCGTGCGGTTTTGCCTTCATGCTTATTTGCCTAACTGGGCAACGAAATCGTCAGTATTTTTTTTTATAATATTTCTTTGTAGCCTTTATTTAATATGCAATAAAAATCAGATCGAACATGTGGAGCTTTTCGTAATACGAGAGGTCAGGTTATTTTTAAAAGTCAGACAATAGTCAACTGTTCATTGTTCACCACGCTAATCAAAACAAACGAGGTTCCACGTCGATTCTTGATTTATTTGTTCAAACTAACAAATTTGAAGGAGAATGTATATTCGACAAGAACTGTCTACATACGTACGTTCATAATATGTAAAACGTAATGTAGCGCGCGCGTCTCTGAACATCCGGATGACAGATAAACATAAATATGAAGAGCATTCCTAAAGAAAGTTCAGTGTCGTGAGAATGAAGCGTCGCGTGAACATAACCACTTTTATACGTATTAATAAGTATAGTGTCGATGGAGAGTCGTTGTTGAAAGTGAAATTACTCTTCCGCCTCATGTGAAGCACACGCTTCACATTAAATTTAGCCGCCAAATATAGTTTCAGTTCAGTGTGGGGACATAGGTACTTACAAAAGTCTTTGCTGGACAAGGTGGAGTAAAAACAGTTTTGACATTAATGTTGCTTTTTTTGGGCACATGCTGCTGTACTTACTATATGTAGAGACTACAGATAAAAACAAATTTCGGTATTTTATTTTAAGTTAACAGTATTTAAAAAACCGGACAAGTGCGAGTCGGACTCGACTCCAGTATTACCAGAGCCCTGCTCCTAAGCAAAATGTAAGTAGTGTGGGGTCATCTTATATTGGTCTATGAAATCTACAGACAGACATAAAAATATAAGATCTTAAGAGTTAAGATTACTTAATTTAAGCAGCAGTCCTTGCACTGTTGTGTTCCTTAGAAGGTTGATTTTTACACAGCTTCAAGGGACCGCAGGTTTGAGTATTTGATATTAATTTCAGCATGCTACCTCCACGCGTTCCAGAGAAAAAGGGTCTTGACAGACAGACAGACAGACAGACGGACAACAAAGTGATCTTATAAGGGTTCCGTTTTTTTCCTTTTGAGGTACAGAACCCTAAAAATAAGTAGACATGCTAATTTATTCATGTGCCTACCTACGTGTAATAACTTGTTAGGGAACTAGAGGATTTTATTGGTCTGATATCGTTGGAGTTATAGAATAGTTAACTTGCGTTTCGCTACCGCCAAATCGTGTGCTCCCAGAGGAAGGACTACGGATTAGTTCGAAACCGGTCGGGCTATATTCTCCGTCAATCCGTTTATTTCACTATACTAGTTATAGAATATTTGCATGGTTTTTTATTCAAATAATTATGGAAAAGACATTCAAGGAATAATACAATAAAGCCCTCGAACAAAATACGCTAATTCGAACTCATAATAAAGTTACTTTCAATTTGATGACGTCAAAATAGTTACGTTACCCTGTAGTTTCAATAATTGAAGTGACTGTATGTTACATCAAGGACCATAAAACCAAGAGGACTGCCAGTGTCTATACGATTTCGCGTTCCTTTGAAATAATAAGCCAGCTGTAGCTAGTTTTACTACGGAGGGGTCTCTGTACCATTCATTTGGTATGACATTTAGACCTCTGGCTAACACAATAGCGAAATCTTAATTCATTTTTCTTTCAGTTTATAGATGGCGCTATTAGCCAGAGGTCTAAGTGTCATAGAAAATTAATGGTACAGAGAAATCTCTATAGTGAAACTAGCTACAGCAGGCTCATTATTTTACAGGAACGCGATATTGTATAGCCATTGGCAGTCCTCTTGGTTTTATTGTCCTTAGTTACATGTATTTTCTTAATAAGAGACATACCTACTAAATGGTAATTACTATGCATAAATAGTCAAAGGGATCTTTTGAGAGTCCGATTATAATTTTTAATTTAATTAATAGAGCTTGATAACACGATTTGAAGTACGAGGATTTCTAGGTTTGTTTATTACCTACTACTTTAGTTGCAAGAAGGTTGCAAGCTACTGATATGCCCGTTGTCCGTAATTAAGAATTTACGAAGGAAACTAACTAAAATCAATTTAAGTAATTAAGCAATTTAATTGGTGTTTGAGTGTTCTATCCGTATTAGAAAACAGGCCAATTAAGACCAATTACAAGGACAAAAACAACATTCCGATACGTATAACGAAACCAATTTAAACAATATCTAAGTTGTTTATTTAATTATAATTAAAAAGCAGTGTTTGAAATAAACATCAATAAACGAAGAAAGATTCCGCCAAAAAATTCCGAGGTC
Organism: Clepsis dumicolana; assembly: GCA_963691665.1. NCBI lineage: Eukaryota > Metazoa > Arthropoda > Insecta > Lepidoptera > Tortricidae > Clepsis > Clepsis dumicolana. The sequence continues at coordinate 8,810,413 of OY829513.1, forward strand.
TGTCGTCAGATTTGCGCATTGGGTCGCGTCGGTTCAGCGATTCTTTACTTAAATCACCTTTTCCACACCAAAGAATTAAAAATAATGCTATAACTTGTAACTGTGTACAGGTTTTCAAATGGACACCACGTTTATGATGAGAGAGAGGTAGGGAAGGGGTGTCGGGTTGGGAAGACACGGCTTTGTGTGGGTACGCAATAGGGCGGGCCTCGGCGCTGGGGCGGGTGATCCGGGCGACGCGACGCCTGACACGGGACTGCCGCCCGCCCTGCCGCCGCCAGCCGCCCTACGCGCCCCGCAACCACCGCCCCTCCGCACCAACAAAACACAGATTACAGAGACACATTTATTAGCCAAAACGCTACTTAAACTTCAACCATTCTACAACACGAACACTGTTTAGCCATAAATTGCTATGGTTACAAGACATTGTAGCAACATATTTACGCGTTTTCATTGCACGCTTTAAACTACAGTAGGTAAAGTTCCTTATTTATCTTCTGATCGTCGTCACACCTGAGTGATCTGCAGGCGAGGCGGGTGGGACTGGCGGCGAGGGGGCCTGCGGGGGCGACGTGAACACCAATCACCGATGGTTCGCAAGTGTCGCCGACAGCCTTCCCGAGTCGGCAGCTTGCACCAACTCTTCGACTCGCGCGCTCCAAAGGTGGTGGTCATCCGATCTCCAGGTTTCGGCATGTCATACGAAATCTTCGGACTCTCCACTGTCTCCGAACCGGGCGCAATACGATATTTAGCTCCTGATATGGCCTTTTTGAGGCCGTTAAACGCTTTTCTGGCAGGGTTTTCCTCTTCCTTATTAAAATCTATAGCGGTTTCTCGAACAGCAGTGAGGCGGCCCGTTTTTGGCTGCTGGGCCTCCACTATTTCATCGTCTTGTTTGCGTTTCAATAACAATCTTAGTCTGTCGAATATGCTGGGTGGTGGCTCAGTATTAGTAGCGACACTGCAAAATCGCGGTCTGTGTTCGTACTCAACGGGGTCCGTTGTGGGGACATAGGGTTGTGATGGGAGCGTGGTGGCACGTCTCGTGTAAGGTTCATCTTGGAGGTAGGCCACGTGTAGGGTGCTGATGCTGAGCTGCTGCTGCGGCGGCCAGAGCTCCCGGGTAGGGGGCACGGAGGAGGGACGCTCCCCTAACATCCGTCGCGCGAATTCCCCCGGCTGCCACAGGTAACTCGCAGTCAAGTTGCCGTGCGTTTGCATCACGATACCAAGCTTCACTAACGGACCGCCAGTGAGGCTAATCCAATACTACAATGGGCTTCTTGCACTTCACAGTATTCTCGCAGATTGCACGCGTAAAAGGCTTTTTAAATTGGATCAAGGAGACAATATTAAATAAATAAGCCCCGTCGCTACTAATCCATTTGTTATGTAAGTATATACGCGCGTTTCGCGTGAGTGCCGCTAGAAGTAGACCTTCCTGCTAAGCAATATGGATGAAATGCTTGATAATTATGTAGAATAGACTTGTAGAATTAAATGTAATAAAAAAAAAACAACAACGTACGTCGAATAGCTATGCAAATAATCAAGTTAGTACCTACTACTATTGTATAAGACGTAATGGCTTGAATTTGGTTTTTGCTTGATGTGTGTGTATGAATAAATTATTTTTTACCCGACTGTTTTAAGTTTTTCATCTATAATCCGTAGAATTGGGAATTTGTAGAATTGGGTTAGAAATCTGTAGAATAGGGAAACTGCAGAATTGGGAATCTGTAGGATTGAAAAGCTGTAGAACTGGGAATCTGTAGAACTGGGAATATGTAGACATAGGAATCTGTACAACTGAGAAACTGTAGAGTTGGGAATCTGTAATGGAGTATTTAAGAAATTGAATTAAGTATCTGAATAAAGGGCTTATATTAATTATTAATAAAATTTAATCAATAATGGACATCTGTAGAATTGGGAATAAACATTTCAGTGTTGTAGTTTTTAAAGCAAAGTTCGGTTAACACTTAGTAAGTACGTAGGCAAGTAGAAAGTGCGAATGTTATGCGAGAGCTTAACTTCACCGCACTCGCCGTATACCTACCTATTCGCCGTTAAGACGTGCTTAGACGCAATGACCGAAATGCGAATACGAAACATTAATTGCTACGATCATCGCAGCACTACACTTTGGTAAGTATTTCGTTTCTTCGCCTCCATACAAAGTTTGTTCCCAAGAAAAACGGTAGTGCTTCTCTTTCGCTTCAGCAAGTTTTCGAACACGAATGGCGAATTATATTGGTCCATTGACAGTGCCGGCCTTAGGGGGGGCGACCTGGGCGACCGCCCGGGCCGCCGGGGTCTACAGGGCGCCGCGCGCGCCGGCATAACGTCACTACTGTCTTAATTTAATTTCGATGTAAAGAAAAAAAAAAACGTTTATAATTTTAATTTATAAGTAAGATATCAACAAAAGGGCGCCAAATAGGTACATGACTCGCCGGGGTGCCTAGATTTTTAAGGCCGGCCCTGTTCATTGATTGGTCCCTGGCAACTCAACACAGCAGGCAGGGTGCTCACAGAGATAGGTAAATCAATGGAATAGGTACCTAGACAACTACACTGCATTAGGGAATGTGGACGCAGAACATGCACCACAAAATACTTAAACCTTTTTCGTTCTCAATAAAAGCAGCAAGGCATAGGTAAATTTAAATAAAAAATATTTTGACATTAAGAAAAGCATACCTTAAGTGGTCTTGTGATAGTAACAGTCTCAATCATTGTTGTAGACGCCATTTTCGTATCCTGCAAAATTAAAAGATTTTTAATAATATTATTATGTTCCTTAAATCTTAAAAAATCTTAGTATCAAATTTGTGCTAAGTGTTAGGTTGGTAGGTATTTGTACTGTTTCAGTCTTAATAGAAAGTAAAATTTAATCGTAATTATTAATTAATAATCAAGTTACTATAAATTTCTGTACCAATTTGTTATTTACTTTTAGAATTAGAAATAATTTATTGAATCAGGCGTTACTTTGCGGAGGTCCATATTTATGAACTAAAAACAATTACTTTGCTCACCTGCGCGTTTGTTTGCGCGTGATTTGGTCGCAGGTGAGCAAATAAATTGTTTTTAGTTCATTTTAGAATTAGCACAAACATAACGATTAGCTGTGACAATTGTGCAGTACCTACTTACAACAATGATAATAATGTCTCGAGACTTTAGCATTAGTTCAAGACATTTTATAGGTACCAACACTCTCACAAAGGCATAATGTTATTGTTCACTCCTTTAGATTGGATTAACTATCCCAGGGATGGGAAATCATATAGGCACATGTGTGCCAGAGGTGACACACAACTAAATATTTATTTTTTTATTAATTAAATCACTGGGTCAAAATATTAATGGCATGTCATTTATAAATTATTATTTATTACCACAAAAACTTGGTTCATTCTGCAATAAGGGTTTGCACAACCCTGATCTATCACTATTGTACCCTTTCATCATACTTTTTATCCTCATTTAAGATAGAATTACTTAATCTGAGTTTATTAAGCCCACAATATTTGAGTCAAGGTAAACATAAAAACATTTTTGTTGCGATTGAGTCTCAAAATATTATTAGTATAATTTACCCTAAATTTTGAACAACTGGCCCAAAAGATTTAAACAAGAATTGAACCTTTCATCAGAATGTTTAAGAGTATGGCTATTAAATTAGACACATAGACACACAACTAGGACAGACAAAGTCACACAGCTCATGCTACCTTAATAATCTCATTCCCGAATGTCAGAAAATGATCTAAACCGAGCCCCTTAAAAAAATCTTAAAATGGGTCCTCATTTCCAAAAGGTTATCAATAAAGGTTAAGTCTCTTATACATTATATCACTCTGTTGCGAGTTGCGACCATGACCCTGACCATGATAGTCACCAACCAAATTACCTTAATGTCTTTGATGATTGTTAGAATATGTAAACAAAGAACTACTCCAAACTACCTACATATATATAATTAATTAATTAATAACTTGTTACTTAACACTATGCTTGACAGCCAACAATAATTAGTTAGTCACTACTATTGCAGAAAATGTATTTAACTGCAATAACAACCTGTTGTAGTTACATATTTCTCCAACCGAGTACCTTTATAAATGAATCATTTTGCCTTCATACTGACACAGACAACAAGAATGCACGATACGGGTATATAGCACTAATTATACAAAGATAATTCAAACGGCATATGGTCTAAGCAATGCACTGCATGATAAAAATATAGGTCGATTACTGTGAAATATAATTCGGACGTGCATTATAAATTATTAATGCAATTAAATAATCATGCTCGTGGGCAATGTAAACGATACTCACAAGTATCTAATATAATATTTGAATTAGAACACCTCCAATGCTGACTTTGAAAATATAATCACAACTATTTTAATATACGAAATCAATATCCATTTACAAAACGATTTACAAAATACAAAACACAGCATCCATCCGATCCAAATATCACTGTCAATTAGTGTTGCCAGACCTAATTCTCAAAAGTTACCCCGGTGTGATCAAAAAGTTACCTTTGCCTAGAAAAGTTACCAAATACTATGAACATAAATCGTCGGCGAGTGATTAAAAGACTCGCCATTATTAAAAACCGACCACCTGAGCCAAAAAAGTGAGGGCGTGCATGTAGTTCGAATTGCATTTCCCTCCGATTTTCGATCTGATTTCATTTAATTACCCTTTCACCCATCCTCCACCCGAACCCTTGCCGCCAAATCAAATGTTTCATTTTGCCGAAGTCCCTTTCACTCTTCTGTATTACATCATATAAGTGAAAGAGACGGCAAGATATGAACGTGCTTCGCGGTAGCTGAGCTATTTGTACGTCAACGCACGTTCCGTTTTACGTAGTTAAAGCGTCAGCTGGACATTTATAAATTTATTTAACAGCGCTTAAAATAATATTTGAAAATAAAGGTAGAGTCCAAAAGTAACCTAGAAGTAACCTTTTGAGCTGGGGAACCCGGCCGTAACCTGGTCCTAAACTACGAAGTGCAAAATTCGAACTTCGTGTCGTGCCGTCCCGCTCACGCTAATATGATTTAATACGAGAGCGAGCGGGACGATACGACACGAACTTCGATTTTCGAATTTCGTAGTCGTCCCCCTGACAGAGCCTAAAGTAACCTAAAAGCATTGAGATAGGAAAGCTAAGCTTGCTATTAGGTCTGTGCCTAAAAGGTTACAAAAGTTACCTTCTGGCAACACTGCTGTCAATGATTTTTTTATAGGTATATCTAAAAAGCATTGGTTGGCTACAAGGCCATCAGCTTAAACCATAAAGCATTAAAACAGACCCTCTAGCACGGTAAATTTTATCCACGACATAATGCTTTCGTCACTTTCTAACAAATATGCAAGTGCGAAAAGGACAAGTGCTTTATGTTTTGGATAAACGTTAGCGTGCTAAGGGGTCAGGTCTTCTGTAAACAAAGAAACACAACGAGCAACCATGGGGCAACTTGAGGGGACTGACCAACAGAACAATTTACACTGACTTCTAACTTATCTAGGTAAATAAAATCCCTATTTGATTATATAAATATATTCAGTGTAGTAGGGATATGATATTTTACGCAATGTACTTGAATACAGTGAATAGGAACGAGATGACTGTATGAATTAAATTTCCTTTGTTTATTTATCGCTTGAGATATGAATTAAAAAAAAAACTAATATACTATTTCACCAAATATTGGAGTCTTTGATTGGAGCTTTACCTACTGTTACTGTTGATGAGCTTTTTCTTTTTCCCTGCCGGCCGAGCCGAGTGTCGACACACACTGCCGTTTCACTAAATGTTGCCTTGTTAGCGCGAAACATATTTACATCACGTTTCGCCTAATCATCAGTGTTATAGATGGCAGGCATTAAATCGTTAGCTGTTAGAGGTATCCGCAGTTTTGGACCAGATGAAAATGACGAACAGCGAGTATCCTTCGAAAAACCATTGACTCTTATACTCGGACAAAATGGATGTGGAAAAACAACGATCATTGAGGCTATTCGCTATGCTATTACGGGGCAGATGCCGCCGGGCAGTCGCAACGAGTGCTTTGTTCACGACACTAAAGTTAACAGAACTACCGAAGTTCTGGGACAAGTTAAACTTAAGGTGAGGTTAGTTTAACTTTTCTTGCCGGCCTTCCCATAACAGGTATGCCTTTAAAGTTACAACAAAGTGGCTTGAGAGTTAATCATGTTCACCCGACAAATTTGCATAATAACAATATGTGTATATATATCACTAGATTTTAATTATGAATCTTAATTTCAGATAGTAAATGCTAATGACAAACAGTTGGAAGTATCAAGATCAATGAGAGTGACATGTATGGCAAAGAAGAAACCAGTTTTCAAAACATTAGATTCATTCCTATCAGTAGTGGATGAAAATGGAAGGGTGAAGGATATTTCATCCAGATGTGCAGACTTAGACTCTGTAATGCATCAGGAACTTGGTAAATATATCTTCAAGCTTATAGAAACAGAAGGAAATATTTATTAGTGCTTGAATCCTTATTTATTTATAGCCTCTTATTCAGAAAAGTTACAGTAATATACCTACTTAAAAACTGGATACTTATTTCTGGATGCATTCTTGCAAAGGCTTTAATCCTAACCATCATTATAATGTAGGTTTGCCATATCTCTTGGTATTCTGAGACATGTTCCAGTTTGAACTGTGGTCCCTTGGTTATTAACCCTATAATTTTATTGACAGTGTATCTAATAAGACACTAGCAGTCATCATCATCTGTGAATTTTTCTGCCATTCAAAATTATGTCATAAATCAAAGTAACTGATCAGCAATAGATGTTTACTTAAACCATTTTTTTTTAACCATCATCAATATCTATAGCAGTATTTTTGTATTTTTATTTTATTGCACATTTTTAGTAGATATAAGATCAAATGAGACTAGAATTCAGGTTTCTCTTTTCAGTTCTGCCAATTATAGGAGGAAATTGCCCCAGCTTGAAAACCGTACTTTGCTAATAGGCATATATCTATAAATCTAACCTAATTTCTGAAAAAAAATCTGACAAATTGAAAGCCTCCTCCTTTTTTAAAGTTGGTTAAAACTCAGAGGTGCAAGTCCAAGTTTAATCCTACAACCTTCTGCTTGAGGTGAATGGTCAAACCACTAGGCTACCATTGTTATCGTTAAATGTAAAAATGTATTTATATAAACTATATCACAATCCTTGTCTTGTAAATTACATAGTTCTTGAGGGATAGAGATAGTAAACAAACAAACCTTATGTAGGTAGAAGTTGAATATCCAAAAAAACAACCTTTACTCATATCATGCATATATTATGCATTCAGAAACCATAGGAAAGTACCATCATTACAACAATCAGTTTTCACCTTCAAAAACCAATAAGATTTTAAAATAGTCCTCAATTTTAGAAAAAATTGTTGATATGTGTTTGTCTACAATTAAACATAAAATTGCCAAATTCATAACAGGTTTATGCCTTCGGCTACTGAAACCATCTTAGAGTAGGTACTTAAAATATGTGTATAGATAAAGTAATGTATGCAACTCTACATAATTAAACCTTAAAACACTCATGTGATCTTATTATGAAACGAGGTGAAACTTGTGTTTTAAGGACCCTCATTATGTAACAGTTGCATAAACTACTATTGTAGGTATATAATGATGAAATTAAAGGACAACTTTTACTTAACCATTTAATTGATCTTTTCAGGTGTTTCAAAAGCTATCCTGAACTCTGTGATATTCTGCCATCAAGAAGATGCAAGCTGGCCTCTAGATGAAGGGAAAAAAGTTAAAGAAAGATTTGATGAAATATTTGATGCTGACAAATACAGTGCATGCTTTGATCGCCTGAAGAAAAACCGTAAAGAAATTGGTACCACCATGAAGCTGCTTGGTAAGTGTCAATTTTGACCTTTAGACTAGGCCATAAATTTTTTGCAACCAGAAAGTTATTTTTACATTTTTAGGGTTCTCTACTAGCCAAAATGACAAAAAGGAACCCTTATAGTTTCGTCATGTCCGTCTGACTGTCTATCTGTCTGTCTGTCTGTCTGTCTGCAGCTTAGCTCAGAGACTATTGGTACTAGAAATTCGTCCGCGTAGATTTCCGTTATCGCTATCCCGCGGGATCACTTACCATCAGGTGACCTACTTGCTTGTTTGCCTTCCTCGTCGTATATATAAAAAAAAAACTATACAATTTTCCCGAATAAAAAGTAGCCTATGTTATTCCTCAATATTCAAACTATCTTCTTTCCAAGTTTCATCTAGATTGGTGCAGCTGTTTTTCCGTGAAGAGGTAACAAACAGACCGACAGAGAGACAGAGTTACTTTCGCGTTTATAATATTAGTTAGGATAAACACAGGTTTCGAATAGGAGTGATGAAAATACCTTTAAATTAGGTATCTATGCCAGGACCGTGTTTTGTAAAGCAACAAGTTAAGTACAATTTACAAGCGGAAGTCTCATTCTATCACCTTTTGCTAGAAAGAGACTTCTGCTTGTAAATTACAACTTGTAGCTTTATAAAACACGACCCAGGGCTTTTTCGTACTTAATGGCGAGTCCGACTCGCACTTGGCCGGTTTTTTTTAAGTATCATAGTACAGTAGCATTAGTATATATATTCTTTGACAGTAGTTCAGTTCATTAACTCTGCCCCTAAACTACGAAATTCGAAAATTGAAGTTCGTATCGTGTCGTCCTGCTCACTCTCGTGTTAAATAATATTAGCTTGAGAAGGACGGCACGATACGTAGTTCGAATTTTGCACTTCGTAGTCGGGGGGGGGGCTGTAAATTGAATGGCCCTTGCATGAATGGCTCCATAGATTTTGTCGTGACGTCACAGTAGTTTGTCAACAAACAGAACAAAACAAAGAGGTAGTTTGTCTAAAACCTTTGTCGGTCCCTTAATTAACTACTCCTCTCTACCAGGTTGACTGTTAGAGATCCCTTATAGTGATAAGTCCGCCTTGTCTTTGTTTCGGTATTTTCTGTAGGTATAATAAACGTTTACTTACTTACTTGTCAAATGCTTTATTTTCTATTTCTTTAGAGCAGGAGGTGCAATACCTCTCTGAACAGAAAGAGGAACTGGACAAGAAAAAGCTTAATGTCATCAATGACGAGACACGGATATCTGAAGCCGAATTAAAAGTGTCAGAAATTACACAACAGCTGAACCCCATCACTGAAAAGCTGAAAGCAATAGAGACCTTACAGAAGAATTTAGTTGCGTTTGAATCAAAGAGAGAGAAAATCAAAGCAAGGTACAATTTTTACCAATTACATATTGAATTCTTATTGATGCACAGCTATTGGTTATTTATAATTAGTACCAAACATAGCTTGTCACTTATGAATGATCTTTTGTAGGTATCTGGCTGTATACAGAGTGCAGACTGAGATTTGAAACGTTCATTGTTTGTTATAACATCATTTTTACTTTATTTCTGTTGCTGGATTGAAATTTATATTTGTAAGATGTATTTTTTTAATCAGTCAAATAATATGTTAATATTATCATGTTGTTGTAAATTACAGGTTAGAGCATAACCAAACTCAAGAGCAGGAGTTGAAAAAAGCAATCAACAACATATTCCAAGGATCCATTACAGAACTGCAGGAGAGTATAAGTATGTACTATGTATTTCTGAAATGTGGAATTACAGTATGATTAAATTTGTTAAGTGCTAAGTAATGAAACATAAACCTCGGATTCTTTATTGTAGAAAACTATGGAACAACATTGGATGTGAAACAAAAAGAACTCAATGATTCATACAAGAAAAACTTCTCATTCAATAAGGATGAAGAAATAATTGCCAATCAGAAGCAAGACAACGAAGCAAAGTTTAACAAATTGATAGTGCTGGAGAGCCAGAACCAAGACCGTATAGATAAGAAGAATAACATGGTTTTGGATACGGCTAAATTAGCTGGTGAGAACATTTATTGAACTTATACAAAAATTAAACATTCAAATACATATTTACTCCTCAAATAGGTGGCGAAGGGCTCTTTCGGAAAGACCATTATTATACAATCTAAATTGCCAAATGCATGCGGAAAAAATATGCAAGTTGCTGACACGTTATTAATAACCACCAATAAAGCACCTTTGTTACATATAAATAAAAGACTACTTACTTATGCTAATTTAAAAATTAACGTTGCAGAAATCGAAGTCATACAGATAGAAACAAATGAAGAGGCTAATGCGGTGATAAATTCTGTAACGGAAAGGATCAAAGTACTGCAGAAGGATTTGGAATCTCTGAAATCAATGGCTGATGCGGAGGAGAAGAAACAACAATCACTAGTCAATGCCAGTATTGAGGCACTTGTACGTTTTAAAACTTTCATTTGTCTAAAGAATAACCTGTATTTTTTTTATCGTATACCCTAATCTATTACACGATTATTTCTAGTCCCGCCATGAACAAAAAATATCCAACAAGGAATCTGATATCAAGACTGTGAAGAATGACATAATTAAAATAGAAAAAGAAATTAAAAATGCTAATGAGTCTAAGTTGAGACTACAAGAATTGGAACGGAAGGTCAAAAATGCTGTAGAGTAAGTAAGTTCCGTATTTGTTAAAAGAAGAGAAGACATTGAGCGCAGATAAAAGTTAAATTAAGAACAAAGATGTTAATTTGAATTAAAATGTGCAACCCTGTAGCCCAATATTATGTTTAAATTATAAATATTACAATGTTTGAAACAATTTATGCAATGTTTAAAAATCACTTTTCACTAATATTTACAGTGAATATGAAGAAACATTAAAAGAATTAAACACAGAAGAATGTCAAAAGGAAATTAATGACGACGAAAAAGTTATTGAGCAACATGAACATGAACACGAACAACTGAATGAAAAGGTAAACAGGATTGAAGTGCCGCCCTTCCTATTATTTGTATCATTTCGGCGTATCTTGTCTCAAGGAACCACATGTAGCCAAAGTGAGGCAATTGAAGACAGACCTTAAAAAATAACCTAGTATTGTTCATAATCCGGAGGCAAGGTAGTGCCCCCGCCAAGTCAAGCCGAAAGAAGCCGGATACTACCTTCCTTTTCTGGAAGCGTTTTATCGTATTTTCGAAACTACATAGCTTCGGTCTCGATTATGCTAGAAGCTGATTTTTTTTTTTGCAGGAAAACACACCCTTAGCAGGCTTATCAAACACTCGAAGTATCCACTATATTATAGCTTTTATTATTTCTGATTTTTTGACATACTGTTTTCAGGTAACTAAGCTTCAAAAGCAAAGTGCGAAGTTAAAAGAACGGGACATAGTCGAAGAATCTTTGAAACAGAAGGATAAACAGCTAATGCTGTTAAAGAATAAGCACAGATCTGCTATAACAGAGCTCCTTGGTCGCATGCCTGAGAAGGATTTTGCCAAGTCTGTCAACAAGTACGATTGTGAAATTTCTGCTGAAGTTGAATCAATGAAGCAGAAATTAAAAGAGAATCATTTAAAGGTAACTCAAGTAAAAAATATTGTCCTTTGTTTGTTTTGTAACTTCTTTAAACAAGATGACAAACAAAACTCCGTTCAAATTTTAAAGTTTGCAGTTTAATGCAGTTTATTAGTCCTTGTTTATTAGTAGGTTTAATTAATTATTAATATTTAAATATTAATAGATTACAAGTCAAGAAGCAGAGAGGAAACATGTGCGTGAAATGCTGAACGAGCGACGCAGTGAACTGACCAAAGCAGAAGATCACATGTATAAGGCGTGTGGAACTCAGTCGTACGAGGCTACGCTAGCTAAGATTAACGCTGCTGTTGAAAAGCTTCAGGTTGGTTGCTTCCTACTAATACTTGGAGATTTATTCCACATTTAGATAACGGTTGAACGTGTGTAGCTATCAGATGGTGGCGTCAAGTCACAGAGCGGAATGTGTTGTACCGAGGCACAACATGACTTCAGTGTTACACATTATCCTACTTACTACTATATATATATAATATCATAATATAAAGGCGATGGCAAAAGAAGTAAAGGAAGGCCGCGCAAGAGATGGGAGGATGACCTACCTAAGGGGTTCCGTAGAACTGCTAGGGACAGGGAGAAATGGTGACAACTGGAGGAGGACTATGTCCAGGATGGGCAACCTGATGCGAATGAGGCTGGTGTCAACTAAGTTAATTAATATAAATTCTTTGTAACATTCATCAGAGAATAAAGGCTATTTTTATTTTTTATTTTTATTAGCCGATAGCCGAATTCTAAGCAGACAAAGTCGCGGGCAACAGCTAGTATCGTTATAAATATAAGTTTTTTGTTCGGGTACAGTGATATCCCGTTAAGTTGTATCAGCGAATTTTTGGTTTGTTTTTACAGGAAGAACAAAATATAGCGCAGTCAACCATATTCATCAACGCTAAATACAAAAGGCAACTCAAGGATAACAACTGCTGCCCTCTGTGCAATAGGGGATTTGATTCAGAGTCTGATGTAAGTAACATTTTTTTCTCAAACATTGTCGGAAATGTTGTCATTTTACTCGAAGTAACAGAACACGAAGGGCCTTGTTGACGGCCGCATTACATTGCAGGTTCGATTACCTGTCCATAAATCGGATTGCTGGACTGTTTTTCATGTTTTTAACTTTTTAAATTGTAAAATAGACCATGGAAACATTGAGTGACATGTCTCATTCAGCCAAACCGGTGGCTGTATGCAGGCGTTCTATTCGAAATTTAACATTTTTATCAATGTCTTAAATAGCTTGGCAGTATTAAAAAGAAAAATACACTTTTTTATTTAGAAAAAAATGGCGGGAATGAAATCATAGGTAAACAAGTACCTAAGTCTCGATTTATTTAAAGTTATGCAAGTTATATTAATTTAATAGTTTTTAGTGACAAAATCGTGATCATTTGTTGTATAGAAGTCCACCATGATGAAAATCAGAGGAGAACTATTAACTAAAGCAAACTGCTTAGTACCGCTTAAATTTCAATGGAAATATTTAGTCGTTGTAAAACTATTATTAAATAGGGGTAAGGAAATTAATGATTTTTTACAGTTTTAAATGATTCGCGGTTAATTGCATTAGACATAATGAAAATGGGATATTGACCGCGATTACAGTATTTGGACACATACTGTCATTGCTTTTCAATATTCTTTTTAATCCTTCCGCTCCTCCATAGCCCTCTCGAGTGCTTTAGCTATTTAGCTGCTGGCAGCGGGCACCGTTTGCGGTCTAGTACCAATCTCATTCTAGCATCTCATCCTACCACTTCCAGGACTTACTCCAAATCTGTGGAATCGGTTACCGACCTGCATCAGGCAATCTTCCTCCATTCCATGTATTCGTTCAAGGAAAGCTTGAAGATGTGGCTCACTCCTTCTCCTTAAATATTCGGGAATCCTCCTTTAATATTGCGTTTGTTATTTATTGTACTATATATTTATTACATATACATACATGTATATATATATATGTATATATATATATGTATATATATATATATGTATATATATATAATTTATTTTTAGTGTGTTTCTAGCAGTATGGCTGCCAATATTTATAATTATGAACTCATTTTTGGACGATCCCTAGAAAACTATTCCTCTGCTCCATTCAAAGGTTGGCTGGTAAAGATATTTTAAATTAAAGGGATAAATCCACCTTTGCACTCGAATTTGTTTGTACCTTGTGTTTTTTTTATACAATAAAGTGTTTACTTATTTGTTTCTTATAATACTTAGTAAAGTTTATTTCAAAACTTTTGCCTTATCTTTTAGGTAACAGACTTGGATGACCAACTAACCACTCAAGTTATGAATATTCCGGCAAGACTGGAAAAGGTAACTGAAGAACTGCAAAGAGCATCTGCAAAGAAGGATGAGCTGCTTAGCATGAAATCGTTGAATGAAAAGATTCAGTCACTTAAAGAGAAAGATATACCTCAGTTGGAGAAGAGATTGAGTGATGTTGATAAGGTATGTTTTGATCTCATGTAAGTTTAGTTACTGAATTGAAGATTTTTTGACCATATAAAGGATGCAAGGAATGTGTATTGGTTTATTGTTATTGGTATGTACATTTAGATCATCATCAAAGGCACCTATTACAAATGAGTCAAACATTGCCTTGGTGGCATTTATTTTGGTGTCTAGTTTTAGTTGCCCAGTACAAAATTCTACACATAGAGGATGGCAATTTGAAAGTCGTATTGTTCTTTGGCTAATAATCTTGACGCCAGCCATTCTCCGCCTACTGCTTATCACCCAGAAGTAAACGGGATCGCGGAGCGTCTGCATCGCCAGTTAAAATCCGGCATTATGTGCCATGCAAATTCGAATTAGATAAAATCTTGCAAATGGTTTTTTATTTTCTTTTAAAATTTTATATTTCATTTACTGACAATAAAATATTCGAAATACTATGACCATGAGTACTTTAACTTTTATTTATATTAAACTATACATATATGGATGTCTAACTGCTAGGAACTTAAACTAAACTTAAATATCTCTTTCAGCATATAACAACATTAACCGAGGCGGGAGATGAGCTGTCAATGTCTCTAATGGAGCCAGAGCAGAAACTGCAAACTGCCAAACAAATCGCCGGTCACATGCCACTTATGGATCAGATGATTCAAGAAATCAGCAATATCACCAAAAACGTAATTTACCTCTTTAATTTTCACGCATTTAAATAAATACTAGTGATCGCCTAGTAGCCAAATTGTAACCGTAACTCATTACATTATTTAGTTTCGTATTGAATACTGCACATCTTCTCCATATAAACTGCGACTATCCCAAATCTTATATTCTTCCGTGGGAAAAGGCATCCAAAGTTTTCGCTTTAAGTATTAATTTATAGATTTTAGTAACAGCATTCAGTCTAATATTTCGAGCGTTTGAACGTTTTTTAGTTTTTAACTGCAGTTGATAGGGAAACATTTGAAGGCAAAAAATACATGTTGTTTCGTTTTACAGCTCGAAGCAATCAAATCTCAATGTTCCGGATTCGAATCGGACCTTACTTTAGATGAGGCTACAGCGAAACAGACAGACTTACGACAGAAGATCAGCACTTTGCGGGCTCGCGTTAAGGCTGCTCAGAACAAATTAAATACACATACCAAGAAACTGCAAGCAAAGGCCGAAGCTAAAAACAAATTGAAGGAGGAATATCTCAATGTTCAAAAGAAGGTATCTAGTGGTATTTGATGATGAAACTGTCACTTAATATTAAAGATTGGAAGTGGATTTTATTTTAACCTATTTTCAGCGGTCGGATTGACCTGAAATTTTGCAAGTTTATGAAAACTCTGATAACAATGAAAAATAGGGGGTATCAAAAATACTTTTTTTAGAAAAACTTGGTACCCATTACTTTGCCACGTAATTTGTGTATAACTGATTCAAGAATGCATGGCATATGGTATACAGCTTAAGCACGTGACACGGGATGTCAAGGTAGTGGGTTCGATTCCCGCGCAAGGCTATACTTGTCTAGTTTTCTCTGTATTCTTGATTTGTTAAGTAGGTTTTTAGGATTATAAAAACTTGCTTTCAGGTACAAGACTTGCATAATTTGCAAGAGTCAATAAAGCAGTTAGAATCAAACAAAGAGAAGTTTACATTGGAACTCCAAGAGCTCCAAGGGTCCACAAGGGCTCTTAAAGCTGAATTAAAAGAAAAAGAAAATGCTAAAACTGATGTTGTTAAAAAGAATAGGTATGTTCTATTTTGTACTGATTGTCTATTTAAATAATATAGCTGTATCTTTGTGACGGCCACACAAAGATACAGTCGAGTCGTCTCAATCCAATATAAATGTTGAACTTACAGGGATGCCATTGATATCAAGAGAAGTTACATAACAAAAATAATTAACGCTTTTGATAAAGTCAAAGCAATCGTTGTTGAGATTAAAAACCATGAAGATAAAAATATTCCAGAACAAATGGAGAAAATTAAACTAGCTAATGACCGGTTGATGGAGAAACAGAAACAGATTATGATTGATAGGAATACTCTTACGAAGAGAATCGACTCCTTGAAGGATGAACTTGCGAAACAAGAGGTGATTGGAAAAAAGAACCATCATTTATTTTTTGTTTTGTTAGAGGAAATCTTTGCTGAGTATCTATTAATAGGTTTTTTTTTCAGGCATTTAAGTTATTTAATTAAGAATGTATCCAATTTCAATTTAAAATGTTATCTTCATCGACTTTTAATGCGATTTTGCAGATTTACAAAAGAGATTTGGATGATAATCTTAAATTAAGAAAGGCCCAGAGTGAAATTGCAGCGTGCGAGAAAGAATTAGGCGAGATCAACGAAAAAATGAGTGGTGTTAATATGAACATGATATCAGAAAAGGGGCCTTTGATTAATAAACACACACAATTATTGAGAGAGAAGGCTACTACGGAAGGAGAACTGAATGAAATAAAGGTGAGTGCTAAGCAACTTCTTACATAGTCGTAGGCGTCGCGTCGTAGCGCATAACTAACTGAGTGGGTTCCTGCGGTAGTGGAGCAGTGCGGGGGAAACAGCATAAATTTCCTAGCCTCACTCAGCGCAACCATCCTATTGGTGTTTTTTTTCGCCGCACACCGCAGTTTTTTTTAGCACAGCTGCACGCTTTCTTTGTTATTTTTTTATTTGCATGGTTTCGTTAGAAACTGACACATTATTTTTTTACACAGAAACGGCTCCAATTCAACCGTCAAGAGCTGAAAAAAGCTCAGAATAAGGATGTTGAGAAGAAGTATAGAGAAAAATTCTATGAACTCAAAGTGACGCAAATTCTAGACAAGGAGATAAAGGAATATTCTGCAGCACTGGAAAAGTGTCTTATGGAATTTCATAGAGAGAAAATGGAGAACATCAATCTTATCATAAGGCAAATTAAATAGTAGTCTTTGTTTTGGGGTCTCTGTTTTTCATGTCTAATAATATTGAGATTTAAACTGAAGCAGTTGCCTATTATAAACTATCTCAAACAGTTAATAATATGAATGAATAAAACCAAACCAAATTAATTAAGCAATTGCATGTATTTAAAAATTTAATTATCTGAATAAAGGGCTTATATTATTATTATTATTATAGTTGCCTATTATAAGCTTTTATTTAATTTCACCTGTCTTGGCGTCTGTCTAACTGTAATCAAATACAAGTAAAGTATGACACACTTCCAGAGCAGTGGTATGTCAGGTTGACTTGAAATTTGGTGATGTAAATTAGGTGTCAATTTAAGTGTAGCCCACAAAAAGTACTGTCATAAAAAAAGCTTGTATTCATTGGTTTTAATTTGATTTTTTTAACAAATAACTTATTTTAGGGAAATGTGGAGGAAAATATACAGAGGGAACGACATCGAATACATAGAGATTAAGACTGAAGGAACCATGACAGCTGATATGGAGAGGCGTAAATATGATTACAGGTAAAATATTTAGATATTTATTTTAATTTAAATGATAAGAACGAAATACAGAAATCGACATGCTGAATCAGAATAAAAATTTGCTAAAATTGCTCCAGAAATAGACTCGAGGTGTGATAATGATAAGGTACAAGCCCACCCGTCACAATAGCGACCTATACCCAATGATATTATTAAGTAGAGATCATTGATAAAGATACGTCTTATGTTCACAAAACAATCGAATAAAATGTTCCGAACATTTTGACATACAATATATTGTATAATATCCTACTAATATTAAAAATGCGAAAGTTTGTGAGTTTTGTTTTGAAACGGCTTGACGGATTTGGATGAAATTTGGAATGGGGATACTTAGCCTATCTTTCATCCCAGAAAATTGTATAGTTCCCGCGGGATAGCGATAATCGAATTCTACTCAGACGAAGTCGCGGGCAACAGCTAGTAATATATATATATAATTTACACTTGTTTTATTTTCGATTTTTAATGGAATAGTTTATGATCATTTTCATTTTAATTACAATTTTAATCTTTCATTACTTAGAAGCTCTATTCAGAATTATTACGCATTTCGAGATTAATTAAATAAATGAGTAAGAAGAGTTGAATTTTAATGTTAATGTCGACTCCACATGACTCAGCGTGCGGTGAAGAGTCCGAACACTGATTCTTTACTTACATGATTGTATACTATTTTTTTCAGAGTTGTACAAAATAAAAATGGTGCAGAGATTGACATGAGGGGGCGATGCAGCGCCGGCCAGAAAGTATTAGCTTGTCTCATAATAAGACTGGCACTCGCTGAAACATTTAGCTCTCGGTATGTTTGTTTGACCCTTTTCTTAACGCTGTTATACCTACTCTCTTCGCAGTAGCATTGTGCGTATGACATTCCGTTTCATTCGTATAAGTTGCCGCATAGCGGAAATATAAAATTTAAACGCAAGGGTGGAAAGCAGTATGTATGTAACGTAGCGCAAGCGTAACTTTATCCTTGTTTTTGATCTGGAAGCGGGATGCTTTACTAATAGCAATTTAGTATTTAATATCAAACATCGTCGGCACTCATTAAATGTTGGGGTTTCGGTAAAAAAAAAAAAACAATTTTATTGAACATAAATAATGTTGTTTTTCAGGTTCGGTATATTAGCTCTAGACGAGCCAACTACTAATCTGGATCAAGAAAACGTTAGGAGCCTCTGCACAGCTCTCGGTGAAATAGTACAGGAGCGGATGTCGCAAAATAACTTCATGTTTATTATTATTACACATGACAAGGAATTTATCGAGTCCCTCGCTAATGTCGATAAAGTCTCCCATTACTATGAGGTATCGAGAAACGAGGAAGGAAAGTCAAGGGTGAAGAAAATAAGGTTTACTCCTTTTAAGTCGTAAAGCTCAGTGTCAGCTCGTTGTCAAACATTCCTTAATATTGTTTATCCAAGGGAAATAGTTGTAACTAATTGTTAAAGGCAGTGCCTTACAAGCTTTTATTACTTATTATTACATAAGCGTAAATGGAATATTTTTAGTTTACCAATAAAAAGCTTTTTCTATTTATTTAGGTTATTTTATTCTCTTATCATTATTACAATCATAAAATATTTTCATTTTTCATTAATTAACTAGTCCGGTAATACTGTTTAAAGGCTCGCATATGGCAATTTGGTCAATGTGCAAAATCTTGCTCTCTTGTAAAACAGTCAGAGTAACGCCGAGCAGTTCAGAAATCTGTGTCGACGGGAAAGACAATGACAGACATTTCGAAATGTAGGGCACAAAGTCCTCCATGAAGCAAACGCACAACGAAATGAAATTCTGTCTCTCAATGTCTGTAAAAGCTTGTTGCTCCCTGTGATAAAATGTCATAAGTACTTGAACAGCTTTATTGAAAGAGTTTCTATATGCATTGTAGACTTCTTTAACTATATTCAAGGGCGCTGTCACTCTGAGCATATTGAGAACGATTAACATTCCATTGCAATACTCTGCTAAAGGGTAATAGTCTAGTAAACTCTCTGGTGGTCCAGGTGCAGTGTTTTCATTGATCGGTCGCGGAACATTCTTTATAGTAGGTACCTTATACGACCGTATTTGGTTCTCAAAGTGGATATCAGCCTTTTCAAGGCCTTTGTGGAATTGAGAGAGGAGATTGTTGCGAAATAGAGGAGTTAGAGTGCATCTCATGTCTGCACCAACTCTTCCAAAAGACAGGCAGAGGTACATGCACTGGTTGAATAAGGATTCAAAGATAGATTCATCCTCGCTCTGAAGGTCTTGGTTTAAAAAGTAAGCCAGTATTTCAACCTGCAAGAATTAAAGAGATTATTAATGAAGTTCTTATCTTGATACTGTATTTGAGTGTATTATGTCGCATGTTATTATTACCTTTTGTTTTAGCCAACAAGAGAGGGCACTTGTTCCATTCAATTCGTCTTCTCTAGCCCTTGTTTCATGGGCGTCAGGAAGAAATATTGACTTGTGTTGAGTAAGGACATTGAAAAGGTGAATTCTGTGCAACTCTACTATTCTTCTTAACAGTCTTTCACTTGCTGAAAACAAAAGAGTAAGTTAGGCCTAATTATAATTTGTAGCCTGTAGTGATCTTACTGCACAATCAATAAAAATCAAAATCACCTACATTCAGTATTTTTGGCATCTTCTAGAGCCTTCTCAAACCACGCATTTCTTGCTTTTAGAAAATGCAAGTGTAATCCATCTGAAGAAGTATTTGCTTTGCTTCCTGTATATGTTATGTTTTGCTCATCTTCAGTTGATCTGTACACAGTATTGGCTCTCCGGAGATAACCTAGAATCTATTAACTTAAAATTAACAATATGCCAAAAAAACCTTAATTTTTTAATTTCTTTATAATACCTGCAAGCACTGTGGTAATGGCAAATCGTATCGGAGCTGATTGAAGAGATGGTAAAGGGTTTCAAACCATAGTGTCATTATCTCAGATGTTGTATTCTGTGAAAAAAAAACAGTTGAATTGAGAACCTGCTCCTTTTTTTGAAGTTGGTTAAAAATATATCATAGATTTGACGACCGGATAGCTTAGTGGTTAGAAACCCTAACTATGAAGCTTGAGGTCCCGGGTATGAGCCCCGGTCAGGGCAGATGTTTGTATGATGAATATGAATATTTGTTCTCGGGTCATGGTTGTTTAATATGTATATAAGTATGTAGTACCCATAGTACAGGTTTTGCCTAGTTTGGGACTAGGTCAATTGTCTCATGATATTTATTATTTGTTCATAATCCCCTCAATTTATTCTGATTTCAATTCCTGATTCATAATCTGGGAAAACACCAGAAATTCAAAATATGCTATGTGTCAAAACAAATGCCTGCCTATTGATACTAATGTAATAAAATTGACATACCAGCACCAATGGAATCTCAGAGTACCTCTTGGATAAATTACGAATAAATGTAAAAATATCCAAAGCACTCTCATAGTCTTCTGATGAAAGAGCCTCACGCATTAATGCAGGCAACTCTAGAAGTTCAAGCAATTTCTCACTTTGATTGCGAATGGAACTATACCGACTGAAATAATAGCATTCAATAAGAAAACACAATATTATAAAACAGCCTGTTAAACATTTTCAAAATTTCAATTCTACTTTTTTGTTACTTTGTTACAAAAGGAAGGTAAAAATACACTTCACCTTTATTTAATTGTAAATTTTGAGAAATATTCTCAATCAAATCTTTTACTATCTTATGACTAACTGTTATAGGTTACCGGTAAGTGTCAACCATGGCTTCAATAAAATGATAAAACAAACCTCTTCTCTTTTACAATATTTCCAGCCATCTGTGAAAAATTCTCACACTCTTGTATAAAATCAGGAGTTGCATCAAGAAATTTAGACAAAGACTCTTTGGAATTGCCCAAATCTTTCATTATGGTCCGTGAAATCTCTGCAGTTTCCACAAATGTTTTGTAATTTGTAAATGCTAAGTCCTGAGTTTGCTCTGTTAACTGGTTCATTTCATCTGTTAACCTTTCGGGCTCTTTTTGTATGTGATCCCAATTCTGTGACCCCAATTTCTTGATATATTCAGTGATTTCGCTGAAATACTCTGCATTTTCTGAAAGAAATAAATAGGCAGTAGTGACAACATAGTGGAATGCAACTCGCAATCCAATTTTATTAAGTTGCGAAAACAACCACATATTATGTATAAGCTGGAAACGAATAATATTAAAGCCACACTACTAGCAGTACTACTGGGATAGAAGCCATCAAGCCAGTCTGTCTGGAAAAAAATACCTGCCAAATTTAATGGAATAAAGACAATATTTATAGTTATGCCGATAAATTCCTTACCGTTCGTCGAGTTTGGAAACAGCAATTGACATAGTTCATTTAGTTCTTGAGCCATTATTGCAAGTTTTCCGTTCTTGAACTTCTAATCAGATGTATACAAATAATTCCACGGTCCACGCATTTGATTGCGGATTACAAAGAGAACTGAACTGAATCATTTATTCAGTTCAGTCCGTCCGTAGAGATTGGAGGCGTCAGTCATTGTTTTGACGTTAACATTACGTTGACATTGACATTTCCACGCTGTTAATTGAAAATTTTATAAAAACGCCATCTGTTGTGAATATTTCGTAATAGGTATTCCTCAAAAGTATTTTCCAGCATTTGAAACTGCAAGCACGCAAGCACCCTTTGAACATTTTTACGTATTCCAGATATTCATCACAACAAATAACTTGCATGAGCATTATGAAACTAGTTTTATAGCAGGCACAAACAAAAAGCAGGTAAAAACAGCGAAATAAAGTTCATAGTAAAATAATGTGACTGAAGTCGGGCTTGATTACGGTTGTGAAAAACTGAAATACGTCTTAATAAGAATGAACGTTCCGTGCTAAGCAGATGTAATTAACATTCAGATAATTATTGGAACTTAAAGGTAGTAATAAGGTAGTAATAATTGATGTTTAACCAATCACTTATTAAAAATATTATTATTTTAATGTGTTTTTTTATACATGTGCATTTTTGTAGTATGTGTTTTTACAAAACTGAAAAATAAGTCTGTTTATTTTAGAGTTAACAGAATAACGAAACACAGGTCGGATAGATTGGGAAAATGGAAGTTATAGAAGATTGCCATTCTTTTAATAACCAAATACTTAAATATTAAACCGTTTATTGTGCTAAATCGAGTTCAAAATACTTGAATTTATATAAAAATCTGGTTGGTACTTTCATTATTTTTGTCGACACTTTATTATAACCAAATCTCAAATATCGATACGTTCTTTGATTGCGTCATGTAAACGTATAGTTATATGTTGCAGCTTTTATTATCTCTAAATCCTTTGCGATTCGTGATAAAGAAGCATTATTTCTTAAAATATTGATGAAAATCGGTGAGAAAATCAATGTTTATTAACCTATTCGTTTGACAAGGATAACCTAAGCGTTTTATGTCTGGTACGATAGCCGTTGACACCATTTTTGTTCTGCTTTTCTGTTTGATTATGCCATGTTTCGCTAACAGAGTGAGTTTTACATGATTAGGTTTTTCTCTGTTTAGCCTCGCGTTAGTTGATGGATGATTGTTATATTGAAAAATATGTTGTTCAATAAGGTTATGTTGATGTTTTCGTTTAGGAATTATATAGGGTGTATAGAATTATGTTGACAAGATTGCGGCGTAGAAAAAGACTCTTTTGCCTAAATGAGACGAGGTAATTTCGTATCAAGGTAATTCTGACAATTATTCTTATTTTCTGATAGTTATGGCTGGCACATAATACGCCAAAATGGATGGTGATGGAGAGGATTTTAACCTCCACTGGGAGGAGGATGTGGATAGCAAGGTAATAAGAACTTAACATATATTTAATTACATTTTGTCACTTGTAACTGAACATTGTTTTATTTTTTTAGCATATTCCGGGAGTGGTGGCTTCAGAAGAAGTAATATGTGGCTTGGACAATGTATGGGCTAGTTCTTATTCAAACATGGTTATTATAAATAAATTATTTTGGTTTTTATACCTACCAAGATTTTCATAGGACTATTGCTATATGATAATTAATATGTGATTTAATATTAACCAGATGTGGTGTGGTCTTTTACGGGGGAAAAAAATAAAATTATGTGTTTAATCCTGTTACATTTTTTTTTTTGAGATCGGAATAAAATAGAAATCCATGCAAAGCTTAAAGTGAATTCTGGATTTTTTTATGAATGAAAAAAAGAATAAGAAATAATTAAAAAAAATCTTGACCCGTATCAGCAGGAGAGGATGGATTAATAGACATCTATAAGTACTTTTTTTCAATACCTAGTGTCTACATAATATATTTTTTTAGAAAAATGAAGTAATTATTCCGGACACTGATCAAATAGCTGCTGAGAATTTGATGTACTTATCACAAGATGTAGTGAGCTACATGGACTCTGCCGAACTAGCAGTTGACCCGAGTGTGGAATGTGTCACCGAAGAAGTGATCACCGATGATTGGACTGGAGGGCAGGATAGGTCAGTTAAAATAAAGTATTTACAGCTTAAAGTTGAAAATTTAATCAGGTTTTTATACATACAAATTCAGTTACAGTTTTCATATTTTGCCAATAGCTATGGGATATCTACTAGGTATTAGGTAACTTTTTATTGCTACTTGAAAGTAAATTAAATGGAACATATTTTTATTTTTAGTTATGAAATTTTAATTAATTGGTGAATGTTAGTTCTTTTAATTTTAGAGTTGAAGTTCCATTGGATCAATTTGCAACAGCAGTACTGGATAACATAAAGGAGGAAAATGATGTGGATGTCCCACTACCTACTGATCAAGTAAGTAACATTTTATTACTATTGATTCTTTTTGTGTTTTTTTAAGCCCTTGCAAATGTAACAATAATATTTAAGGGGAGTACAGACTATAACATTGTTTTTGTATGATATTTGTTTGTCCCTTTTCTGTCTTGCCAATGGGCAGCCATGGTCACTAAAAATATAAATTATAAATATGTAAATGTTTGATCCTGATTTGCATGGATGATTATGATGTCATGTGTACTGTATTGGCTATTTGTTATATTCAATTAAAAGTTCAATCGCCAGCTGTTATGTACATCACCCGCGAATGCTACAGGCGAGTATGTACTAGCTACTGTCTTAAATAGTACTTTTTGATATAAGTGCGGAAAGTATGTCATTATGCACGAGTCCCGAGGTGTCTAGGCCCGAGCTGCAAGGCGGGAGTCGAGTCTCGGGACGAGTGAATGTAACACTTCCGCACGTGTACCAAACGACGTTTTATAATACATTTTCGAAAATACAAAGAGGGGGCGGGCCGCCCCACCACCACCCGCCGGCACCCAGGTGGAGGAAGGCGTAGGGGTGCCGCTCTGGCGCCTTGGAAAAGTAAAAAGCACTAGTACGAAAAATACAACTTTCCGCATAAAACGTGGCTACAAAATGTACCACTTTTTGAGCAACTGTACTAAAATAGTACTTTTTGATATAAGTGCGGAAAGTATGTCATTATGCACGAGTCCCGAGGTGTCTAGGCCCGAGCCAGGCGAGGTATATGTTATAATGGTAAATTTTTTCTAGGACCAATACACTGCAATGCGTCCTTGGCCGTGCGACTTCTGTTCTCGCCGCTTCCGTAAGAAGGCGGCTCTGATGAACCATATGGTGGCGCATCAGAACGACCGCCCACACGCATGTAACCTGTGTGGAGTGCGTTACGTGCGAAAGTGCGATCTCATGAACCACCTTAAAGTCCATGCTATGGTGCCTGATAATGCTGATCCTGTTGATTATGGTAAGTTACACCAGTGTTTTAAACAATTTTCAAGGTACGACCTGCTTCATTCTAAAAAAAAAATGCGACCCCCCTACTGTTTCCTGAGAGGTAGATAAGATGTTCAAGGCCACACTAATTATTAGCAAAAAGTCTTTCATTCACTGTGCACTGGTATCTGGCGAATATAATATATATCATAAGAACATTGCTTCATCTTTTACCAGCCATTGATTTGGGTATTTGCCCTACTGCAATAACTTGCAAACTTGATGATCCACTTTTCTGACAATAAAAACGTGCTAATTTCTGCTTGTATTACTAAGAGAGAGTAGAGAGACTCATGCATGGCGTAGTTTCCACCAAAAAGTGCTGTATCTTTACTGACAGTAGTTAAATATTTTTGTTCCAGCCGATATACTTGATAATAGTCAAGCGATAAAACCAAAGAAAAAGAGAGGGCGGCGAAAAAAGAACCCGGAACCTGTTGAGGTAACATCCTTTATAAAACGTTAGCTGTCGCCCACAACTTCGTTTAAGGATAATTCGGGTTTCCCGAATAAAAAGTTGCCTGTATTATCCCTTAATGTTCAAATTATCTTCTTGTCAAATTTCAGCAAGATAGATTCAGCGGTCTTTCCGTTAAGAGATAACAAATAGACAGGCAGACAGAGTTACTTTCGCTTCAATAATATTAGTTTGGATGCTGAATGGAAATATTTAGTTAGGTTACTTTCTTCTATGATTTTACCACATAAGATGGTATATCCACCAGCCAACGTTATAGTCATTTGTTCCTTCGATCAATAATTACAAGTAGATGTCGGGTCAGACCGTCGAAAACGGATCCGCAAATAACGGCTTTTATTTATTGCACTCAATTGCACGTTATTGTAACAGATTAAGTATTATATCAGATCAAAATAACCAATAGCAAACTGACACTAGATGGTGCCATATTTTTACTTCGTTTTTGATCATGACCAGTTATCTAGGTAATTGTTGATCGAAGAGTTCCCAAGAACAGCAGTGCTTGCTTGTTCATTACTCTTTACACGTAATAGAATGGGATCTGGGAGAACATGACATCAGCGCGCACGCAGCAATGGTCGCGGCGCGCCCGCTCGCCGCCCAAGCCGCCGCCCACGCCGCCGTCGCCCGCCAGCGAGCCGTCCGCGCCCTCGCCGCCGCCGCCCGCCGACCCCAGCCGGCCGTTCGTGTGCCGCCACTGCGGCGTCGGCTTCGCGAGGGAGAAGGCGCTACAGTCGCACGCCAGGGTGAGTGCAGCTGTCTCACACGCTTCTGCAGAAACTACTCCAGTCACTCCATGGTCTGGCAACTTATGACCTCGGATCTCGACTTCTCTACTGACCGATTTCTTACAAGCCCATTTGAAGATCGACTACCGACTACCTCCATACCCTTTGGCCGTGGTCATGAAATCCTTGCGCATTATGTACTTATACGTGAAGATCGACAGCTATTGCCACTGCTATCTTAACCACCATATGCCTAAAAATTCGAAACATGCAAGCTAAAGAAGTTCAGATGCTAGTCCGACGATGAACAAACCAGAGGCCTTACTGTCTAACGTACTAAGGGTCCGGTTCAGCGTGTTGAGAGAAGGCATCACCATTTTGTTTTTACTTGGTCGCAACGACATTGTACCTGGCAGGTGCACGGCGGCGACTCGCCGATGGAGTGCGGCGCGTGCGGCGAGCTGTGCTGGTCGCGGGAGGCGCTCGCGGCGCACGCGCGGCTGCGGCACCCGCACCAGCCGCCGGAGCCCGCGCTCCGGGAGCCCTACGACTCCAATTCGGGTCAGCTATTTTTTGTGCTAGATATTTTTTGACTTGACTTAAGATGGCAGAAGTGAACTTCTTGTGATTCTCCTACTAATGATGGTTGGCAGTCAGCTCAGATTTTTTTTGTCTCTGTCTAAGCCAAACAGCTCGGCGGCATTCGGGGTTCCCATATGTTTCTCAGCCATGACTGTTGTGTAGGACCAGATTTTCTCCTTCCAGCCACTTTTCTCATCATTATTAGTTATAGTTAAAGCTCATAATATGTCATGCTGTAAGCACGTGACCCAGATATGCAAATTTTCGCTGTTTGATGGTTTGGAAAAGTTTTATGATTGTATTAACTTATCCTTAAATAAAGTAGTTCTGGTTCGTAGTGGCCTAGGACACTTAACAGGGGTATGTGGGGTTATAAGATTGAGACCCTGCTCTAGTGGAGAGCAGTTGCCTCATATGAACTTCCTAGTTTAAGTTCTGTTTATTTACGCTATGGTATTTTAGGTGACGACGACATGGAGTACCAGCTGTCGCCGCTGGCGGACAGCGGCAGCGAGCGGGCGGTGTTCGACACGCAGCGCGGGCCCGAGCTGTTCTGCCAGGACTGCGGCGTGGCCTTCCAGCGGGCCGACCTGCTGCGCCGGCACCAGGCCGCCGCCCACAGGTCAGTGTGCACTAGCCGTCGCCGCGCGGACAGCGGCAGCGAGCGGGCGGTGTTCGACACGCAGCGCGGGCCCGAGCTGTTCTGCCAGGACTGCGGCGTGGCCTTCCAGCGGGCCGACCTGCTGCGCCGGCACCAGGCCGCCGCCCACAGGTCAGTGTGCACTAGCCGTCGCCGCGCGGACAGCGGCAGCGAGCGGGCGGTGTTCGACACGCAGCGCGGGCCCGAGCTGTTCTGCCGGGACTGCGGCGTGGCCTTCTTGCGGGCCGACCTGCTGCGCCGGCACCAGGCCGCCGCCCACAGGTCAGTGTGCACCAGCCGTCGCCGCGCGGGTTGGAATAACAACTTTCGATACCCCAGACTCTAGTGCCTTGGATGCAGCCACTTGAACGCCAAAATTACTCCTATACATAGTTTCCAACTGCTGCTTTTGTTCACAGACTACTGAGGTGAGGGCTTTTAATTTGTCCTGATGGTCAAGTGTTGTATTATGTTGTGTGTTGCAGCCACAAACGCCACGACAGTTCATCTAGCACGTGGGCGGAACACACGTGTGACGTGTGTGGCGAAGCATGTGCCGATGCATTACAGTTGCTTGCCCATGCCGAGCGGCACGCCGACCGCCCCGCGCAGCCCGCCAGGTAACCCGAACATTCCCGACGCAACCCGAACTTACCCGAACACATCCGGGATACAGGCAAAGCTGGCGCTACATCAGTTCAAACACCGACACCCACAGAACTGAACCGAGCGATCTACATTCGCGCAGTTTATTACGTTGAGGCTTTAGGGCAGAATTCCACTGCTACGCACGTGTCAGTCTTTTGTTTTATTTTCCTGTTTGTATCGAATGTATGTGAATAAATGGCAATACGCGCGGTGCGTAGCGTGCGCTGCAGTGGGGTTTTGCCCTAAAAGGAAAAGTACGCATGTAATTGTGAGATATTCTGCCTTTGACCACTCCGAACCCTCGGGCGTAGACTAAACCGACCTGTTGTTGTTTGCACTCTTTATAGTGTGAACTGTCCTATGCCATCTCATTTCTCATTGGTCTATTATGACATGAAAATTTCTTATTTCAGGTTAAAGAAAATGGCGCGAGGAAGGAATAACGCTTCTTCAAATAGCTCACGGCAGTTCCCGTGCAGAGAATGCGGTAAGTTATACCAAGAACAGGATGGTACGGCCGTGCCTCTTTGTTTTGCTCGAATTGGCGGTGCACAGCCGTACCCCCAGATTATAGTCATCTTGACTCTCGCAATAAAAATTACAGAGTATTCAAATAATTTTGTACTGACTGCAAAATTTTTGTTTCAGGCAAAGTGTTCGGGTCCCGTAGCTCGCAGCAGATCCATATCCGCATCCACACGGGCGAGCGGCCCTACGCTTGCCGCTTCTGCTGGAAAGCGTTCGCTGACGGCGGCACTTTGAGAAAACATGAACGAATACATACCGGTACTGTTGAACTGCTAAAACTAAACTTAAGCTTACAGTTTTACGCACTTACCATTTTACACTAAAGGAACTAATTTAAAAAATGTATTGTAAGTGCCAATAGCGAGTACTTAGTGTAAACATTTTTGGCCTTTTGCCTCAAACGACTGCCCCACCAGAGACAGCGCGCTCAGTAGTCAGCTAGTTTAGATTTTTCTAGCAAAATGTTTATTAGTTCTTTCCCATTTTGTTTGCGAACCGTTAATACTTGATAGAAAGACTAAGCCGCTTGTCCACAGCCGCCGTCACCGTCGCGTCACCGAGAACGAGACAACGGCGCCGAAGTAGCGATACATACATTTTCATAGCCGCGCGTCCACCGCACGTCCGCCACCCGAGCGCCGGGACGGACGTGCGGGGGACACGCGGCTATGTAAATGTACGTATCGCTACTTCGGCACCGTTAACCTGTTTTCGGTGACGGCGGTGGTAGACAAACGGCCTTAGGATCCATCACTGTTATTTGGACGTCTCTAAGGGAGGCAGTTCTAGTTGATCCAATAATCTGATTCACCTAAATTGTGTTGTGCAGGTGAGAAGCCGTACGCATGCGCGGTGTGTCCGCGCGCGTTTAACCAGCGCGTGGTGTTGCGCGAGCACGTCCGCTCGCACCACTCCGCGCCCGATCGCCGCGCCAACGGTGACTACACTATAACACACCTATGGTGTCATTCTGTGGGACTGACTAATTATGGGCCTTATTCATAAACGTCACTCAAGCCTCTAGCTTCTTACTAACTCTTCTTCTCTCTGTCTTCTTCTTACTAACGGAAATGTCAATGTCAACAAAAAAGGACAAACGAGCTTTAACGGCATTTTAGTTGAAATCGATTTATGAATAACAGGGTTAGTAAACAAACCGCCATACTGAAATTGTTTCTGAATGATGAATTCACTATGGCGGTTTGTTTACATAGTTAGCAAGTTCCATAGAATGACACTTTACTCCTTTTACTACTTAGGTCAGAAAAGTTTCTTCTTATGCAGAGTTCAAGAGATTCAGTCAACCAATGCTTTTTTTTTATTCGACAAGGAAGGTAAACGAGCAAGTGAGTCACCTGATGGTAAGTGATAACCACTGCCCATAGACACCCGCAACCCCAGGGGTTTGCATATGCGTTGCCAACCTAGAGAGCTAAGATGAAATGCCTCTTGTGCCCGTAATTACACCGGCTGTCTTACGCTCCACACTGGAACACAACAGTGCAAGCACTGCTGTTTAGCGGCAGGATTACCAATTAAGATGGTAGCTGCTTGAAATAAGTTATTATAAAAAAACTTTATAGTACAAGCTTTATTGCTGACTGCACTTGTTTGCATTGTCATCCAAGCTACATTCCCATGCCAAATTTCAAGTCAATCCGACCACTAGAAGTGTGTCAAATGTAACTTGCAACATTTGAATACTCTAATATATTGAATCAGGCGTTACTTTGCGGAGGTCCATATTTATGAACTAAAAAACAATTACTTTGCTCACCCGCGACCACTAATGACAAATAGTTATATCTGTGCGGCAAATGTATGTTTCCATGCAACACCTCCGCCTCCACTGCTACACGAATCAACACATGCCACACAGACCCAACTATCACCACCACCACTATACTAAACGCTGACGCGTTTCGGCACTCACCACGAGGCCATTTACGAAGCACAACAACAACCGCTCAACATGCCACCACTTCCACTACTGACATATGTAAACCATGTACTCAACTTAGTTAATGACAATACCAACGTACCCACTAATATTTTATAAATTCCAAACTACCCTTTTATGTAAGTCCTAAACTACCCTTTTTTTAAAAATGAATTCCAAACTACCCTTTTTATTTTTATTTTTAATTTACGCCAGGTACCCCGTTATTTTTAACCGAGTACGGTAAAAAGATAAGTCATGTTCTCATTATTACTATGACACATTATTAAAATTAGAACCAAGTCGTAACAAAGGCGAAGAAACCAAATTAATTTGTTCATTAATAATAGACCCCATGTTGTTGTACCTAATTATTTCTAATTGTTCTAAAACCGATAGCCGCAAACCCTTGTCACAATAATGTAAAATTTCGTACGTATCTGAGTCTAACAACGAATGATTCGTTTCTAATAAATGCTTGGCAAAGTTTGATTTCTCTGGATGGATTTCAGAAATAATTAGGTACAACAACATGGGGTCTATTATTAATGAACAAATTAATTTGGTTTCTTCGCCTTTGTTACGACTTGGTTCTAATTTTAATAATGTGTCATAGTAATAATGAGAACATGACTTATCTTTTTACCATACTCGGTTAAAAATAACGGGGTACCTGGCGTAAATTAAAAATAAAAATAAAAAGGGTAGTTTGGAATTCATTTTTAAAAAAAAGGTAGTTTAGGACTTACATAAAAGGGTAGTTTGGAATTTATAAAATATTAGTGGGTACGTTGGTATTGTCATTAACTAAGTTGAGTACATGGTTTACATATGTCAGTAGTGGAAGTGGTGGCATGTTGAGCGGTTGTTGTTGTGCTTCGTAAATGGCCTCGTGGAGAGTGCCGAAACGCGTCAGCGTTTAGTATAGTGGTGGTGGTGATAGTTGGGTCTGTGTGGCATGTGTTGATTCGTGTAGCTGTGGAGGCGGAGGTGTTGCATGGAAACATACATTTGCCGCACAGATATAACTATTTGTCATTAGTGGTCGCGGGTGAGCAAAGTAATTGTTTTTTAGTTCATTTGAATACTCTAACATACAGGCAAACAAACAAACACAAAGCAAGCAAGTTAATACAAAGCTTGTGATAAATAGAATTGGGTGCCACAGGATCGTCCAGGGTCTGTGTCCATGAGTGACCATAATAAAGGCTAGATACAATATCCGGGTCCGAACTGAGCGAGTCGCCTCGCCAGCAATTTTCAATCCGATTTTTAACCCTGTGTCAAACTAAATCATACGCATGCGGCTGCTTCGGCGAGGCTGCTTGCCCAGTAATGGATTATGAACCGCTTGCTCAACGAAGTACCTAATAATGTCGTATGCTAGCGATTAACTTATGCGAAGGGGTTGGTTGATTGGTGGCACCGTGGTGTAGTTGTATTAGCACCTCGGCGCGGTCAACCAAGAGATGCTGGTTCAAATCCCGGCCTGCGCGCCCGAAATACCTTTTCGCTTTAAATCCGATCATGGATTTCTCTAGCAAGTTTAAAATCACGTTAAATTGACAGGTGGTCCGGCATTTTGTTGCGTTGTGTGCGGACGCACGCTGCACTCGAGCGCGGAGTTGGTGCAGCACCTCATACAGCACTGCGACGCGAATACCGCGCTCAAACGACAACCGCAAGTGAGTATTGGTCGAGTTAGGTTAACTAGGAGAGATCCCTTAAAGGGGCAGGTCTGCCTTTGTACTCGAGGCGGTTCTCAGTAGTTCGTCGGAATATTTCACTTTAGGCACTTTGTGTTTTTATACTGTGAAATGTTACTAAACTTTAAAAAAAAATTTCAATCGCTACTTTTCTCCTTGTGTGTGACAAGTGAAAACTGCAGAGTAAATATCGGCCTATAAAAAAATAAGATTGCATTTCTCCTTACTTTTGAGATCACTTACAAATACAAAGTGAAAAATGCAAATGAAAAGTGCAATGTGTAGGGGTGAAAAGTATGACTATAAATTCAAGTGCAGCCGCCCCAGCACGGTAAATTTTTTCGACGACATAAAGCATTCGTCACTTTTTAACAAATATGCAAGTGCGGGAGCGACAAATGCTTTACGTCGTCGATAAAAGTTAATATGCTAGGGGTTCAGTTAACAACTTTACTAATGTACCTAGTACATTTCCTAGACCGGCCCTCGCAAATACAAACGACGGCGGAAAATAAAGGCCGAATCGGCGTCGCCGCGTCACGAGTGGGAGCGCTCGTCCGTGTCGCCCCCGCGCGCCGCGCCCTCCCCGCCGCGCCGCCGCCGCGCCCTGCCCGCCGCGCCGCGCCCCCGCATGATACACACAGACGACCCGCTGCGGCCGCGGACCGCCCTGCCCGCCCCGCGCCGCCGCCGCGCCCCCGCATGATACACACAGACGACCCGCTGCGGCCGCGGACCAAGCAGGTCAGTCCGCCGCCGGCAGCGCTCGGCGGCGTCCCCTCGCGCGCCGCGCCCTGCCCGCCCCGCGCCGCCGCCGCGCCCCCGCATGATACACACAGACGACCCGCTGCGGCCGCGGACCAAGCAGGTCAGTCCGACACCGGCAGCGCTCGGCGGCGTCCCCCCGCGCGCCGCGCCCTGCCCGCCGCGCCGCTCCCCCGCATGATACAGCACTTGCACCTAAGGTCCGACCGAGATCCAATCTCGGCCAAAAACAGCCGAGATTCTCGGTTACAACCGAGATTGCACGGTGCACGGCAGTCCGTTTGAAATTGGCGCGGGCTCTGGCCGCGGCCGATTCAGGCACGCGCCATCGCTTTTGATTGGCTGATGACTTGATGAGGTACCGCAACGAACAAGTGGCGCTCATGTTCAGTCATGCTGGCCAGTTGTACGATGAAAGGGGCCATAATTGACCGAGCAAACGAAGTGAACAGCGAAGCGTCTCAGTTTCAGCTTGGACAAGAATTCTTTTGTATGTTATGTCCGCCGGCTGTTTCCTCTACATGTCGCATTCCTCAACCGATTCTCGGGAAATTGTGTTAGCGGGTTCGCTAGTTATGTAGTTTAATTTGTCGATTCGTTTTTTGGAATTTTTTTGGAAAAAAAAAACTAAGAATGTTAGAAAATTTCCCGATCTTCGAAAACTTTTGTGGTCAGGTTCGTTAACAGGCTCTGTGAGCTGTATAGACATCGTGACCTCATTTTTGAACGTTTTTCTTTTTTTTCCAAAAACTAATTCACAAAAAATCCTATAATTTTCGAATCAGGTCACAAAATTTCACGAAGATTGGGTCATATTTTGTTTTTCTTTTTCCTTATAAAAATCCAAAAACGGATCTACAAAAAACTTCTGCCTATATGATTATCGAACCTGATCACAAAATTACATTTTTTTTGAAAATTTTTGGTTGTCTTTCTTTAACAAAATTTCCAAAATACGGATCGACAAAAAAGTCCAAGTATATAATTAGCGAAGCTGCTCACAAATCTTCACGAGATTTTTTTTCTATTTTTCTCAAGTCTCGGTCTCGGCCGAGAATCGTAATTATTCTCGGTCTCGGTCTCGGCCGAGACTAAAATAACTGTCTCGGTCGGACCTTACTTGCACCGACCTGGTTTAGACACTAACCTGAACTTGATGTATTTGTATCGTCTGACGTTACGTTAACCCCGGGATAGCGCTTAACCTAGGTCGGCGTAAGTCGACCTTAGCGGAGCTTGTAATAATAGTACGGCACGAATCGCTGCCACGCAGACGAGAACCGAGCTGGTGAACAGAGAAGCTAGATAGTTGACGATCGCAGAACAAGTAGAAGGCAAAGTTCCTATCGGCGTCCCTGTGTCACAACTAAGACGCGCTTCAGGGTCACTGGCAGCCATGCTACACGCTGAGTATTTGAGCATGCCAAGATACCAAACCAAACCAAACAGATATAGTTTTTTACTACTATAGATATAAAAACTTGATGACAGCTTAAATGTATGTACGAGTATGGTCTTGCTCAGACCAAAAATTATTAAGTGAATAAACAAGCTGAATGCAAAAGAACGCGCTTCGGCATCGGCCCCATCTCATCTAAACTCAACTATTTAAGTGTAGCCATCTCCAAATATCTTCCAATACTAAGTGGACTTATTAGTATCTGTTATCCGCAGGTCCGCGGCCGCCGTCCGCCGCGGCGCCCAGCCGACGATCTGCGCGCGATCCGACCCCGCCGCTCCACGCCCTCCCCCTCCCCCTCGCCCGAGCCCTCCCCCGCCCCCTCGCCCCCGCAATCGCCCCCCGCGCCTTCACCCCCTGCGTCCCCTCTAACAACCTCTAGCACTCACGAGGGCGGTCCCTTCAAATGTGAAATGTGCGCTCTTGAGTTCCCGCGCCGCGACGCGTTGTTACTGCACGTTCCTGTACATATATGACGTAACAGAACCAAGCGGCGACGGCCACGGTTGTCGCCATAAACTCGCGCTTAGAACGATGCGTATATATACCTACTCTTTCAGTGTCTCCAGTATCGCAAAAGAAAATAACTCTTACAATATTCCCAGGGTAATGGTCAACTACTAATCTCGTTCGTTTTTAGAATTTCAGTTGAATGTGAACATGACTTGAGAGACTTTTGATTCAGACCATAATTATGAAGTTAAGATTCAGACTGATACCGCTTCGCCTTTGTTCGAACACAGCTTTTGTGATATCATGCTTAGCGGTAACACTGTACATACTTCGTCTTAATATCTGTTTTACTCTCGTTAGATTAGTATATTTAGTATACAACTATGGATTATTTAATAGGCCATGAAATATTAATTATTGTGTATGAAACCCATTTCTGTTTCAAGTAGTTAACATAGATAACCACTTCTATTTTATTTTCACTGTTAACTGCGTTTCTCACTTGGGCAGGAAGCAAAATACACCATGGTTAGCAACTGAATTCACAGATAAAATATAACAGTCGGGACACTAACCAGCCTATTGCATCTTGACTTGAAGCAGATTTATAGAGCAGGTCAAAACTGTTACAACAGTACATTCCTCTGTCAGTCTTAACTTTTATCCCATCTGTTGTAAACTTTACTTCAACTGTTAAAGGCTTATATATTCTGCTAAAAAACAGAGTTCTGTGTCGGTGTTGTTTGTTGTTAGCTACAAGATGCTTAAATTGGAAGCAAGTTATGAGTGAATCTCCTTTGTTTTCAACGTAACAATTTTTACAGCACTGTCCGCCAAAAGGCTCATAAGTGCCAGGAGCGATTGGACATAATGGAAGACTGTGACAACTTTAAGGCAGTTCAATGACAAAGACCCAATGAGTCGCCCAAGTTAATGCAAACTAAACAGAAACCAATGGGTTGATACTTCACGTAATGCGTCCTGTCATACATTATTCGTTATTGTTTTTCAGCAGATCATATTCCATCTAATATTTTAATACTTAGTAATTAAAATAGTAATGGTGTCGTGTAAATATATTTACTGTTGTGTTGCATGATTGTAGCCGTTTCTTGGAAATATTATAGGTATTGTAACTTGGAAATGTAGCAAATAAAATTATATACACAATTAGGAAGTTAAGTCATAGAATTCTAATTAGAAACCAATCGAAGACTAGGTTTTGAACCGAAAAAAGTAGGTACTACATATTGTTTGATTTCCGCCAGGATACTAATTGACACACTTATAAACATTAATAATAAAATAACTGATGTCAATTGTTGTAAATACACATATTCATAAATTACTTAGAGACATAAAATAGGAATGGAAAAGCTTGAGGCTACATATTGTGAAACTAATTGTTACATTTTGGGACATTGCTTATCGTGACATTGAATGATGATTGTTTGTCTGTTTGTATCACTGTTGCCTATTAGTAAGACTTCATTTATGTTGTCGTATTGTATTGTTGTATTTTATAAATGGACTGATTTGTGGGTCACTATGTACTGTACATAAAGTGTATTAAAGTTGGCAATTAGTATTTTTCTTTTTTAGGTACAAATGCTGTAAGTTTTGGGGTTCTTTTAACAGTTTATGTTTGCTTTTATGTGATATAGACGTAAACAGGTTAATGTTAGTTGTGCCATACATGCCGGTGGCAATCCAACTTTGGTGTTGAGGAGGACTATGATGTAATTGTAGGTATTTGGAGATGCCAGAATTGTAAGCTGCATGTCATTTTCTTGTTTGTAGTTTTAAGTGTCTCCCTCCCACTGTGTAAGAAGGGGCACTAGAGACAAAATTACATGTGTCCACTATTGCTATGCTAGCCATGCAGACTGAAAAGTGAAGTCAACATAATCTCTCTTTCGAGACTCATATGGCTTAGCTTTCCATGGGTACCCTCAAAGGAAGTTCCCGATAGTCCCCCTTAAATCTTAGTAATTTACCAAGTATGTTGATTTTTAACCAGCAAATTCATAGTGCAATACATTCCCCAAATGCTTTGAAGTTTAATTTTAATTGTTTAAAATGAAAAACAAAAACTTTTTTTAACTTTGTAAAGTGTTAAATTATAAAGATTTCACAGGATTGTGGGAGCAATATGCAACTTTTTCTTCTGTAAATAGCTAGTCCTTTGGAAAAGGGACTGATACTGTTTGCGCAACATTTTATGGTAGAGTGCAGGCACTGTTGCATACCCAATAATAAATCAGAATCAAATGCATTCGGACTAAATATAAATATAACGATTTTTTTTCTTTTGTCTTATAAGAACCACCTCTTCATTCAAGAAGTGATGAGAGCATGCACTTGTTTTAATCTACCATAAAGGAATGCCATTCTTCAACTAGTCATGGCAATGGGCTCTGTGGAGACTAGTATGATTTTATTCAATCTGGAAAGCCATCCAATTAATATCTTACGCATACATCACCAAATTGTCATGAATCAAACATGTAACCAAATATGAGTAATATTGACTTTTAATGTTGTATAACCTAAATAAGCAATGAAATAAAACAGTCCAATTGAATGTCATTTGTATATATTTCATCCTATTATTTCAAAAAAAGGTATAGTTCAATGATGTGTCATATGAAATGGTTATGTTTGCACATTCTAAAATATTATTTATATTTAGTTTTTGGATTATAAATAATGAATTTGCTTCTATAAGAACAGTTGTACAGAGTAAGTACAGTAAAGTTAATAAAAACGTAAAGAAAGTCGGTGCTTCATTCAAAGAATATTCCGCTCGCATCACACCGACTTCATATTTCTGCTGCTTAGTGCTAGGCCATAAAACTTTAGGCTTTAGTTTCTGTTGTCCGAAATAAACGCATTTTATTTTATTTTATTTATTTATCATTATTTTAGAGGATTATTTTACGTTTTTTTTCTAAGGTTTTTTTTGAAGGCGGTTTTGCTTTTTTGTTAAAAGATTTTTATTTCACAATTTTACGTTGATTTAACATTTTCAGAATTATTCTCAAACTCCTAACGGTTAAGGAGTTGTACCTTCCATCATCAGCTCATCAACATAAGATGATGACTACCAGACGGAAATACTTGAATAACCTTAGAAAATATATGAAACACATAGTATGTGCCTGTAAAATTTGAGGGTTGCCCTCGATTTCCCTGGGATCCCATCATCAGATCATGACTTGGTGACAATGGGACCACCTCAGGAGTATACCCTTTCAAATAAAAAAAAATTGAA
Source organism: Clepsis dumicolana (assembly GCA_963691665.1). Classification (NCBI taxonomy): domain Eukaryota; kingdom Metazoa; phylum Arthropoda; class Insecta; order Lepidoptera; family Tortricidae; genus Clepsis; species Clepsis dumicolana. The sequence goes on from OY829513.1 coordinate 8,848,980, forward strand.
AATCGGTCTACAATTGACGGAGTAATCAATACATAAAAAAAAAAAACATACAGTGGAACATAGAACCTCCTCCTTTTTTTGAAGTCAGTTAAAAACTAGTGTCAATGACCTCGCAAACTCATTTTTGAACATTTTCAGTTTTTCTTTTCTTAAAAAGGAATCCAATAAACGAAAAACTTCTATATAATCGCACTTGATCACAAAATTTCGGTTTTTTTTAAACATTTTTTGTTTATTTTTTTCTTTACAAAAATTTTCAAAAAACGAATCTACAAAAAAAAACTATTTACAAAATTTCACGAGAATCAATTGAGAAATACCACCAGAAATTTTGTTAAAGCTCACTTTGTTCACTTGGTCAATATTTTTGAATTGCTCTCACAAATCTCACATTAAGTCTGGATTTTGGATCCCAATTAGTAGATGTCCTGCCTTTCAGGAGATTACTAGATAGTGAGCACACTGGTATTTTTAACCCCCGATGAAGAAGAGGGGTGTTACAAGTTTCACATGTGTATCTGTCTGTGGCATCATAGCTCCTAAACTGGTGAACCGATGTCGATGTGGTTTTTTCAATTGAAAGCTAGTTTAATCGAGATGGTTCTTAGCTAAGTTTCATTAAAATTGGTTCACCCCTTTTTTGAAATGACAATGTCATGGGTTTTTCAACTTTTCTAAGTCTGTTATTATGCTTAAATATAGTAAAGTAACATATTTTTGTTAAAGTACATTTTCTATGGCTATTTTGGCTTTCTATTGTTATGGGGCTTCTAAACAGGCTATATTTTTGCTGCTATATGTGGCCGGCAACTATAGGAGTCTTTGTCTAGCTTTCATAATAAGAGTCAGACAGCAATAGTTGCCGGCCACATAATGCAGAAAAAATAGCCTGTTTAGAAGCCACTTTATGTAAAGATATTTTTATTTGCCTTATTTGAAAGTCCTGCAGAAAGAAAATTATAATTAATTAATAATTATTATAATTATTATTAATTATGTTTTAAAATTCGAACTTATTGATAATATAACTCTAGGTTCATCCAATCGTGAATTTAGTAGTCCGATAGTTTGATGTGGTCCTTGAACACTGTGTACCATTTCTTGAGTATGATTAAAACATAGTGATTATATACTCTTTGAGTATGATTTTGTCGTACCGGGTACCTGTCTGTGCTGCTATCAGTTTCTTGAGATCTTCCACAGTGCCGTCGGGATTACATTTCACTCGCACTTTCTTTCCAAGACGATCGTTGCACGTTACTTCCAGTATTATGTTTTGCAACAAATGCCTCTGATTAACTTCAGTTCATAAGTCTCTCTTTCACTTGTACTAAGCTTCTTGCTTTGTACTTAGTATCGTTAAATAAACGATAAACAATAATATTGATACCAGCACAACCTCACATATTTTTGTCTGCTCCAGCCACAGACTCGGACTCGGACTACAGATAGAATAATCACAATCAACAATCACATGAATCACATAAATGAGGAGACGATGACTTCAACTTCATATCATACAGCACAGCTGTAGTTGTATAATATTATAGATGTAGGTTAAATTAAATGTACTCTTGAAATGTACGTGTAGGTAGTGTAACTAACAGACCTAATAGCAAGTGGACCCATTGAGATAGGAAATTGCTATTAGGTCTGTGAGTGGACCGGTGATACCTACAGAATTAGCGTGCATATACGAAGTTCGAATTTTGCACTTCGTAGTCGGGGGGCAGATAGACTTCACTCGACACTACCGAACCTAGCGGATTTATGACTCGCGATGGCCCTCCCCCTAAACTACGAAATTCGAAAATCGAAGTTCGTATTGTGTCGTCCCGCTCACTCTCGTGTTAAATAATATTAGCTTGAGAGGGCCGGCACGATACGAAGTTCGAATTTTGCACTTCGTAGTCGGGGGGGCTCATTGGAGAGGGTTATTTTGGGAACGAAATGTCGACAGTTTATCGATATTAATTTTGTAAGCACTATTATGCTTTTGGAATAAATAAAGAAAATGCATTAAAAATACAAATACAACGTAATTTAAGCTCTTTTCGATGTATGTATTTAATAACCTAACTCATAATTCACAAAAAGCATCAGCAGAATGGACGTCGTAAGGTTGGGAGCCAATAATATACAACCCGGAATGTACGGCCAGTAATGTACCATCTGATAATCGGAATCTAATCGGTGAAGTTTAATTATTTTTTAGGTTAGGTTAGTATTGCGACAAGGCGCGAGGCGCGAAGCGCCCTAACTCAGTGGAACAACGCCATCGACTTCGTCTCATAGATATTCAAGTTTATTATTGTTAGTCGTAGACAATCCCTAGTTATTCATACCTGACCAAGGACGATAAAACCAAGAGGACTGCCAATGGCTATACAATGTCGCGTTCCTGTAATATAATGAGCCTGCTGTAGCTAGTTTCACTATAGAGAGGTCTCTGTACCATTTATTTTGTATGATATTTAGATTTCTGGCTAACACAAAAGCGTCATCTAAGAACTGAACGAAAAAACGAATTTAGGTGGCGCTATTGTGTTAGCCAGGGGTGCGCCAAAGCTCACCGAATTTTCCAATACCGATTATTGGAAGTCCGAAATTGTTCGTCATACAATTTTTCATCATAATGATCACTAATCATAACTAATCTGTTCCGAACGCTCTCAACTCCGATTCATTCAAGTTCATAACGCCTACACTGATTCGTACAACCACTTGGGTAGGTTTGTTAGCTACGTTGTGACCCCTCAGAGCGGAAATAGAAGCCCCGCGACAGCGGGGCTTTGTCGACTCGCCCTTGAACCCCTTGCCTGTGCACAAAACTAATTGCTACCCGAAATACAGGTTAGGTTATAACTGCGACCCCCGCACAAAACGAACATGAAAAATGAAAACTTTCGGAAGAGTGATCATTCTGAATACAAATCGGTAGTAAGAGAAAAAATCGGATAGGTAATAAATTTTCGGTGAGCCAATTGGACCCGTAACAGTATTATGAAAAAATATCAGTATGATACAAATATATCTCAGTAGCGACATTATGAATAAAAAAATTCTGCACATCGACTGTTATGAACTCCGTGTCAGAAGGACTACAAATTTATGAAGAAAAAAATTATGAAGTAAAATTTTCGGAAGATTGATCATTCTGAATACAAATCGGTAGTAAGAGAAAAAATCGGGTAGTGAATTTTCGGTGAGCCAATATGGATCCGTTAGCCAGAGCTCTAAATGTCATACCAATTGAATGGTACAGAGACCCCTCCGTAGTAAAACTAGCTACAGCAGGCTTTTTATTTTAAAGGAACGCGACATCGTATAGACACTGGCAGTCCTTTTGATTTTATGGTCCTTGCTTCTGACCATCGATTACGACAATCAATTGCTCGCTGTCAAAAGTGAATTCCGATTATCAAGTCATACAATATTAGGTCGAACAATATCTGCTCGTACTTGTTCGGTACGGGGTGATAATTCACGACCCGTGTTCCTTGTACCACGTACAAGGATTATCAGGTCATGTACACTGGATAAATATAATATAATCGGGTACACTAAACTTGACAGTAGTTGAGTCAACTAAGTTGACAGCTGGCTACACGGGGTCTGTTTAGTCCAAGTTTAGTCTATATTTAGTCTGAGGGTCGTACATTATTGCCCGGTCATTCCGTGTCGTACATTATTAGCTGCCTTAGGAAGTTAGGAACTTGTAGACCATAGACAAATGTAAGTTGTCACTTACCGTTTAGTTCGCTAACATGAATTTAAATTAAAAATCGAATACTATTCCGGTATTAAGACTTAGCTTTGCTTTAAAATAGAATAAAATATTATTCGTAGTATTTTAATGAAAATCGATGACAACGCGTAAATGTATTTTGTTCAAATTCAAAAATCCAGAATTGGTTTAAAATTTGAAAGCGTTACAACAAAACGCAGCTGCTGATTTGTCATGAAATTGTCATTGATGTGATGTGATGTTTGATGTCATTCTGTCTAGCTGCTTATAAAAGAAATTGTTGTTGAATCATAAAATATTTGCTAAGTAAAATTTTACACAGTATTACAAGAAGAACCTAATAAAAGCAATCTGAAGTACCTATTACGTGAAGAGTTCTGTTTTCCTCGTACAGAATTTTAAGATTTTGGGCCCGTAATCTAATTTTATTTTACTTCATAGTAAGAATAATCCAGCAAAACGGCGGGAAGAAGCAGTATGAGACGAGCTCGAGATGGGTACCAGTATCAACCAATTCCCAGGGTTGCAACAGACGATGCAGTCGCACATGAAAACGACCAAATGGCTGAAGAGCTTGGTAGCAAAATCAGCACACTTAAACATATGTCTATCGAAATAGGCAACGAAGTTCGATATCAAGACAAAATTTTACGTGGGCTCGATGACGACGTCGACAGAAGCTCAGGCTTTCTCGGAAAAACAATGGGAAGAGTAATGAGACTAGGCAAAGGCAACCACAACTACTACATTTTCTATTTGTTTCTTTTCTCTATTTTTGTCTTCTTTGTACTTTATATTGTTCTGAAGTTCAGATGATTGGAAAAAGAATTGTAACAAGTTATCATAGTATGCCTTGTTGAATCCATGTATTTATCTATTAAGGCCAAGAGATGTTAAAAATATTATGTAAATAAAATATTTCCTATGTAACAGACTTTAAATATTATTATTTAGTTCCAAATATGAACTAGTAATAAGAGAAGGGACTATTTCAAACACGACTATGGGAGTTGATGAGTCAAAAGGAGATACTTTTGAGGAAGTGGCGTTGGATTGGACATGTGTTGCGGAGACCCAATGCTCATCTCGCCAAGCAAGCACTGCAGTGGCAAGTTGTTGGTAGTAGGAGACCAAGCCGACCCCGAACCACCTGGAGACGGTCGGTAGAGAAAGAGATCTCCTAAGTTGGGCATCACTGGCAGGACCTTGAAGCCACAGCACAGGACCGTGATGCATGGAAGTCCCTACTGCAAACCCTGCTGAGGGATTACAGGAACACGTCATCAAGAGAAGGGACTTTAGTTTATACCACTGGAAATTGACTTCATATTTATTTTTCATCTTATATTTTATTGAGGCTTTGGTATACCTGGTCAGCCTCATGGGGAGACACTAGGTATTAAAAAAATCCCAGACACTGCCTCCAGGGCCAGATTCCCTAGCCATTAAAGAGCACTCTACAAATTTGTTAATTTGGACAGCATTTTGTTTATAAAATGTAAAAGTGTGCCATTGTTTTAATTTAATATAAAGTTTATCATCCATTAAGAAACAGCATAGTACTGTTTTGTGGTGTTCAATAAAAAATAATTGTTGTGTACTGTATATGTATTATAAGCGAAACCCTACAAGCAATTATAATTTATTACAGTTAATTTGAATATACAAAATAAATTAGAATAATAAGCACTAGAATTTTAAACAATACAACTCTTTTAAAGTATTACAATAGTCATCTCCAACAGAGTTCTTTGTAACTGATATAAATAATCTACAAGGTACTTTCAAAGACATTTCACAAGCTCGCACAGTGTCCATAAGAAATGCTACTATACCACAAGCATTGTGTATTTTATCATTTTCACAATAAAGACACAAATCCTCCAAAATTATAGTTGAAGGCACATTTTGCCAAGTAGACAAAGAGGAAATACTTTCAATTAATGATTCCAAACTTTTTGCATATAAGAAACTTATCATTTTCACATAATGTCGGTCTACAGAAGTCAAATCTTGGGACAATTCAGGCAGTTCATTTAATTCCTCCTTCATAATATAAAGAACTTTTCCAAGCCTGGAGCAGGCAATGGCTTCTTCAAATAGTTTCTCACGATTCATCTTATAATCATCAAAGTAAAAAACACAATCATCTGTACTCTTCATTTTGTCATACATACAATACTTATAGGTGAAGGTGTAAACAGCATCTGTAAAAAGGCAAAAATAAACGCTTGGGACACACTTGGCTATTGGTATTACTAAGTATTTAATTAGAAATCATATCAGAAGATAGACATTGTCGTATCAGGAGGTGAAAGAACTTGCATTGGAAAGAACGGACTGGAGACAACTGCATCGACAAGAGTAGCACTCTTAAATAATTACTTCAATTTATTAAGTAATCATAATATATTTTCTACAAAATTATGAACTATATATTGAGTTCTATCATTTGTAAAAGTAAACCCCGTACTGTGCAGCTTTGAATTTAACATTATGACAATTAACAGTCTTGCTCGACACATGTCAATTGTCAATGTCAAGGCAGTTACGTTCGGAGTAACCATGGAATAACACAGTTTTGAGTATTAACTTATGAGAGCGTAAAAAATATCACATGTTTATCTCTCACGTTTTCTTCGTAGTTTTTTTTTTTGGTTTTGTAATGTGAAGATATTATACTGGGGGACTACTCTCGTATTAAATAATATTAGGGTGAGTGGAACGGCACGATTCAAACTTCGAATTTTGCACTTCGTAGTATAGGGCCAGGGGGAAAACTACGAAATTCGAAGTTCGTATCGTATCGTCCCGCTCACACTGGTATTAAATATTAATTAGCGTGAGCGGGACGGCACGACACGAAGTTCGAATTTTGCACTTCGTAGTATAGGGGCTGTACTTAATTCTACATGGACAAAAAATGGCGGCAGTGAATGCACTTTTAAGAATTTGTCCTATCTAAAATGTACCTTATCACAATATGCTAAGCTTTATTTTGGACTTTTCACATTTGACAGATTGTATAATATGAAGTGCGTGGCCGATAGCACACAATAGTACAGTTAGCAGCAATAGTTGCTATTGCTGAGCGCTCACAATAACTGCACAATAAGCTCTATGAACAATAGAACCGTGCTTAGATCATTGTGAGCGCTTCAGTTGCTTAGCAACTATTGCTGCTGACTGTACACGTCTATGATTATTTTCTTTGTTTCGAAAATAGTACTGGGGGTCTACCACGAAATTTGAAATATTATTTAATACGAGTGAGCGGGACGATACGAAGTTAGATTTTCGTAGTAGTCCCTCAGTTCAGTGATTGGGATTACATTGTATCGAGTTGTAGCATACGTAGACAGAGAAAGATACCATCCTTTTTCTAAGAGCGCATAGTGAACCCGTGTGGTAGACAATGATGTATATCACAACAAGACAACCGACTTCAACAAAAAGGGGAGGTTCTCAATTTGTCGTTTTTTTTTAATACCTATAAGAAAAAAACGTAATGTGGCTAGTAATATTTATTTAAAATTGTTACAGTAAAATCAAAAATAGTCTACAAATTATTTTATATAATGTCTAATACATTAAGGCCGGGTTTTACAAAAGTCCGTTAAGTAACTACAATGTCAGGTCTGTATTGAAAAATAAAAAAATACAAGACAAATATTTGTGAGCATTTAGAATAGGATTCGGGTTTTAGAAATACTTCGGCTGTCAATGGAGTTTCTTATGTCGAAGAGATGTCAATACGAATTCACCTGAACCCTAATTCTATTTGAAGTGCTCACGCAGGGGTGCACGTAGGGGGGCCACTTGTAGCAAAAAATCAAATCTAGTTTAAGTCTTAATCCAGGTTTATTAAGCCTGACATTTTGACACAAAGCTATACTGGACTAACATTAAAACTGGGTTTAATTTTTTGCTGCAACAGCACAGTAGTATATCAGGTTGATGAATGATGACATCCGAAACTAATTTAAACTAGAATTTAATTCATAAATACCGTCAGGTGCGCATTTAATTGTATCTTTTCAATCTTACGTCGCAACGCTCTGGGAATTACCGATAAAACTGGACAGCTCTGTGAGAGCAATGATGATTAGCCTGAGCCTGATATTTTAGATCTGAAACTTACATAACGAAGTTCCTAATAAAATCTAGTTTATGTCAAATTAAAACCAGAATACTACAATTTCATTCGAGTCTCTCATTTTATGTTAAAACAAACGTGTTCATAAGTGATCGATACAGAATGTCAATCAATTACCACATTTAAAAGATCCCACTAAGTAACAGTTGGACAGGCCGAGAAGGACGCGGCCTGGCTATATCATTGTCATTGCATTGACTAAGACCCATGTTTCGGTTTGAAAGTTGGTGAAAATGAGCGTAATAATAACTAACTTCCAGGAAACTGATCGCAAATCAACATAAAACAAGAGTTGCTCAAATATATTTCGGCCGGCAACAATTTAATATAAATTATAATACATGATAATGTGATAGCGGTCAAATACGCATACAAGTGTTTCTCAGTCTAACATCATGTATGCAATCCGACGAAACTACACGAAATACTTCGGGAATCGTAAATTCAGTCAACACAGGTCAAATGTTGAGCCGATAGTTACTTAGGTAATATAATCTGGAATCATAACCTATAAAAAAATTCAGTCAATGCATTTCGCTTAACCTTAAGCCATACTTATTCATAGGACCGCTTGGAGCAAATAGAAGGAATTTTATTACATTGTTAAAGACATCATAAAATCGCCTTAGAATAAATTATGAGAAGAACAGTGATATTTTATTTAAGTCAAATATACAGTAAGTACCTAGATAAACTAATTATGCGAACTAATCCACTCAACCATGTACAACCTGTACAAATAGTCGATCACGCTTCTATATACACAAGACACTCCATATTCGCAGTAATGCAGTTTGAATTGCATCATATATACATATACATAATGCTTCCCAGAGCTGTAGTTGAGAGTATTACAGCTGTTTTAAAGAATTTAACCTTTTAATCGTATCAAACGTTGTAGCTTGATGGTATTAGGTCAAAAGGTTAAATGCTTCACGCGCTGCTACTCGCTCGGTGTCGCGGGCAATCATTGCCTACTGCAGTGTGATCAGTCTCGAGGTGAGCGCAGCCGAGGCTTCACTCCTGCGCTCTGCTGGCTTCAGTGATAGACTCGTACTGTTCCTTGTCGAGCTCCGTCATTGTGAAGCTCCCATCAGGTAGTAGGAGAACTACGCGCCTCGTGCCGCCTGCAAGTAAATGTATGTTAGGAAGTGGGCTATGTAACGGTATCTACTTGGCTGGAGAGTTTTGTGAATGTTCTAGTGTACGAGGGTCGTCTGAAAAGTTTCTGGCCTCACTATGAAATAATTTTTTTTTTTAAATCCCCTTTGGAATTATAATAAGACTTTTTTCAGGAGTTATATGTCAAAATTGCCGCCATTTTTGACGGCCAGTTTTTCCTTAACGGCTGATTTAGCAAACCAGTGCCTGTGTTCTTTGAAAAATAGAGTGTCGAGCTGTGATTAAGTTCTTATATTTAACAAACAATACGCCAACCAAAATCAAAACTGAGATGGATGCTGTATACGGCAAGTCTGCTCCATCATTTTCTACAGTAAAATTTTGGGTAGCAGAATTTAAACGCGGTCGTACCAGCTTATACGATGATGAACGCGTAGGACGGCCAAAAAGTGCGACCAACCAAGATGTTGTCCAAAAAGTACAACGATTGTTACTCGACGACCGTCGAATCAAGGTTAGAGAGATTGCAGAAGCTGTAAGCATATCTGAAGAAAGAGTTTGTCATATACTAGTTGAAGATTTGAACATGCGAAAGCTAACTGCACGTTGGGTGCCGCGTCTGTTAAGTTCGGACCAAAAACAAATTCGAATGAACATTTCTAAAGTCCTTTTGAAGCGATTTAAGCAAAACACGTCGAATTTTTTGCATCGGTTGATAACTGTCGACGAAACGTGGATCAATCATTTCACGTCAGAGACAAAATCACAATCCAAACAGTGGACTGCGAAGAATGAGCCTGCTCCAAAGAAGGCGAAGACGGTTTCTTCGGCCGGAAAGGTGATGGCCACCGTGTTTTGGGATAGTCGCGGAGTTATATTCATTGACCATCTAGAAAAAGGAAAAACTATAACGGGGGCTTATTATTAATCGCTACTTGACAAACTGAAGGTGGAAATTTCGAAAAAAAGGCCGCATTTGCAAAAAAAGAAAGTGTTGTTTCATCAAGATAACGCACCATCTCACAAGTCAAAGATTGCAATGGCAAAAATTCAGGAGCTGCGATTCGAACTGATTGAACATCCACCGTATTCTCCAGATCTGGCTCCTAGCGACTTCTTCCTGTTTCCCAGACTGAAAACTTGGCTCGGTGGACAGAGATTTTTAAGTAACGAGGAGGCCATAGCCGCCGTGGACGCCTATTTTGCAGAGCTAGACGTCAACTACTACCTGGACGGGTTGAAGACATGGGAGCATCGCTGGGAGAAGTGTATTATTTTACAAGGAGACTATGTTGAAAAGTAGAAAAGAATCGGACCGAAAAAATACCTCTGTCCATGTTAGGCCAGAAACTTTTCAGACAACCCTCGTATAATGCGACTGGGCTATAAGTCTATAGAATTGTCGGTTTAATTAGGTCCTCCACAGTGCAACTAAGTTTGGGTGCATGTATTATGTAGAATAAAAACCCGAAAACCCGATACAACAAAGAGCCACCCCCTGCGTCAGGGCGGTCCAACTCCACGTTTAGGTAAGATTTTACAAGTACGCGGCGAGTCCTATCCATAGGACTAAGTTCAAAGGGCGCGCGCCGGATGTTGCTTACTCACGCGCCGCGCGCATCGGATTGTCCGTGGAGTTCGAATTACAACAATTCATTATCATATCAGCCGGAAAACGTCCACTGATGGACATAGGCCTCCCTCAAGGCAATTGAAATTGCGAAATTGAAAGGTAAAGAAATGGATGTCAACCTGTATGTAATTAAGTAGGTAGGTACCTACTTTCCAAAGCTTTACTTCTGTTATTTTTATTTATGTCACCCATATTACAATTACTAATTATTTATTACAAGCTTTTATTTTAATTTGCAATGTTAGTACATATGTAGGTACGTGTACGAGGGCTGTTTGATAAGTACCCGTTTATGGAAAAAAAAACTTTTTTTTTTGTATACATGCATTTATTTTTCTACGTAGTCACCTTTTAACACTATACATTTGTTCCACCTATACTCAAGCTTCAATAAACCATCCAAAAAGTATGATTTTGGAAAGTCATTAAAATAGGCCTCTGTGGCGGCAATGACTTCGTCATTTGATCCAAATCGCCATTTTTTTAGGTTGGGAAACAAAAAGAAATCGCATGGGGCCAAATCTGGAGAATACGGGGGGTGAGACAATAGTTCGTAGCGTAACTGTGCTAATTTAGCCGTCACAACCCTGGACGAATGAGCCGGGGCGTTGTCCTGATGAAACAGTACTTTTTTCTGTTTTTAAATGGGGTCGTTTGTCCTTCAACACGGCGTCAAATTCATCCAATAAATTGGCATAGTACTGCCCTGTTATTGTTTGTCCCTTTTCTAAATAGTCAATATGTATAATACTCTGCGAATCCCAAAAAACGGTCGCCATGACCTTTCCAGCCGATGGGACGGTTTTTGCTTTCTTTGGAGCAGGTCCACCCGGTAAAATCCACTGCTTCGACTGCTCTTTCATTTCCGGGGTGTAGTGGTGGACCCACGTTTCGTCCACGGTCACGAAACGACGCAGAAACTCCTTCGAGTTACGTTTGAACACGGCCAAACACTGCTCCGAAGTAGTCAGTCGGTTCCGTTTTTGCTCCTCCGTGAGTAAACGCGGCACTCACCTCGCCGATACTTTCTTCATACCCAATTTTTCTTCTAATATGTGTTGTACCCTCTCGATTGAAACGTTTACAGCATCAACAATTTCTCGAAGTTTAATTCGGCGGTCGGCTAAAACGATATTTTAAATTTTCTTAACCATATCGTCTGTAGTCACCTCAACTGGCCGGCCTGGGCGATCCTCATCAAAGACGGTTCTTCTCCCCCGCTTAAACTCGTTATACCAATATCTGACGGTTGTCATAGAAGGAGCAAATTCATGGTAAACCGCTTGCATTCTTACTTTTATTTCATCACATGTTTTTCCTTCCAAAAATAAGAATCTAATTACAGACCGATACTCTTCTTTCTCCATTTTAACAATTTTAAGTTCACGCCTTCACTGAATCGTTGTCAAATGAGAAAAAAAAACAAAATAATGCCATTTTTTTTTTAATTTTCCCGCCTCTGAAAAATGGCTTAAAAAGGTGGTATACTTATTTGCGGTTAGTGATATTAATATATTTAGAAAACGGGTACTTATCAAACAGCCCTCGTATGTATAGTCAGAGGCAAAATTAATCGCCCTTTCCTTAATTAATGTAAAAACTGTTCATGATCTCAGTAGGAGTATCTTTTTGTATTTTTTCTCCCAATTTTTTATTTTTACGGTTTTCCCGTGAATATCAATTACATTTTTTATAAAAATACAAAAAGATACTCCTACTGTTTATAAAAAATATAATTGTAAAAACTGTTATTTAAATAAATAACTTTTACAATAAATAGTAAAAATAGGGTGGGCTATTTATTGTGCCGCTGAGTAGGTATATATGTAGCTATTTATGTCCGGGTCAAATCTTACGAGTTAAATTTCTTGTTTGCGTCGCGTTGTATCAAGTTGTATGCCATTTGTTTACAAAATTAAAGTAATAGGCATATAACCTTGTACTATTATGTATTCTGTGACAGAACTTATTAAATATTCAAATTGATTATTTTTAAAAGAAGGCAACCCTACCGTAGTCAGAAGAGATAAGAGATAGACGATAGAAAGAGAGGCAACTCGTAGGTGAATATAACCGTAGGCAATTAGCGTTGTGCGACCTGAATTGCGCGTTATTGTGTCACAGCAAGAGTAGCTAGTAATTTAAATGATTTTGCGGAGTCGGACTTCTGTACTTGTACTATTATGTATTCTGTGCCAGCGTTAATAATTAACTTTCAAAGTAGGCGGCTGAGATGAAAACCGTTCACCCAGTCTGCATGGATACGAATACACACTTTATTTTTACTATAAAACGTGTGCTAAGGTTTCCGGATTTAATTTGACTAATCTAATCTGTTTGGAGGCACTCCAAATGGCCGCGTCGTCAATGGCTTTATGCAACTTTACGCTAACTCGGACTCATTTTTCTCACGCATGATATAATGATAATTTCATCAATTCTAGATTAAATTAAGAAAATGACCATTACACATAAGGAACATGCCTAAAATTAGTTCCTTTCGTATTTCCCCAAGATGTTAACAAATTTGATGCTTAATTAGTTATAATTTATGGATATTTCGCTGTTCTGTGTATGCAGCTGCATAACCGTAAGTACAACCACTGAATAACTGGGTATAATAAGTAATGCTAGCAGATTATGAGAAGTTTACGAGATTTTAGTATTAAAATAAATAATAAATAATAAAATCAAGAAATAGTAATTAAAAGAAAAAAGTGTGTGTAGCCGCGGGTTGTGCGCGCTTGTTACCTGGCGAGGGCAGGTCGGCCTGCACCAGCTGCGCGATGACCTGCGTGGCGTCCTCGCCGGGCTCGCCCTCCACCTGCACGGCCACCTGCTGCAGCGCGGCCGCCTCGCCGCCCGGGATCAGCTGCGCCAGCTGCGCCGGGTCTATCGCCAGCACGTCCTGCTGCCCACAACAAACTGACTGTTATACGGCGTTCGTCTCCAGCTTATGTGAACTATATCAGATTATTTACCATGTTCTTAAGGGCTTCTAAACAACATTTTTCTGCAGTATGTGCTTGCCGGCCACATATTACAGCAAAAATATAGCCCCATTAGTAACCATGCTGTCGATTTTAGAATGACCAAAAATTGCATTTATCAACCGCTAAAGTAGAGTTACTGATAGGACAACTCATTGGGCTACGAAAGTGACTACCTTCGATCAATAACAGCCTAGATAACTGGTCCCGAACAAAAACGAAGTAAATATATGGCACCTTCCAGTGTCAGTTTGCTATTGGTAATTTTGATCTCACATAAAATCCTTAAGCTGTTACAATTTTAAGTGCAATAAATAAGAGCTCACTCTACAAGTGAGCCGTTATTGCCGAGCCGTTTTCGACGGTCTAACCCGACATCTACTTATAATTATTGATCGAAGCGTAATATCAAATAAAAAAATGGCACACGTCACGACTTAACCGTTAAGGTTCATTGACGTGTCTGACTACGTTAGTCTCGGCAGCAGTAGCGTCGTTACCTGTCCGTCCTCGCGCGTGACGTACATGACGCCGTCGTCGGCGCCGGGCTCGCCGTCCGCGCCCTCCACGCCCTCCACGCCCTCCGCCGCGACCAGCAGTGTCTGCCCTGCTTCGTTTTCGCCCGCCACCTGACAGCAAAAAAAAAACTAAGAAGAAATCGCCGGAAACTGCTAGAAATTATCGGTCCTGAAACCATATTGCGACCTCAACTCTTGTTACTAAGATATTGTTGCTCGGTCGGTGATCGTGACCATCGGCAATTGCTTCTTCGCTACGTGCTCAGCTTATTGTCATTTAGATTTAGGCCGGCCCGCACTGACCTGGTAGAGCACGCCGTCCTCCCCGCGGATCATGATGGGCGGGTGGCCGGCGTGCAGCAGGCTGCCCTCCTCCCTGCGCCGGCCGCACTGACCTGGTAGAGCACGCCGTCCTCCCCGCGGATCATGATGGGCGGGTGGCCGGCGTGCAGCAGGCTGCCCTCCTCCCTGCGCCGGCCGCACTGACCTGGTAGAGCACGCCGTCCTCCCCGCGGATCATGATGGGCGGGTGGCCGGCGTGCAGCAGGCTGCCCTCCTCCCTGCGCCGGCCGCACTGACCTGGTAGAGCACGCCGTCCTCCCCGCGGATCATGATGGGCGGGTGGCCGGCGTGCAGCAGGCTGCCCTCCTCCCTGCGCCGGCCGCACTGACCTGGTAGAGCACGCCGTCCTCCCCGCGGATCATGATGGGCGGGTGGCCGGCGTGCAGCAGGCTGCCCTCCTCCCTGCGCCGGCCGCACTGACCTGGTAGAGCACGCCGTCCTCCCCGCGGATCATGATGGGCGGGTGGCCGGCGTGCAGCAGGCTGCCCTCCTCCCTGCGCCGGCCGCACTGACCTGGTAGAGCACGCCGTCCTCCCCGCGGATCATGATGGGCGGGTGGCCGGCGTGCAGCAGGCTGCCCTCCTCCCTGCGCCGGCCGCACTGACCTGGTAGAGCACGCCGTCCTCCCCGCGGATCATGATGGGCGGGTGGCCGGCGTGCAGCAGGCTGCCCTCCTCCCTGCGCCGGCCGCACTGACCTGGTAGAGCACGCCGTCCTCCCCGCGGATCATGATGGGCGGGTGGCCGGCGTGCAGCAGGCTGCCCTCCTCCCTGCGCCGGCCGCACTGACCTGGTAGAGCACGCCGTCCTCCCCGCGGATCATGATGGGCGGGTGGCCGGCGTGCAGCAGGCTGCCCTCCTCCCTGCGCCGGCCGCACTGACCTGGTAGAGCACGCCGTCCTCCCCGCGGATCATGATGGGCGGGTGGCCGGCGTGCAGCAGGCTGCCCTCCTCCCTGCGCCGGCCGCACTGACCTGGTAGAGCACGCCGTCCTCCCCGCGGATCATGATGGGCGGGTGGCCGGCGTGCAGCAGGCTGCCCTCCTCCCTGCGCCGGCCGCACTGACCTAGTAGAGCACGCCGTCCTCCCCGCGGATCATGATGGGCGGGTGGCCGGCGTGCAGCAGGCTGCCCTCCTCCCTGCGCCGGCCGCACTGACCTGGTAGAGCACGCCGTCCTCCCCGCGGATCATGATGGGCGGGTGGCCGGCGTGCAGCAGGCTGCCCTCCTCCCTGCGCCGGCCGCACTGACCTGGTAGAGCACGCCGTCCTCCCCGCGGATCATGATGGGCGGGTGGCCGGCGTGCAGCAGGCTGCCCTCCTCCCTGCGCCGGCCGCACTGACCTGGTAGAGCACGCCGTCCTCCCCGCGGATCATGATGGGCGGGTGGCCGGCGTGCAGCAGGCTGCCCTCCTCCCTGCGCCGGCCGCACTGACCTGGTAGAGCACGCCGTCCTCCCCGCGGATCATGATGGGCGGGTGGCCGGCGTGCAGCAGGCTGCCCTCCTCCCTGCGCCGGCCGCACTGACCTGGTAGAGCACGCCGTCCTCCCCGCGGATCATGATGGGCGGGTGGCCGGCGTGCAGCAGGCTGCCCTCCTCCCTGCGCCGGCCGCACTGACCTGGTAGAGCACGCCGTCCTCCCCGCGGATCATGATGGGCGGGTGGCCGGCGTGCAGCAGGCTGACCTCCTCCCCCTCGTCGCCCACGCCATCCTCGAGCAACTGTTTCACGGCGTGAGCTTCAACCTTCACTTCCGTCTGTGAACATCCAACGGACACTTTGATTAAGCCTAAGCCTAAGCGATATTAAGAACCAAGACAACCAAATACTACAATCCATCGATCAAAAAGACCGCCGGCATTTATCGACGAAGAGTGAAATATGAACTAAATGAAATATTTCTGCAGATTACTTACGCCATCTTCGTCAGTCAGTACGGGTAAGGAGGGCTGCGCCCCATCACCTTGCACTAGCATGCCTGTCGTGCCGCCCGGCGACATCTCCACCTGATTAAAAACACCGATAACATAGTGAGACACTATTTAATTTTTTGGCGCTACTTGTATAACGTGACTTGTTGCAAATACCTTAACATAAATATTTAATGTTCCATTACATTACGCAATAGCTGAAATAGATTACTACGCAAAGCAAGTGCCGCAATTTGTTTGTCTCCCGAGACAGACTACATGGGGCATGATTTTGTTGGGCTGCAGTGGCCAGCTATTGTTCTGCTCGCTCTTACTTTCATAAGCATCTGCTGCGGCTGCGGCGGCGGCGTGGGCGGCGGCGAGGGCGTGGGCGGCGGCGTGGGCTCGCCCTCGGCGCGCGCGAGGCGGCGTCCCGACAGCGGGCACAGCGTCAGCTCGCGCTCGGGGCTCGGCGCCGGCAGCGGGCCCAGCTCCGCCGGGAACGGGTCCGTGATGCCGTCAGACGTTTCTGACGACGCATCCGACTGCCGAACGCGAAAACATTTCGTTTTTGGAGACGACATATGTATCTACCAGGGATCATCGTAAACGATAACGTCGGACGACGACGTAAACGACCGTGGTATATTAATAGCTAACACTAAAACAAATCATCCAACCACACGCCATCCTGTAGCGTCGGTACATGTTCAAATTTTGGGTATTTTTACAAAAATATCCTAATATTTTATTTCATGGACAGACATTTTTGCTACAAAGCAAAATATGTCTGTTCATGAAATAATATTTTTCCATCATGCGTAGCTTTGACCTGGTGCCTATTATATCATACATGACTTAAAGAAGAAACTTCACATATACAATACAATATCATTATCACATATAAAAATACACAAATCCTTGGTCCAAAAAAAATGAACCACACCAGTCTCTTATGAAAGAGAAACTAGCTACCTTATTATTTTAGCAATATCAATCAAGTTAACAGACTAACGAAGCTATAGTCAGCTCCAACCCAACCTACCCAGGAAGTCCTTATTAGTAACGAGCTAACCTGGTCAAAGTCGAAGGGTATGCTTCCTTGCGTCTTGTCGCGGATGCGGATAATGTTGCCAGCGGCCGTGGCCACCTGCGTACCGCCGCGGCCGCGCCCGCGCGCCGACCCGCCGCGCCGCAACAAGCTGTCTCCCTGAACGTAACAATAACAATGTTACATCAAATACTGACCAAACAAGCGTCTCAGATCGAATTAAATGCCCATAAACAAGGGTGATTTTGCGATCTGAGATTTTCTTTATCATCACGAATGATTTCCATTATAGGAATACCCTGAATTAATTAATGACGAAGTTGAATTGAAAACATTACATTTTCCGTTTATTTTGGCTGGTAGCAATAGTGACTAGTAAAAACGGAACATTAACATTAGCAGAAAAA
Source organism: Clepsis dumicolana (assembly GCA_963691665.1). Classification (NCBI taxonomy): domain Eukaryota; kingdom Metazoa; phylum Arthropoda; class Insecta; order Lepidoptera; family Tortricidae; genus Clepsis; species Clepsis dumicolana. The sequence goes on from OY829513.1 coordinate 8,866,855, forward strand.
AATAGTTCTTATGCCTGTTTGACACAAATAGATGTGCTTTTTTTAACAAGCGTCTCCCAATAAATCATTGTGATTTTTTTAATTATTTGAGCATTGTACACTTGAATTTCATGCAATCACACTTATTTTCAGCTCGAACTAAAGGTAATAATATAATGGCTTGTGCAACTAACCTGCGCAAGTTTCTTGTTTAGAATGGTGACGGGCGACTTTCCCTCCGGCGACTGGCCAACCGGTCGGTGTATCGTGCGCTGAATAATTTTCTGACCCGAAGGAGTAATGATTGTCTTTTCCGTGACTTGCTGGCCGCCAGAACCAATTGTCTTCTTTATCTAAATATAATAGACAAATGGTAGGTACATCTATGTAACTGAAATTTAAACGATTTAAGAAATGTAATGATCAAATAAAAAAAATTACCTGTGATGACACAGGTGTCCCCTTCTTTTCATCTTGTTTCTTCTGAAACAAAGGCAAAAACAGGTAAAGAGACATAATAAGATTAAACATAAGTGATATGGAATTATAGTAATATTTACCTGCTTGGCAGCTAAAATTTGTTTCCTGATCACTTCTTGATCTATGTTTAGACCCGGACCTAACTTTCCGGGCGAGTCAATCTTCATGATTCCTGAGCTCTTTGACATTATGTAAACACCTGCAGACAATCAGACAGAGACTTTAATGTATGCTTAAAATAAGAATATGGTATCAACTACAAAGCAAAGCACACTCTTTCCCTACTCGCTTATCAGGATTTGGCGCAGTATGTATTGCTGCTACAGGTGGACCCCAAATATAAGTTACATCGTCAATCCTCGTCCGCGCAGACGAATTTTGACAAATACGGAACTAAACAGAATGCAAGCACCAGCAATAAAGACCTTATTGCGTTTGGCGCAAGGTAGAATATCTAATGACAGACAGGTAAATTCTTGCATTCTCGCTGTGATGAGTGGCGCGACGCAAGATTTTACCCACGCAAACGCACTTTCCTTATTATTGGCAAGCACCTCCTCTTTTTTTTAAGTCTGTCCAAAAAATGCTCACTGTGCAGGCACATGGTTGTAACTTATATTTATGGTATAACTGTACAAGCATCGAGATAATGTGAGTGAATCTATTTACTTCGCATGCCCAGAGGGCAACCGTCTTTTTACTCAATTGAGCGCTCTATCGATTCAGATTTCTATCAATTTGATATTGGCGGCGTTTTTGAAACAATTGAGGAAGGTATTCTAACAATAACAGCTCGTGATTTCGCAGTAAGTTTACACACGCTCAGTTCCCTTCTAATAATATTATGCATTAAACTATAGAACCATCTCGTCTCGATAGTATTATCTATCTATGTATGCATGCAACAACAAGTGTACAAGCGTGAGAGGGATTGGGTGTTAGAGATAGATTAGTTCAAAAGCAATAACTAATACTAAGGTTATTGAGTGACTGAGTGCTTATTGTATGGTATATACATGTACATAATTTATTTTAAATATAGCAAGCACATTTATTGTACTAACGTAAGTGTATTTTCAATGCAATATTTATTCAGCCTATTTTTAGATTTCCACCAATGTTTCGACCCTTTTTAAATGGTCTTTGTATTAAACGGTATACTTCTGTTTCTGATGTCCTGTCAAGAGCTCAAAGGTCAACTGACGAGGTCCTTTTAAGGGATAAGTGCGTCTTTGTACATGTGTACAATTTTCTGTTTTGGTGTGATTTCAATATTCGATTTATTTGTTTACGCAATATAAATCGTAATTTGTTTTGAACTTAGGCCCATTTTCAACAACCCCTAAAACCGACGTTTAACCGACAGCCGTTAAGTGTTCATACACTTACTAAAACTTTTTAACTTATATTTTATTATATATATTTTTTATAAACTCACTGAAACATGAATACACAGAAAAAAACCAAAAAAATGCCAACCCCGGGAATCGAACCCGGATCCTCGACACTCCGGGTCGTGTGCTCTTCCCCTACACCACGGCTGGACATAGAGGAAAGGCTGAATGATATCATGAATTGATTGCTTTAGTGCGCCATCTCGTTGAGCCTGGGTAAACAGATAAGTTTCGAAAGGGTGCGTTGTTTTCGGTTTACGAAGTAATCGCATAGATGGCGCTAGTCACTGCAAAAAGTGATAAAAACAAGCTAAGATTTGAATACATGGAAAAAATTCAGAATTTCCTCTATGTCCAGCCGTGGTGTAGGGGAAGAGCACACGACCCGGAGTGTCGAGGATCCGGGTTCGATTCCCGGAGTTGGCATTTTTCTGGGTTTTTTCTGTGTATTCATGTTTCAGTGAGTTTATAAAAAATATAATTGATATTCACGAGAAAACCGTAAAAATAAAAAATTGGGAGAAAAAATACAAAAAGATACTCCTACTGAGATCATTATATTTTATTGACGCTTTGGTAAACCTGGTGTGACCACGTCAGCCTCACCCGAACACCGCGACCGAATAACACTTAAACGCTATTTTAACGGTTGGTGAACACGGGCCTTAATTGATTTGCGATTGAGTGTAAGAAAATGTTTAGTTAGCCTCTTGTACACTTCAATAATCAATTCCGTGCAACAAACTTTAAAATTTAATATAACAAAAATAAAATTGCTAGCAAAATCAATACAGTTATTCCACAAAAGGATATTTAACACTCTGCTTTTATAAAAGGGATATGTTTAGAGGTGCTTCAAAGGTTTCAAAACAAATGGTATAAAGGCATTCCAACAGCAGAGCTATGCTTTAGCACAACAATATAGGCAGCTAAAGCTAAGGACTCACCCGTGGAAAGATTGGGCATGTGTTTAGGATCGACTTTGATGACACCCTTGATATTCGGCATGCCCTTGCCACCGAGCCCGAGCGACTTGACGAGCTCTGGGTCCACGTTACCTTTTGGAGACGACTGTCCGTTTAGAGATTTCTTGTCAACTGAAATTTTTATTACCTTTCAGATAGGGTAATAAAAATATAGTGGGATGACGAGAATGATTGATGCAATCACGTCAGTTCTTAGGCCTAGTCAAACTTAAAACCATTTTTGTAAAATTAATAAAAGGCGCTCATATTATCTTTGGAGAATAACATGTCTGGTTTCAAGTTTATACATTTTCATATAAAAAATACAGACTTAGATTTGTGTAAACTTAATTAATGAGTGCACACAGATGCAAAGCAGAGGTTAAGGCCGGCCGCATATATAGGTTACGTTATGCACAGTCTGAACTGCACAGTTTAGTTAAGTTAAGATCGGGGTCATTCGTGGATGTTCGTGTAAATTAGTGTCCAATGTGCGGCCGGCTGACCTCTCGCGCACTGTAAACATAATCATTGAGTGAGCGTAGCGTACCTTTCCCTTCGCCGTCGGAGTAGTCATCGTCGTCGCTAGAGGCTTCGCGCTTGACCTTCTTAGCCGCTGGTTCGTCCTCGGCGCCACACCACGCCTTTACTTGGTCTAGAGCGCGCACTTTGCTTGACCGCTGCAATCGTCTGCAAATCATTCAAGTGTTGTCTTTAAGTTGTTTACACCATCGTCTCAAACTCAATACTAATGCCAAGCTACAATATTAGCTAAGCTCATACAATCCATTAGGTTGCAACTGAATGACTGCATCCTTACCAATAAAAGCTCACTCTATTAATATTTTGTTTACTTACCCGGTGGGAGTCAGGGCAGGGGTATCTGTTTTCTTGACCATCTGCTTCACAATTTGTGGAAGTGGTGTGCTGATTTGTTTAACCTATAGATATAAAGTCAAATGTTAAGTTGCAGGAAAATACCACAATAGAGAGACCTCTCTAATCTCCTGCTCCAGGCAGGGACCAAAATCCGAAAGAAGAGAGATGGAAGTTTTGTTTATGTATCCAACCTATGAAACTTGGATAGCGCGAATAGCGCGATGTAGAACAGTGATGACGGAACCAACAATCGTTAACTATTTTTCATTGCAGTTACCCAATGCATGACTAGGTGGCGCTAGGGACGCAATAACTTTAGCTATAAAATTACCGTTCCTTCGAATTACACTTAGAAATGAACTGGCGGTAGTTTAATACATATACGGACTCACCTGCACAGGGTGCTGTTGTTGTTGCTGTGCCCGCATCGCTTTGAGCTCCTTCTGTCGCGCGAGTTGCTTCTCGAATGCCTCCAGCAAATGTTTACATGTCTCCATGTTCTCAATAGGCTCCCATGTATTTTGTTCACTGTGGACAAATTAAATGTGGAATTTCATTCTCAAATTACTTCATTAGTAATGTAAAAAAGAGTTACTTAAAAAAATAAGAATGGTACTAGAACCCTAAAACCAAAGGTATTTTAAGTATGGTAGACTTACTGTGGGTATCCTTCCCACTTGAGTAAGTATTCGTACTGCTTGCGTCGAGGGTTGAATCGCTTTGCCAAGATCTTCTCCACAACATATTCCCCAGCATCAGCCGGATCTCCTTCCCTTTCTGTCCTGCGAGCTATCCTGTCTTCTGGAGGCACTCTCTCCTGGGCATTGCGGACTGATTCCTTGTCATTCATCTCCTGAGAGTGTAAAATATTTTAATCTAGTGTAACACCGGGAGAATTAAGCAATATTGATGAATGTATGATGAGATATGGTACTGTTAACTGCATAGAAAGGAGAAGTAATTTTATGCTAATAAAATTTGGCTTAATATGTAAACCTGTTACATGTACTTGGAATTGGTTGATTGCACGGTTGAGGACTGCAGCCAAGTACTACTTTGAGTAAAAAAATCTAGTAGCAAGAAAACTAACCAGGGTTTTAAGTCTTTGGCAGAGGAGTTTGTGTTTGTACATAATTTTATACAGTCAGCAGCAGATTTATATATCTACATAGAGAAAGAACTCAAAAATATCTACTAACTACATAAATTCTCTCAACAACAGTTAAGTATTGTTTAGTCTCTTAAGCTCATTATATGTGTAGATATCACCAAGTTAAACCAACAGTGAGATAACTTTTCCTGTAATTTATACAAATTTTCACACCATCCACCCAATTAGTGTACATGGGAGGCCGAAACAAAGATGCGGCTGTCTCTATCGAATGTTGACGTCGGAAAGAGACTTCCGCATCTTTGTTGCGACCGCCCATGCACACCATTTGAGTGAAAGAACGTCTCTCGCTGTTCTATTTAGCCAGCGATATATCTGCTGCTGGCTGTGTAAGGATTCAATTTGTACCTTGGCCTTTAACACACTGGCTGTGGGTGTTTTGTTGAACACAGCCTTGTGCGCGGGACTAGCTTTAATGCCATCGCTTTCTTCGCCCGAGGGCTGAGTCTCGGAATCCTCCTACAATCAGAAATTTGTAGGATTATTTGAAACAACTATATGTCAATGGATTGCGCAGATTAGTTCTTATTTCAAAGAATATTCGCACTATCAAAGCATTCTGTGCCAAGCGGATGTATTGATGAGAATGGAAGGGGAAGAATTCCCGGTTCTTACTTTTACGATCTTTCGAGGGCGACCGCGTTTTTTCACCTCTTGTACTTGCACTGCTTGAACGGGTACTAATTGGTCATCTGTCTTCAGCTCCATCTAGTGATAAAAAAATCTAATTCAACACACACATTTTAAGTATGCCATGGCTCCATGAGGTGAGCAGTTAAGATATCCCATAATGATGATGATGAAGTATAAAAAGTGTAAATACAAAATTCCGGACTTCCTACACAATTGGAATTTTAATAAATTGGAGAACACTTAGAAATCAAAACTAGTATTATAAAAGATAGTTGAAATATTACCAAAGTACTTACTTAGTTAAATAATGAACATATCATACATACAAACTTCTAAGTGAAACCTAATCCTAACTAAACTTTTTAACACTTTGACATTCTAATTAGACATCATTTTCATTTTACATCAACCAACCAACATGGAATTGTATTAATAATATTACCCAGGAATTTGTAAAACTAATTTAAATAAAACCTAGTATAAGATGACAAGACAAGCGTCTACAATGATTATTTTAAGCATTTCGTAAATTTTTATTTAGTGACTGTGAAGTTTTGTTCTGTTTAAAAATATGTTACTTATTTAAAACTCATAATGTGCTGTGCCCTACTAGGGTCCATGTGAAACAATGTATGTTATGCTATAACATCTATACTGTACCATGGTTTGAAATAAATAAATATGAATGAACATGATTGATGTCAATGTTAATTGGTAAATAATTGTGAAATGCTAATGAAATCAAGGAACCCAGTTCACATTTAATTAGAAAGACAATTTTACTCTATCTCTATCAGTAAAAAGGCAAAACAGAGTTTTTTGTTCACAAGAAACTATTTCATTCCAAAAGGTAATGTTTCAGGGATTAAAGCTTGACTTTCATAGGTAGCGGCCGATGCGACAGTCGCGCGCGGCTGACGCTCAGCGATAGCCGCGCGCGACTCACGCGGGCGGCTGGTGCGGAGGTTCAACTTTCGTGGGTCGCGGCTCGCGGCCGATGCTGGCACGTCATATTGATGTTAGTGTCTGTCCAGTGCAGTTGTGTGTGATCTCTGATGGTTTCTAAAAAATATATTTTGCTAGCAACGCTAGAAGAAGAGGATGACGATTTGCTATTACTATATTATTACAAGCAAAGGAGTTCTTCCCACACTTTGTCCCTCTTATAAGAATTTCTATAGTCCGGTAAACTAAGATCATATAAAAAAGAGCGCTGCGCAACCCAATTAATAAGAATTTCTTCTTCTTTCATAGAAAATGGTACAATATTCCCCATTTTTTAACGCGCGTCAGTACAAGACCAACCGAACTCGGCCGCGCGCGGCTTGCGACTGTCGCTACTGACGTGAGCCGCGCGCGGCTCGAGTCGCCAGCCTCGAAAGCGGCGCCATATAGTTTCATAGTTACTATTACTGACGCGAGGTCGGGCGACTGTCGCTGAGCGTCAGCCGCGCGCAACTGTCGCATCGGCCGCTACCCATAAAAGTCAAGCTACCCATAACAAACAACCTTCCTTGGAACCAATTTCTTTCAGTGGAAAATCAAGAAATGGAAAACCTTTCCACATACATTTACTATGGAAGTTAAGAGTATACTCACAACTTTAGCATGAGCAAACTTGGAGAGGGCTTGCACATTGGAGCCGGCTGTTATCCAGGCAGTCCGCTGCGCCTCCGGCATGCGGCACCACTGCTGGTACAGCTTCCAGCTGTTGTCCGCGCTGATGTTGCTCCCGTCCCTTGCTGAGGAACACTTCCACAGGAGGAAAGCCCACACTTGCGCTTTGCTTTCATTCTGTTTATGATTGAAACAATTTTATTAATATGGTTATTTCAAGGCAACCTTTTGAAGAGTTGGCTCCAAATGGATGGTTCAAAATTTATTGGCAGGCCATTGATGGTTCCTATCCACCCAAAAAGAGGTGTGTTATAAGTTTGACATGTGTATTTATCTGTGGTGTGGTAGCTAATAAATGGATGTACCGATTTAGATGTTTTAATTGAAAGCTAGGCTTTTCTTTTCTTTTCTTGTTAGGTAAATGGTAAATAAACATTTGTTTGTTTAATAGGAAGATAAAAGAATACCAAGATTAATTATTGCACATTTAAAAATTTCATTTAATTTCCATGGAATAATCAATAATAACTAAAAAACATGCAATGTTACCAGCTCAGCAATAAACACTCTTGAGATTAACATTGAACATGAGTACAGAATAAGCTTGCTCCATTAATGGAAATAACAGATTGACACTCACACTATCTCTTACTGGAGATTTTATACTGCAGTTGTTGGCATTCTTATGGTCATTGAACTCTTCTAGAAAATGGAATGCTGAGTGGCACTGGCCGCAGACAAGGACATCTAAAGTTGCCATCTGCTCATGGGCCTCTGTAAAAAATAAAATAAAATAGATACATAGATTGGGTTCATAGATGATAATTGATAATAATTCTTAAAATGGACATAATAATTATAATTATAATTATAATTATAATTATATAATTAGGTATATGGATCTCCTTGATACTGACAGGTCACTAACACCTTGCAAAGAAAACACAGTGAACAAAATGACCTGGTAGCTGAATAACTGTTTAATGGTGGTTTGTATTTGTACATAATAAGAATATGTAATTTGTAATAAGAACAGGGCACCAAAATAAAGCAAACCTTTTAAAGCGGTCGGGTTTTTGGCCAATTCTTCAGGATTTCCTGATGGCACATCTTCAGACGCTGGCGCCTCTCCTTCTTCTAAAGACATCGTAACAGTGGACCTGTGGATATTATTTTTCACGTAATACAACAAATCAAACATCATAAAAATCGGTCCAGCCGTTCCTGACTTAAATGGTGTAACTAACACGACTTTGTTTTTTAAATATCCACAATGCAATGCAGTTATATACACAGGAGTAGCTAATTTCTAAAAATGTTACGATTTATAACCTTTCAAAAACTAGACCGGCGGCTTCCCGCCAACTCATATTAAAACATGAATTAAATTATGTCAACAAACTATACTACTCAAGAAATCCACAAATTAAGGAAATGATATATTACCGTAGTTCATTTACGTAAAAATATCCCAGAAATGAATAAATTCTTAAAAATCTAACAAACTATACACAAAATTTTAAGGCCATACGATACGAAAGCATACGACGCTCGTTGGCGTTGATTACGTTGAGATAAAATTAGAAATCACCACGATACTTAGCATATTTTTTCATTTAAAATTGAATGATTATAACATTACAATTATAAACACCCACCAAAACAATGTCCTATTAATTATTTTTTTCTAAAAAAGATACCTTTCACACGACTCACGCAAAACGGAACAAATTACAGCAAGAATCAAATATTTTATGAGGAAAAAAACAGCGTCTGCCGACACTCACAGAGCGCCCTCTTGTGATGACCGACAATATGTGTTTTCATTGCACTTACGAAATTGAGTTGGCCAATCGCAACGAAGATTCAAATAGTTATAACCAATCACAAGTTCGCCGTTTTCTATACAAACTGTAACAGACTTGGCGTCATTTTGTCGACGTAAATTTTTGCCGACATTGTGATTTGACGACACTTTATGCCGAACAGTGCAAGTACTATTCTAGGTTTTCGAAAAATAACTAAAATGAAGTTTATTTGTAAGTGGGCGTATAACTGATCTAAATTGTACTTAGGGTACTTAGTAAGAACACTTAATTTCTACATTGATATACTTCATAAACATCAAAATGCACTAGTAAAATATTTTAAATCCTGCAAATATAAAGAGCTGTAATTAAAAAGTTCAAGTTTGAATTAGCAAATTGATGTATTAATTATAATCACATGATTTTTCAAGTTAGGAGATTCCAAGGAAAGATCATTATTATTATATTATTTGTGAGGTACTTACAACTACTAACATTAAATTTCTAGTTAAACGCGATTGGGATCTAATGTGAAAGACTAGGGAAAATTCACAATCTATTCTAACTTAAACTACGTCGTGGGTTGTCGAATTGTCGATTTCTTAAATTGAAGCTACATTTGTCGACATGATAAAAAATGAAGACGAAAAATCGAAACAACACTAGTAGTAGACGACGGTACATCACTATAGCTGTACGCAATTGTTTGTTCCCTCTGTATCTTCCGCTTACTGTTTGGTCACTTTAACACTGATTGGCCAAATTTCCACATATTTGTAAAGATAAGCCAATGGCAGAAGAGTGATCCGCCTAGGATTGGTGTTTAAATATTTTGAGAATGTGACTGAATAAAAAAAGAATATTTGATTGCCTGCTTGACGCATCGTGGGACGCTTTTATTCGCGCCGTGTAATTTTTATTTAATTTATATTGTAAAGTGAGTACATTGAATTCATTAAAAAAATATTAATATTAACGTTTATTATTTGAGTGGTTGCAAAGTTTTAATAAATAACGCTTGATTAGTATTCCAGATGTCGGGTATAGCGAGTGCACGTTTAGCCGAAGAGAGAAAAGCTTGGCGCAGAGATCATCCTTTCGTATGTATAAATTGTATTGTCGTGTTTTTTTCTAACAATATGGGTTTACCCAAGTTGATTTATATTTTTTCAGGGTTTTGTTGCAAGACCTATGAAAAACCCTGATGGATCGCTTAATCTGATGACTTGGGAATGCGCGATTCCCGGAAAGAAGGGGGTTGGTATTTCTACAGTTCTTGATTTTTCACTCTTACTTTTGTTTTCCGTGTTTTTGTTTTTTTATGCTTATTTTAACATAAATAATGTTAATGTGTCTTACTTTAAAAATACATGTTAGTTTTGACGTGGCTTTTACTATTCGTGTACTTAATTGCATGTTTTTTATTTTCTGTTAAATACAACACTTGATTTTTTAGACACCATGGGAAGGCGGTCTATACAAGCTGCGTATGATCTTCAAAGATGACTACCCATCTAGTCCTCCAAAGTGCAAATTTGAGCCTCCACTGTTCCACCCCAATGTGTATCCTTCTGGCACAGTGTGTCTGTCACTCTTGGACGAGGAGAAAGACTGGCGTCCCGCCATCACAATCAAACAGATTTTGCTTGGTATTCAAGACCTACTGAATGAACCCAATGTGAAGGATCCTGCTCAAGCTGAAGCATATACTATTTACTGGTCAGTACTAATAAAACCATCAGCATCATTTTCTTTCAGTTTCTAGTCCTAGTTGTCCCATGAAACGGGGAGCTTAGGGTGTTTCCACTGGTGCGGGGCTTAGAGGAATGGACTCTGATTTTATGGTGATGCTCGAAAACTTCACTCCGCATCAGTGGAAAATGTGTGATTGGCCAAATCATAGTCTAGCTCCATGTCAGTTGAAAAGCTTCCTTACACTAGGTAAGTTTATTATTATTAAATTATACCTAACCTGTGGTAGCCTAGTGGCTTGACCTATGGCCTCTTAAGCAGAGGGTCTGAGCCTTGGCTTGCATGTGAAGTTTTTCAAAATTTACATGAAAGTTTTCATTTGTAATTTATCTCTATCTTTTCGGTGAAGGAATTGCGAGGACACCTGCACACCTGTGAAGCAATTCATTGGTGTGTGTGAAGTTCCCAATTAGCCCTCGGCCTGTGTAGGAACTACAGCTGAAGTCCTCTCAATTTGGGAGAGGAGGCCTGTGTCCAGAACTGCAATATTTTATAGTTTGTTTATCAGATTGTTTCAAAAACCATAAAAGTTTGGGTGAGGCATGCATGAGTGATGAGAAAGCCTTGCATGTAGAATTATTAAATTAAGTCTCTTATACCAACTCTGATAATTTTTTTTGTTCCCTAACACCCAAGCCTGGATCAGCTAGTATTAATTTTGCATTCCCAGGTCACTATTACTACTGGTGTAATTAAACTTAAACCATTCTAATAAAAAACTGCAGTACGACCCTGTCACAGTGAGCCATTGTTGTACTTATCAACAAAATTCAGTCAGGCATTTACTTCGAAAGAGTTCTGCAGCAGGATGTTATTAGAATGGTTCGGGTACATTTTAACTATGTGCAAAACTGATGGGGAATATTGCAAAAAAACAATGTTAGCCATTTAGGGCCATAGTGTTTTAACAAAAGTATAACTGAAATGATACCTATTATCTAACTACTAACTTTGTTTTGTTTGATTGCAGCCAAAACCGGCTAGAGTATGACAAGAGAGTTCGCGCGCAGGCTCGCGCAATGGCCGCCACCGAGTGAATAGACGATGGTCTGGAATGTTCTTTAAGCTTCAACTACTTTCAACTCGCATTCAGAAGCAACTGCAAAATGTGGCTAATACTGATGAATTGAGAACCAGTTTGTTGAAGCAGGAAATGATAATACGGGCATTTGTTAATAGTATCAATCAAGTGCAGTCACTTATGGCACATTGTGGCATTGTCTCTTTCCAAAGCCTACAAAAATAGACATAGACATTAACTAAGAGGGTGAAGTAAAAAACACTTTCAAGATATGACACACACACATGGTTCAACACATTTTACAGTTGCATCTATATTGTCTTGTCTGTTGCAGCAAAATGCATTCCACAAAAGAATCTGTGAAGAAACCCTATCTATTGGTATACTATGATGAACCAGAGCTTCTTATAATGCTCTGCTTGACTCTGATACATGTTTTTATACATTGGAAGCCATGAATCATGTGACATGAAAAAAAATGTCTCAAGTATTAATGTTAAAATATTGCACAAGATTCCTGACTTCCAAATCACAACTTACTTAAATAGGATTATTAACAATAGTTTTCAAATCAGTGGGGATCTTTCTCATCTTAGATCTTAATGTTAATTATAAAATCAACTGATTACTTAGTGGGGCTGAAGAGGCCATTGTGTGTTAATCACTCTACAGCCTGTAGGTTATAACTGAAATAAAATAAAATAGTAACACACCATAAACAAACCCTGGCGATTATTTTGTTAACATTAGAATTAATGATAACTGTAAGGATTACTTTAATTTATTAATAATTGTCAGCTTTAGAGTGGCAGTATTGGTTCCACAAAAACATGTAATATGTATGTGCTATAAGACATCCTGTGTAGACGTTTTGCGAAATGTTATTTGCTCTAAGAATCTGCGTCATTATTTTAAACTATTTTTGTATCTTATGTCCGTCTTATCAAACAATAAAGATTTGTAAAATTATTGTGGTTTTTCTGTTCTTTTTATATGCTTGTTCTTCTGCAGCCAGGTAAAAGGATGTAAGGGTTGGCTCGAAGTAAGCAAAGGCACTTAAGCCGACTTGAAATAAAAATATCACTGCTTGTGCCTACTATGCGTGATTCTGTCCACACCCCACACCTTTAAAAAACTAGGGTTGTTTACTGATGTCAAAATAAAATCATTTTACATGTTCACATAGCAAGCTTCCGAAAATATTCATAAAAACCGATGCCTCACATATTACTGCAATTAAAACTGTTTTTAATTTAACAAAAACTAATAAAAGGAGGCAGCTTGAAAATTATGACGTCATAGTTCTTAATTCAATAAAATTCAAACTTCGTACTAAACGGATCGTTTTGACATTTCAGAAAAAGTATAATTTATATATTTTTTTGTTTTTATTTTTGATGTAATAGGAAGTAGCTGCATGGCATAGATCCCTTAGCCTTATCGGGGATTAAAACTTTTAACCGTTATTTGACAGCATGAATCACATCTCCGTCTGTCACTTTCTTTGCTTCATATTTTTGCTCTTTCTCTGTCTACGGAATCAACCGACCGAACAGTGAACAGGGGGACGACTACTATCATATCGTCCCGCTCGCTCTCGTATTAAATCATATTAGCGTGAGCGGGACGGCACGATACGAAGTTCGAATTTTGCACTTCATAGTTTAGGGCCAGCATAGAATAAAGATACAAAATAATGCTTAATGCTAGCAACCGTGCCACCGAAAAGGACAACAGATAAAGTACATACAATATTTACGGTTGCCAAATAATGAAAAAATTACCCCACAGTCTGCATTAGTACCATAATTGTTATAGGTCGCATAATGAACTTTTAACTCATACCTTAACTGATTTTAATAATCGATCCAGCAAATATCATCACTAAATCATGTTTGTCTAGCAGTATTTAACAGTCTTCAGACTTGGGGGCACCAATAAGCCACTATCACGGTTAAAATTGTTGTGAGATCAGTTTTATTTCACTATGATTAAGTCTCACGGAAGTTCAATGTTGAACTAAATTCTCTTACTATAATATTACCTTGTATTATGTGTAAGTATATTATTGATTTAAGTAGGTAAGTTAAACACTTGAAATAATTTAGTAAAACATATATTAGGTGAAAATGCATAAATAACATTAAGAAACTATACAAAAGTTAATAAGTGAAGTACTGTTGTTTCCCTTTCTTCCAAAGTAATGTGTCAAAATGCTCACTTCATATTTTTGATGCAGGATTTGGCACATAATTGATTTTTCCCGTAGCTTCTATCAATTTTCTAATGTTCGGGTCAGCGGGAAATCTGAAATTTTCATAAAAACGAAATAGGTATATTATTTGATATATTACGAATTACCCTACTGTGAGGTAAATTTTTATTCTACAAACTAGCAACACTAATCTTTGAGGTTATAAAGCCAAAATATCAGCTCCTAAATTACGAAATTCGAAAATCGAAGTTCGTATCGTGTCGTCCCGCTCACTCTCGTGTTAAATAATATTAGCTTGAGAGGGCCGGCACGATACGAAGTTCGAATTTTGCACTTCGTAGTCGGGGGGCAGAATATAGCCGAAATCTAACAAATTTAACAAAAATGTAACGCACATAGTTAACAACCATAAAAATATAACTACATTAGTCATTGAAGTAACAAAATATACGAGAATAAATTGTCTACTTACAAATGAAAAGACAACCCAGTAACCTTCCTTCTAATATCGCTTTTACAGCCAATAACACTACACCGCGCCATTGTCACAGATGTAAAAGCTAAAAAGCTAACACTGGCCACTTTTTAGCGCAAGTAAATCACGAAATATTTTACAATTTCAACTTTTAAATGTAAAATCAATTAACTGCTTCCGCTCCTTCCGACAAACGTCAAAGTTGTTTGAGCATTGCGAAGCGCAACCTTGAAAAACCCGGCCACACGATGAGGGACAGAAAATAGATATCTTTGTCTCCTTTAGCCATGAATAATTGTGTATTAAGCCGTCCTTTTTCCGTGTGAGTGAGTAAGAAGTATCCAGCAGTCTATTTCTTTCTCTGTCTACGCGTCAAAATTATCAAATCAAAAACTGACTGGTTTTGGCCGCCACCGAGGAAAAAATAGAATAGAACATAGAACACTATATGACTATATTATTTATTATAATTAGTATCTCTTAGTAGTCTGTGATTATAATACTTGGAATTGTTGTTATAATACACGTTTAGTGCTTCTTTTTATGAATAGTAGTAGTTAGTGAACTTTACTTACTGAACTAGAAGTGCTGTAGGTGGACCATTGCAACATTCATCACCTAAATATTAAGTTTTTTGGCCCTTGAGCCTCTTTAAATACAAATGGCAGACGACGAAGTAGACCCGAAAGAATATCGCTGGGAGACGGGCTACGAGAAAACATGGCAAGTGACAATGTTTCTGTAAAACTTCTTGACTAAACTTAGTGTTTTGTAAACATAACTTAAAAAATATTTCGTTGGTAACAGGGAGGCAATCAAAGAAGACGAGGCTGGTTTGGTGGAAGGCCTAGTAGCCGAGTTTGCCCAAAAGGCGGCACGAAAGGCGGCGGCGCCTCGGCGGGGTCCAGTGAGGCTCGGCATGATGAGACACTTGCTGCTAGCTGTAGATTGCTCAGAAGCTATGAACTGCCAAGACATTAAACCTACTAGGTTTCTGTGTACACTTAAGGTAGCTTAAATTAATTACAAACCAATATATAGTTATTTTTATCAGAGAAATAAAGCTCCTCTGGCACACAATCAACAAAGTAAAATGCTGGTGCTATATAAAATACATGTGTGCTATTTACAGCTGTTAGAAAGATTTATTGAAGAGTTTTTCGATCAAAACCCCTTGAGTCAACTGGGTTTGGTGCTTTTGAAGAACAAGAGAGCAGAGAAACTAACGGATATGTCTGGAAATGTTAGAAAACATATTAAGGCTGTGCAAGGGTGAGTTTGAAACACATAATTGTTAAGCATTTATAAGCTGCTCTTTGCATTTTCCCATACTACCTATAAAATTGCCTGTAGTAATCATTGATACTCTAGCTTTTATTAGTGAAGGAGTTTATGACAAAAATTAAGAATTTCCAGACATCAGCCACTACACATACAAATAAACATATAAACCAAAGACGATTATATAAAGAGGACCATTAATGTCTCTATCACATTAATTTAAAATTTAAGTTACCATTTATTTTGTATGCCGCTTGACTTCTTAACACAATACCTACTAATGCATATAATACCTGCAACATTTATGAATCATAGACTGCTGTCTTTGTTAAGTAGAGGTCTATTGAGTTAAATAGAGGTCTAAATAGGAGCCACAAGAAATGAATGATACAGAGACCTCTCTATAGTGAAACTAGCTACATTGATGGCTCTTTACTTAATCTTCATTGATACAAACACACAAGCAAACAAAGTTTACATCTTTAATGTGTTCATATAGATCACTCTGGTTATTATTTGGTTTCTCATGTAAGTTCTACCTGGGGTTGGGGGTGGTCTGCTACCTTGATATCCATCAATTAGTTGTGAACAATATGTAACTAGATATATTTAGGGCCTGATTAATGACATGCTGATAAAGTTCCTGATTAGTCAGCTGGCAGATAAATCTTCCTGATATTTGTTCTGTGTTAAGCAAGTTCTGTGTAAGCCATTCCAAATGATGTATCACACCTTGTTACAGGCATGTCTTGTTACTATAGACTCATTTGAATTGAAATGATCATTTAGAAAAGTAATACTCTTTTTTCTTGTCAACAGCCTAACAAACATGTCTCTGACTGGGGAGCCTTCGCTTCAGAACGCCTTGGAGTATGCAGGCAGAATCCTGAAGCCCCTCCCAGGTCATGCCTCAAGGGAACTTTTGGTTTTGTTTGCCTCACTCACCACATGTGACCCTGGAGACATCAACACTACTATACAGGTACAGGGGGTTTGGCGTCTCCAAATAGTTGATTGAAACAGGCATTAGTTTGAACTCCATATTCATGAGCTACAAACAATTTTTTTTTGCTCCTCCATAACCACACTTGAATTGAAAGACACCTATGACTATGACATATACATTTCTGCTTTAATGCTCAAACATCAGCTCACAGTCATGTTAGTCTGAAAGAAAAACCTAAAGATTTTTCCCAGAAATAAGCATATCGGGATAATTATGTTATTTTGTTTTACAGACTCTAAAGGCAGATGGAATAAGGTGTAGCGTGATTGGACTCGCAGCTGAAGTTAGAATTTGCAAGAAATTGTGTCAAGATACTGGAGGAGAGTATGGGGTTTGTAACTTTGTATGACTAAACTTGACTGCGCTTTTTTCGGCCAGTGCTTTATGCGGCCTGTTTCATACAATTTCGAATGTTAGTTTTACAACCGACAACGCCTCTGCGCCGCTTTCTGTTGCAGCTTTAATCGAAAGTATACTTGTCGGCAGGTGATACTGGACGACGTGCACTACCGCGCGCTGCTGCTGGACTGCACGGCGCCGCCGCCGCGCGCGCGCGCCCTCGACGCCGGCCTCATCAAGATGGGCTTCCCGCACTGCGCGCCGCTCTCCGCGCAGCCAGATAATAATGCCGACCCGCCCATCACGCAGTGCATGTGGTCAGTATACGATTAAACCTATTTGGCTTAGTTTAAGCACGTAGACTTAGCCCACATTTCCGTTTTCCAAAGTAATCAATGATTATGTAGTTATGTTACGTTGTGTGTGTGTGTGTGTGTGTGTGTGCTACGTTGTATTACGTGACGAAAAGCTTTGGATGCCTTTTTAAGAATACTGCGCTCATAGAGGAGAGTATGATTTAGAATAGCTGAGGGTTTATAGAGAAGGATACTGCAATTTTTCTTTACTAAGAAACTAAGTAGTTGAATGAAATTACGGTGCGATTTCGATCACTGCGATCACCAGTAAAAATATAAGTATTGTTTTGTTCATGAGCCACCTAGAAGAAGGCGAGGGCGTGGGCACCGAAGGGCACCTGTGCCCGCAGTGCCGCAGCAAGTACTGCTCGCTGCCGGCGCAGTGCCGCACGTGCGGCCTCACGCTCGCCTCCGCGCCGCATCTCGCCAGGTAAAATCGCTCGCATTACCGCCGTGGTTGCGTGGTCACACGATGCATGCCGCTGTTAGTCTAGCACAACTAACAGTGCGACTTCTACCTCGCGCGAGAACAACTGCCCGTCCTTTTCTGTTACTCGGAATGCAACGGGACGGGTAATATAATCTCGCGCGACAAACAAAGTCGCGGCCAGTCGTGCTAGAACTACAGGGCGAGAGATGAGGACAGAGGGTCACCTGTGCCCTTAGTGTCGCAGCCAATACTGCACGTTGCTCCTAAATTTGCGGTCTAACGTTCGCCTCCGCAGCCGCACCACATTTGGCCCAGTAACAAAACGAAAAGAGTCAAGTTAGTACTGTCAGCGCGTCAGCTAAAAGAGCTAACTTTGCTCTCCAGGGGGATATTTCTTTTCGATCAAAAATAAAGTATCCTAAGGCTTCTTTTTTTTATGAATATCTTTCGTTTGTGGTATATTTTATTTAGAGAAACACTACGGACTTTTGACATAAACAGTAGTGTCTCCACTTCAGGTACTACAGAAATACTGAGATCTGCATAATCTGTTGAGTAATTTTTGTTTTTGTTTATAGATCCTACCATCATTTATTTCCCGTGGATCCCTATGAAGAAGTACCAAATGAAGGTCAAGCATTGTACTGCTTTGGGTGTCTAAGACCTTTCAATGATCTGGATAAAGAAGTAAGTCAACACATAAATTTTATATTAAAATTGCTTTTTATTTTAGTATTTTGTCATAAATGTCCATACTTCCTAAACGTGTGGTCTAATTTATACTATATACAATACATCCCATCCAAGACCGAACACTGCGCTAGGACCAAGTTTCTATCTGCTGGCAAAGTTTCAATCATTCGCCATATCATAAATCTCATAATGCACTCTTGTTGTCAGCTGCATCGTTGTGGGCGTTGTCGCGAGCACTACTGCTGGCAGTGCGCAGGGCTTGTGTCGTCTACCCTCCACGTGTGTCCCGGCTGTGCCGCGCGCCCGCACCTGTACCAGAGGCTACCTGACACCTCCTAACTCGTCACGTCACGATACACCACAGTACGTCATGGTACAACATTTTACTATCTATGGCTGATCAGTAGTTGAACGCGAGGGTACAATCCTATAAATATGATGAGGGTGACCATCTTCCACCCCTAAACCTCTTTAAGGGGGCCATTGACATAGCTGCCATTCAAAGTGGTTTGTTTCATTTCCAATGAATGCTTTTCACACTAAAAAGTGTGCGTTTTTGCCGGCTTAATACTATGGTTTTAACCTAATGGCTATTAACCGCTTACCGCCGGCGAACGTGTTAAGGAGTTTTAGTTGACGTGAATGATTTGATTACTCACACAACTACACAACGTAGTGATTGCAAAAAGGCAATGAAATAATTGCCAAACAGAAATATTTATTTCCTTAATAGTTTTCAGTACTATACATAGAGTATTTTAATAAAAAAAACCGGCCATGCACAGTGTAGGGTTCCGTAACCGTTACTGCCATGAAATATACTGCAGATTAACAAAAAGTGCGTTTATAAACTTACTACACTCTCAAAATAAAAAAAATACGATGTGAAAAACTGCGCCAGCAAAAAAGCGAATCTTCATGGCAGTTACGTCCTTTGTTGACAAGCGCATTTTTTCGGCAATAACTCAAAAACGGTATATCCGATTATGACGATATATGTTTCACACGTTAATAGCTTTTGTTACAATACATGTATGGAGTGCCCCCCCCCCCCCCCCCCTCCCCTCCTAGAAATATTTATTTTTAATATTTAAAACTACCAAACTACGGAACCCTAAAAAAATTTGTGAATCATAATCCATAGAAAGATCATTTTTTCATTCTACGTCAGTACAACCTTTTCCAGTTGTTATGGGTTGTCTATCTGTCTATGCACTACATGGCAGTCGGCGTGCCATTCCATTCACATCAACTAAAAGTCCTCAAGATAAGGTAACCTAGTTCGGCCTTTTATGTATCTAGTAAATACGGCCAATCATGTTGAAAACAAATTAAATAAAAAAGAAAAAACATTTCACAATTTTATTTATATCACATTTACTTCCACCTATCTTTCAAATCACGGACGTCTAGCACACAATTTTATTAATCATGTTGTCAAGCAACAAATAGTTTTGTATGTATACAAAACTATTTGTTGCTTGACAACATGATATCAAATTCAATTAAAATGCGTCTTTGATTCTGTAATATTTATTAATTCAACAAGTATTCAGATAAATCACAGATAAAAAATCTCGCAATGCGCAATTTTAATGCACACTGTATTTTAATATGTGGCGACACTGTATAAAATAATAGTAAATTATCCACATCGCAACTACTTCCTTAATAAAATACCAAGAGTTCCAATAAATATGAGATTGGATTATCAATATAATTATAAAAAAACTCTTCCGTTACTGACAAAGTGACTGACAGACAACGCACAACCGAAATCCTTCGCCCTAGAAGACTGAAATTTTGCATCCAGGTTGCCTTTATGATGTAGACAAGCATTAAGGACGGATTTGTTGAAATTCGCACGGGATAGAGAATGCTAACGGGATAGAGCGGGCAAAAGCTAGTTATAAGTTATAAGATACTATTAGCTTTCGCCGGCGGCAGCGGCTTCGCTCCTGTAGTAGAGCTCCGTATCTCGTGGGAAATTCGCAAAATCCCGACTTATCCCTTGTCATAAAGGGCACCTCTACGCAAAATTTCAGCTTTTTATGTTCCATAGTTTGCGCTGGACGTTGATGGGTCAATCAGTCAAGCCTTATTTTTATACAGGTTACAAAAATACCCGTATAGCCGAAAGAGGGTTAAATGGTCTTTACAAAGAGTCCAGCATTTGAATCACTGCATGTTTTTTTTTTTTATATACAATATGCAAACCCTAACCCTGTATTTTTTTACGGGTTATTTTGTAACACGTTGTATACCTATATTATAGAATAAATCTCGCCCGTTGCGGCGTGGACACTTAGTTTTACTTTTTTTTTCAACATATAAAATAGACGATATTAAGTTCGTTATATATCACAAAGCAGCATATTTTTCAATAAACATTCGAGCTTTTTTTATTTACTACATTAAAGGCAACTTTATCCCTTGTACGTTCCTGCTAGGACATAACTATGCAAGAGAATCGTGTCAGTTAATTGAAAAGGCATTTTTATGATTTATATAATTAGGTTACTATATCTAAGCATTTATGGTAAGAAATATTCATTCATTATACTTACTAGATTGTTTCAAATATCTTAAAATGAACTAGAGCGTATTAAAAAAAAAGCTTGCTGAAATAGGAAAAACCTTTTCTTATGAATTATGAATTCACTTGCTGTAGTCTGTCCTCAACGTGGAAGCTATCAAAAAGATCACAAGCTGTATAAAACTAATATTTTGCTATATTTTTATCAAAATATTTGTCTCATGAACTTTCATATTGTAATATATGTAATATAATATTGTAAATGCTTGTTTACAAATCTTATTTATCGTAACTTTTACGTACGCACGGCATTCACTAAGCGATACCCGAAATTTTTAACTTAGAGATCAGTAGGAGTATAGAAGTATCTATGCCCTTTTGTTTAAAATTTCGTGCATTGCTCTGATTGCTCTGGTAAATAATACAGTAAATTGCTTGTATTATATGTGGTGTATAAATAACTACATTTATTAAGTATCATTGTCAAATTTTCCACTGGTCCTCCAACAATTCTTCACTTACTTAAGTACAAATAGTCACACAACCTTTACCTACATATTTGCCTATTTTCTTAAGCTTCCTGATTGTTGGAAGCTTTCTTCCGTGTGACCCACAATAGGTTGGGTTTTTGATAATACTGTTCTATTTGTAACAGAGACTTGCCTTTCGTCTCTGGCAGTAGTAGGAAGAGGACGATCGTGGCTAGCGACGAGGAGGCGCCGAAAAGGCCGAACACCCCGGTCATGCCGAGTTGCGTTTTCATGACGGGGTATAATTTTGTGAAGCCGAATAGGACCGCGTTGAAAAGGCAAAAAATGTATCCACCGCAGAGGCCTCTAACTTTTGTAGGGAGCAGTTCTCCGATCATCAGGCCGGGGAGAAGGAAGAACCCTAGCGTGTTGAAGGCTACGTATCCTAATATGAGGATGGGCGGGGCGAGCCCTTCGCCTTTGCCTTGGGACAGGACGTAGGTCAGGGAGAGCGTGCAGACGGCGGTGCCCACGCCGGATATCATGACGAGGCTGCGCCGAGTCAGCCGCAGCAGCAATATGCACGCAACCACGGTTACGCAGAGACGGATTAGAGCACTCGCGTTCGCTGCCACCTGTAAACATAAGTTAAATATTGCAATGGCTTGTTCGGCCGTAATATTCACTGTCGTCCGCTACGTCCTCGTCCTCATATTGCATCTTTATTGTCCTGACCTTCGGCTCGTGTGTCAAAACCTGCGGTTTGCGATAATAAGAATAGAATAAGATAGTTTATTGTTCGAGCTGTGTAATTTGTGGTAGCATTTATGATTTAAATCGTCTCAACAGTTTGCCCATTTCGGATGTACAATATTATCAACTTAATTCTAAAAAAGAACTTTACCGCTCTTGATGTCAAGTACCGAGAACCTACTGCAACCACTTATTTTAAGTGAGATACGTTTCTAAGTGCGTCAGTTATAATAACATGAGAGGAGCTTGACACCAACAAATGTCAACACTGGAGCGCTGAAGTTCAAATATTTACCAATAAAATGTAATCCCCGTGACTTGGTGCCTACAGGCCGCAACAGCACATGCTAAATGCGAATGAATGCACGTTATTTCCGTATGCCGAACCTAAAGTATCACGTTTGATTGTGAATAGGTATGCATGTAAACCGGCTATGGCATTTCGGCGTATTCATGTGGAATTGCCATAATCACTTCACGGCCGGAAATTAACTACGGAATTCGAACTAATAAGAAAAAATAAGTTACCCGTAGAGGTATAAACTTATAAAGCTAAAATAGACAAGGGCTCTATAATAAAATAATAATAAATAATAAATAATATCATGGGACAAATTGACACCAATTGACCTAGTCCCAAACTAGGCAAAGCCTGTACTATGGGTACTAGACAACAGATAAACATACTTATATAGATAAATAAATACTTATATACATATTAAACATCCAAGACCCGAGAACAAACATTCGTATTCATCATACAAACATTTGCCCCGACCGGGATTCGAACCCGGGACCTCAAGCTTCATAGTCAGGGTCGCTAACCACTAGGCCATCCGGTCGGTATCAGGTAAATGTATCGATTTTTTTATATCTTGTAAAAAGTGCTTATTAGAGATGGGCTGACTACTTGCCGACAAGTCGAGAAAGCAGACTTCGTTTTGTAGTAGGACTAATAGTTCTGTCTATTTCGACAAAATATGACAACTATACGGCAATTTAAAATTTGGTTTATTTTCATAAAAAAATCATAGAAAACATTAAATTATTGATCTTACTTTATACACCCTGTGCGTCTGTCCGTATGCCACAGCTAATATTGGTGGAGGCCTATGTCCAGCAGCTTTCGGCTGACATGATGATGATGATGATGAAAAGCAGTACGATACGAATGAAATTTTGAATCTAG
The DNA here is from genome assembly GCA_963691665.1 of Clepsis dumicolana. Classification (NCBI taxonomy): domain Eukaryota; kingdom Metazoa; phylum Arthropoda; class Insecta; order Lepidoptera; family Tortricidae; genus Clepsis; species Clepsis dumicolana. The sequence continues at coordinate 8,890,297 of OY829513.1, forward strand.
GTATTTTCCGTAAAGCGATATTATCTTTCTGTAGTTAAAAAAATTAAAAGCGGTAGTTCATACCTACATGTAACATGTAACCGAAAGAGATTCCGAAATTCATTAAAAGTTTTTTTTTTCGGAACCGGGTAGTCGGAAAACCCGTAGTCGGTCCATCACTAGAGTGCTTATCATTTCGATTGAAGCAATCCGGATTCTTATTGTTCGCATGTTATGTGCAACTTAGGCCGACTTGCACCACCTAGGTTAGACACAAACCTGAGGTTAACGTAACGTCAGACGACACAAATAGGTAAGTACGTCAAGTTAATCCCGGCCTTACTGTACTTGTTTGTATTCCGACCTATGGGCAAACAAAAAGGATGCCTAAAAGCATTACAGCTGGATGACACCAGCGTAATCCTGTCCACTCCTCCATGGAAGTTCAAATTATATTGCATATTAAACCGCACGGGACTAGGGTCTGTACCCGCCCTTGTTTATTTCGCAACCAATCAAAGCCAATACTCACATGAGGATCAAGAGAGCCGCCCGAGTCTGTGACAATATCTACAGCGTAGAATATGACCACGTAGCTTCCGGACAGGATCTGCAGCATGTTGAACAAGTTGATGAGAAGCAGAGGCTTCAGCACCGGCGCCCGCGTTACTGTCGCCAGGAACTTGATGCTGTGCTCGCCTCGCGCTTTTTCTTTCTCCCGAGCATTTACCAGCTCGTGGAGCTCCCTTTGGGCCTGAAAAGGAGGTTTGTATAGTAGAAACTGTTGAAATCCATCGCGTAAAATGTATAGGTCGCTTTGGCTGGTTTAAGTTGAAGTTGAGGTTATTGTTGCTAGATCTAGCAATTAAAGGACTAATACCGAGATTGGCTAGCAGATAACACAGGTAAGCAGGTAACAGAGATCGCTTTTAAGCGACAAGACCGCCTATTGTCTACCATACCTGTTTTTCTGTAATCTCCATGTACTGTTTTGTGGTTTTCAATAAAGAATATTTGTATTTGTAAGGTACGGTCCCTTTGCTCATTTAACTATAGTACCTAACTACTCGCGTAAAAACTGAGTCGCGGGCATAGCTATGTATAGCGTATCGACGGGCCCTTCGGTACTCCGTTTTTGTTGTAAATTTTGTGAAACTACAAGTAGTCTCAGTGATATGAAGTCGCAACACCGTTCTTATTTCAAAATGTTCCAAAGGGCATATCCTGAAGTTTATATTAATGGTCGCCGGGCAATAAATGTCAATAGAAATGTAAATCTGCAACGCTATACATACAGGTAGGTACTTCGCTCTACCTGCGTGTGCGCCGCCGTCTATCGGTAATCGGTTAATCAAGTTAATATAATATTATTAAATAATGTAAGGTAATTGTTTATGCATAAGTATTACGTAATTGTGTTTATTTAATTTAAGACTTTACTGTGATAGACATCGATATTGACTCCTGCTATTATGCACATCACGTGCACATCATTATGGCAACGGCACTATATTCAGCCTCCATAGTGCGAGCGAGACAGATACGTAACTAACAATGATTATGTTTATGGAACGGAGACTCATATCTTAAAGCTAGTACCTACTATACCTCAGGAGTCAGGACTGATATTGACGTAAATCTAACTTTGCGCGTCATTAGTCTGTGCCTCTAGTCTTTGAGGACCTAGGATCGACCGATCTTAAAAATCTTTTAACAAAAAAGTAAAACCGCCTTCAAAAAAAAACCTTAGAAAAAAAACGTAAAATAATCCTCTAAAATAATGATAAATAAATAAAATAAAATAAAATGCGTTTATTTCGGACAACAGAAACGAAAACCTAAAGTTTTATGGCCTAGCACTAAGCAGCAGAAATATGATCTCGAAAAAAAAATACATACAGTGGAACGTAGAACCTCCTTCTTTTTTTGAAGTCGGTTAAAAATAAAGGAATGCAAAATATTCTATCTACAATATAAATATTTAAGGTGGCTTGCCTCCATATGGCATAGCCGTGGGACACTGTATTAGTTTCAAGGTAGACAGCCTACATTTACAATTTTCCCATTAATAATATACCCAATTCTGAGCACTTCCTTATTCAACGTTTTTGAAGTCTGCCGAAACATCGACTTTCGGGTCACCACAATCATTTAAGAAATTATAGCACAAAATGTATGTTTTACGCAAAGGCGTTCGAGACGTAGATGTTGCGACGTGATAAACTAAAAACTCTGGTTCTCACTAAGCAAGCTCGATTAGCTATTCAATGTTGATAATTACAGATCATGATCACGAAACCGGATTGATGTATGACTTGTATGACTCCTTATGTCTCCTCGATTCCAAGGCTACGTTATCAGTTGTCACATGTGCCGTAGAATGGCCGTAGCTGTTAGCGGACAACATTTTTGCATAAATGGACATCCGTTTGAGCTAGTCAAACTTTTTAGAGTCCCAAAAATTAACTGGCTCGGGCATGGCATGGTAGTTAATGGTCATCTATATGTATAACCAGCATTGATAATTCAGAGAATGGTGCCATAACAAATGTCAAGTCTGAAACTGAGCTACGGCAGTATACAATAGAACAATAGGAAATTGATTCTATTCTAATTTGAACATTTAGGTACTTTGTTAAAGAATAAGTTTTTCGTGACAAACGAGATTGTGTCTGTATTTTTGTTTATCAGCAAAGAATGGACCAGCTGCATCCAATGCGATTTGATTTGGTAAATCATCCTTTTTATTATTATTTTGTTAAACCTTCTAACAGTTTTAATTTTTTACGACTGAAGTATAGTGGTCCAAACCGAGACGCGAGTTCCCAATTTTTTATTTTTGAAATGATTTCAACATGTTTAAAGTTACTTTTACATTGAATAACAAATTATTAAATGCAATACTTCACATATTACACACACATACTTCACATACATTCGGTAGTGTGTTCTACAATTATTTTGTACATCTGCAAAGTACGCGCGGGGACTTAAGAGGTTAACCAAAATTATTACCTACATAAAAAAATCATTCGATATGATAGACTTTTCATGGAAATTTTCAGCAATTTGTGATATCGAGTGGCTATACTTGCGGTGAAAAAGAGTCAATGTGTGTGTGAGAGCAGTAAAGTGTCACAAATACAAGTGAACTGACTGCTACATTAAACACATATTTATTGCACTTGTGCATTACACGTTTGACCACAAGTAAAGCTCGCTCGGCATCGCAAAGGCTCAGGACGACTTCGTCCACAATCCTATTTCTTCACCTTTTTAACTTGTGCTCATTATGTCATATGGTTCACTGTTTTGATACGTCAACGTTCCTATAGGTATCTTCGCTTTCTTATATTGTCCACATTCCTATATGGTCCACGGTGCTAACTCGTTTACATTCCTATTACGATCAGAGTGCCCAACTATATATGTATAGTCCATATTCCCGTTTCGACCACAGTGCCAACTCGTCCACATTTTTATATCGTCCATTGTCCTGACTTGTTCATATTTCTATTATGCCGTAGACTTCTAAACTGGGGTGCGCTTGCCGCGAGTCTCACAGTTTGATTTTTCTTTCATTCAGAATGTGAGTAGGTGACATCGAAGTATATTTGTAATCGGATATAAACCTTATTATTGCAACGAATTAAAGTCAATGGGTGGTCAGTTAACAGTGTCTTCGTTTGTGCCAAGTAAATTTAACAAATAATACTTTTATTAGGTAGTGTACTAAAATCGTAATACTCAACTCGTGAGCTCACAATTTTTTTTATAAATTAGGCTCGGGTATTTGGCTATTTAAACGCTTGTTGACGACACGGCATTGTGGATGATTTAAGAAGGTGACGAAATAAGACTGTGAACGAAGTCGTCCTGAGCCATCGTAAACTGCGGGAACTCTAAAATAAGTGTAAATCATAATCAAATTTTGCGGTTAGGTCTATGGCTACTAGAAGTACGTCAAACTAACAAGCCACTGGCTGACAGCAGGCTATTATAATCAAGGCGTCGTCGACATGCTGACTTTTAACTCGTTCTGCAATCTCCCAACAAAACTACATTTAAGTAAGTAAATACAGTACCTAAGCTGGCAACTGTTTATAAACAGTTGTCAATCAACGAGTCTTATTAATAAAGTAGCGATCAAATGACAACGCTTCGTTGTTCCCAGTTGCCCGTACTGCAGCAACGTCAGTTTGTTCGATAAACGAAACGTCAATTGTGTTCCCATGTTATTGAGCTGATTACCAGATCATTTATTCTGTTGATTGAACGTGTCAAGTGGCAAACGATGGATATTATAGTTATAGGAACACTCGTTGCATCTGGCTTATAAAAACGATTCTATTTTATTGAAGAATTTATCGAATCAGGCGTTACCTACTTTGCGGAGGTCCGAATAAATTGACTAAAATCATGGAGGTCCATTCATTCATTCGTTATTCGTTATAGCGATATGTACATAGACCTGAATAAAAATGAGGCCGGTGTTGTTGTAGAGTTGTAAACAATCGTATTGTTTTTTTCTAACCAGCGTCTTTGTGCTTAAACTTAAACGTCAGCAAGGTCCACTTCCTATTTTAACATTACTTCTAGAGTGTTACTTACCTATATCCACTTAACAAATAATAGCGTGTAAAAATTCCATTACGTACCTACTACTTTCGGCAACAAATTATATTGTTTAAGAAACAAAGTTAGTACCTATATTGATTTAAACTTTCGCGATTTTCACACATTATCATTATAATTTAAATATATTTTTTACGCGATTAAGCCCGAGTATCATAATAATAAGTAGGTATACATTTTCAGCTCACCGCTTGTTCCTAACAGTATAATTTCAATGCCATTGTCTTTTGACGCACCTAAAAACCGGAAAGTCATATAGTTAGCATTTAATATGAGCTCAAAGGCCACTTTAGCATCGATCGGCGGAATATGTTAACGGTGCTGTGGATATAACATTACAATTTTATGGACTTACAATGTCAGGGTCTCCTCGAAGGCGTGCCATGGCAGCCATTGCGTCATGGAATTGCCCCCGACGTGCTAGCCAGGTAGGGCTCTCAGGGGAGAAGCAAAGGGCTACAAACGCCAATCCTGGGAGCACCATAGAGAGTAGAGCCACGTGACGCCATGATAAAAACCCTCCGAGCGCGTAGACGTAAAGTACTCCCATTGAGTACGCCACGAACGGAGTCCCGATTAGCAGGCCTCTTAGTCTTGGCTCGGCTATTTCGCCTAGGTAAACCTGAGAACAATTAAAATCTATACAAGAAGTTCCCATCATTCTTTAAGAAATATATCCTATTGGTTTTATTGGAACGGTGCTGACAACGTCAAGAGCTTTACATATAAAAAAAACCTGTCATCATTCATGCATTTTCATTTCCTTCCAAATTAGTTATATCGTTTAAATTTTTGGTTAGTTAAGGTCGTTGAATCGGTCGGTCGAATAAGGAGTTCAACCATTTGCTGCGGAAGTCATCCGAGTGAGTTTGCAAATTGGATTGACACCAGGGGATTTAGCACGGGCGTTATTTTGTCACTTGACGCTCAGTGCGTCTTTCACTGATACAATAACTAAGAAAGGGACGCACTGAGTGACAAGCAAGAAAATGGCGCGTGCTAGACGTCCTAAGAGGAGTAGGGTATTACCTGTGAAGGCGCAGCCATAATGCCGACAGCGAACCCGCAGAGGACTCTCCCAAAAAGCAGCATCCCGTTGTGTATGGACGTGGCGATGACGATCCAGCCAACAATAAGTGGCAACGTGGTGCATTGTAGCGTCCGCTTCCGCCCGATGGCTTCCATGATGGGACCAGAGAGCATAGAGCCGAGCGGCGTCGCTGCCGAGTGTATACTGGCTGCAAAGAGAAGTAAAAGTTAGAAATCATTAGGGCTCACTGCCAATTCAGCAGATGCAATGTAACTCCGCCGAAAGCTATTAACCTAATTCCTAATTTATTATGTACCTACAATACCTACATTAGGATAGGAACTCTACAATTTCTCGCTTTATCTACCTACTTACGAGTATATGGTATTCTATTGATTATATTAGTTAATTTAATGTGCGGACGTAAAATACAATTCGCCGTAATCGCAACTTTTATTAACATACATTTGACTTTACACATAATAGGTATCGATTACGATATCAAACCATATAAAAATGTGTCCTTGTGACGATGACGGCTAAGGAGCTAAGCTAACCCTGTCCCGTTTGCCATCGTTTGTCCCAAAGTGCTACCTACTTACTTAGTTTTATGTTACTAAAAAAATAGCAATACGGCGAGACTCGTCAACAAAGTTCTTCGAGCAGTTTGTTTATGCTTCGGAAAAAACAATCTACCGGACAAAGAGTAGGTATATATAATGGCATAGAAGTGGTAATAATCTGTCTGGCACGAACGAGGTGTACGTTTTTGTTAGTCTAATGCCTGAGGCCTAGGTACCACTAACAAATTCTTACGAGTCACGAGGCCCATTCGTGTTTATGAGTCTCCATGCCTACATGACTTTTATATTATGTGTATTGTGACTATTGTGTAGGCAAATGCAACAACAATTCTGCGATTGTCAATGGTTTGTTTTTGGTAAGTAGGTAGGTACTTTACATCTTAACACTTCGCAAGCCGATAGCCTATTGAAACGGTATATCTTCCAAAGAACAATTATTTTTATTAATTTATTTTGTATCGCACGCATCTAACGTAAGCTAAGAATATTTATTCTAAGCGTGAGAATGCGATAATGTGACATAACTGGCAATTGTTTCTTTGTAACTAGTACCTAACTATTCTGTGGTTAAGCATCTGCTATATTTTCCAAACAGGAGCCAGGTAGGTATATTCTCAGGATAAGAAGCAGGTATGGGCTATATTTGCTGTATTTGTGAAGAGGCAAAACGCTACCAGTTTTTTCGCCTGACTTTCTGACAGTGAGGCTTTTTGACAATACAAAAGGCTTAAATGATATGCTATACTATTGAACTTGCGAATATGCGAATAATGATGTTATATAATGAGGATTCTTAAAACACTAGTGTGGTTTTATAAAGGCGAAGCCGAGTTTTATAATAAGATCGCACGAGCGTTTTAAGGCCTAAATATGTAGAGTTGCATACATTATCTACTCTATATAGATGGCTTCAGAAGCCGAGGGCATAACAAACCTGTCACGAATTTGACTGTTTTTTTTTATTAATGACAAACATCCTAATATAATTACTCGCTAATCCTGCCGCTAAGCAGCAGTGGTTGCACTGTTGTGTTCCGGTGTGGAGAGTAAGACAGCGGGTGTAGTTACGGGCACAAGAGGCATTTCATCTTAGCTCTCTAGGTTGGCAACGCATCTGCAAATCCCCCGGGGTTGCGGGTGGCTATGGGCAGTAGTGATCACTTTACCATCAGGTGACCCACTTGCTCGTTTGCCTTCCTTGTCGTATAAAAAAAAACCGGACAAGTGCGAGTCAGACTCGCGCACGAGGGTTCCGTAGAAAGATTTTAACGCTTTTCCCTAGTGTTTTAAGAAATCCAGTGTTAGCAGTGCCCTGCTCCTAAGCAAAATGTACGCAGGTCAACTTATATTGGTCTGCGAAATCTACAGACAGACATAAAAATACCTTTAAATTAGGTATCTCTGCCAGGGCTTTTTCGTAATGGCTTAGGAATCCTATCCTGGGCATGTCCGATAAGTTCTTGCCCGGTTTTTAATGACTGTTTGATTGCGTTGACTTAGAAGGTTGATTTTTTCACAGCTTCAAGGGACCGCAGGCTTGAGTATTTGATATTAATTTCAGCATGCTACCTCCACGCGTTCCAGAGAAAAAGGGTCTTGACAGACAGACAGACAGACAGACGGACAACGAAGTGATCCTATAAGGGTTCCGTTTTTTCCTTTTGAGGTACGGAACCCTAAAAACATGCCGAGCTGACGTTTCGTATCGTAGGTCTATTTATATTGTATTGGTTTTTGAAGATGCTCCAAATTTGAAACTTACCTAATAAAAATGTGATAGGTAGTGAAACTGGATTCCGTAATGCTGGTCATTTCCTATGGTTTCTGAACACATTATAGAGGACTTATGATATGTGTGTGTAGATAAAAATGTTTAATTATATCAATCAAGACATTTGTCATTCAATAAAAGAAACGGTTAAAGAAAACAAATGCAATGTGAGAATAGCAGTTTATATTTAGTACCTACATTTATATCTTTCGTTAGCAACAATCGTTAGTACACAGAATACATTACTAATAGGTATGGTTCGGTATGGTCTATACTTTCGTAACTAATAAATTTTAATTCGTTCTATTGCTACTTAAAAAAAACGAATCTACTCGTGTCACATACATCACCCTCCTGCTTCTTACATTTGATTAAATAATTAAAGCTTGGTGTCTAATAAGACTTTAGTTTCGTAGTGAGCAAAATACCATACCTATCCAAGAGCCCATTTCTTCGTCTATCTGCATGGAAGAGTTCTCATCCCTGAGCTGCGGAAGAGCTACCGCGGAGAACCCGATGGGGTGGCCGGCGCCCGCGGCCAGCACCAGGACGGCACATGTGATGAGGCACTGGAACAGACAGCAAGTTTAGCCTTCCTTCCTGACTACTTAAACATTAATCACAGTGAAAAATAAAGTAACTCACTCAGTGAGTGGGTGAGTTCATGTTAAAAGTGGTTTTACTTAGTAAAGTAAGTAAGTAAGTAAAGTCCGTTAGGAACGCTAGAGAGGAGCGGTCAGGCGCGGTAAAAACGCTGGCAGGAGAAAAGGCTGTCTTCTTTCCAAATTTCCACCAGATGTTTAAATAAATTTAAAAGAAACTAGTCATACTATAAACGGGATATTAAAACTGTTATTAAAAGAAACTTGAGAGTATATAATGAAAATGGAGTGCAGTCACAATAGTAGCGCACGCAGTTTAAACTGTTCAATTTTACTACGATTGGTCTGGTGTAGACTATACTCACTTCATCAGGTTGATAATTTGAAAAGACAGTCAAACAGTTGTTATTTGAACACAAATTCTTCTTCTTAGAAATTTTTCAACGTGTTTTGACCTGTTTATGTTGACAACGTTTACAAAACGAGATTAAAAGTATTACAGAATGTTGTGCAATAAAAAGAAGTGATGTTTAAAAATATTGTTATTGTACAAAATAAAGGGTACACGGAAAAAAACATGTCTAGTCCCCTTAGCCACAGAATACATAATGGTACAAGTACCTCAGCAACTTTTTGAGTGATCGCGACTTGAAAGTTTGGAATGGAACGATGTAATCCTAATCCTAACTAATATTATAAATTCGAAAGTAATTCTGTATCTCTGTCCCTCTGTCTCTCCGTCTGTCTGTTTGTTACCTCTTCACGGGAAAACCGCTGCATCAATCTAGATGAAATTTGGTAAGAAGATAGTTTGAATATTTAGGAATAACAGGCTGCTTTTTATTCGACAAAATTATATAGTTCCCGCGGGATAGCGATAACCGAAATCTACGCGGACGACGTCGCGGGCAACAGCTAGTTATCCATATAATTTTCGTATAGTACATCTTTTGTTAAAGTGATGAAAAAAAACAAAGCTTACCTACATAAATATTTGTATCTGTAACTGAGTGGTAACTTATAGCCATAAAAAAAAGTGATTAGAGATGTTCTATCCGTGTACCCTTCAAATGTAGGTGTATAGCTACCTATTTGTGACCACTGTTGAGACTTCGGTTCAATGAAAGTTTCAAATCGCGTCCTATGTCTATTTTGATACCTATTTAAAAACCGTACGTGCTTATACCAGCATAGATGAGCACTTGTTTAGCAAAAGTGGTAGGGATATTGCGCGAAAGTTTCCTCGACACAATTTAATCTTGTCTTTATGTAAGCTAATTTGCAGAGCCTTTTTGTTAATGAAACAACAATGCACGGTTGCGAGCTAACTGGTGGGGGTGCGTGTCGGGTTACAATCTCGTGTGGCCAAGAGCAGCTGTTGTTCTCTTCTGGATCCGTCTGGGGAAAGAGCAGTGCTTGAGCTAGTGTGCTCTGGGCATGTGTTCAATGATTCTCTGGCCGATTGGCTTAGGGCTAATAACCCAACCTGGGAGGGTTGATTCAATTAGTTTGATTTTACGACATGTTTTTTTTTTCCCAGCGAGAATTAAATACGAGTGCTTTATATAGTTGATAGGAAAGCGTAGAGGCCAATTAATACCTTAAATTTAAAGGACATTATTTCAGCTAACCTAGACGAGCTGACCGAGGGGCTCGCAGAGAGTATATATATAGGCTAGAGTAGGGGTAGAGTGGGACTAGGAGGGGCCAACGTGGCTGGTGGCAAGATGAGTTTTTTGTAGAGCATAGATGCTGGTTTTCAAATTTTACACACTCAATTAATTCCAGCTCGATAAATTCTTCAGTTTAGTCTTTAATGGCGAGTTAAGTACCTTCTAACGTCACGTGAGCCTTACCAACATATAAGTACAAGTAAGTTGACATAAGTATAGTATATCGTGTCTTTGTGAGCGGCACGAGGAAGCAATCTATTTAATTGGGATCAAATGGCGTTGTCGTGTGTCGTCTAATAGGTATGTCTGCGTTCTAAGCAATATCAATTAACGCTTAAGTTGACAGAGGAAATATTTCGCACCTCGTGCAGTGAGCAAAGAAAAGCGAAGGATGAAACTGAAAGCAACGGTGTGAAGTTTACTTGATAAGGCGACGTGTTTGTTTAGTTGACGTGTGGTCGAGTTAAGAGAAGTTTCCTGAGCGCACTTAACTACCGCACTCAGGGACGTCAGGTTACGTTTTTGTTCCCAACTTATTACTACTATTAGGTAATTAAGTAATTACAAAACCAAAGTACCCGCACCAATATTAACATGAATCTACCGTGAGACTCAATCTTAGTGAAAACGGACCACTCACGTATATAAGTCGCGCGGCCAGAGCCTTGGCACGCAGTGTGCGTCTCGCTGCTGCTGGGTTGTGCGCTCTCAGAGGAAGGACTACGAATGAATTCGAAACATGTCTGACTAAACTCGACTTATACGTGAGTGATCCGTTTATTTCACTGGCCGACAGTATTTAATAAATACCGGACTACTCTTTCTTTTTTAGGGTTCAGTAGCCTAAGTGGCAAAAAAGGAACCCTTGGATATGTTTCGTCCGTCCGTCTGTATGTCACGTCACAGGCATTTGACTCAAAAACTATACTATACCTACATAATATATATTGATTGTGTTGTAAAAGCCGCTACTTAGTTCGGTAATTAAGATAACAAAAAATAAATAGGTACCTATTTGTAGGGGTGGCGCTCCATACATGTAACAGAAGCTGTTTTTTTTTCCAGCAAATATCAACTAATGGCGCATATTTCGACAACTCTTTTAGTTACCTAAAACACTTCAAGGTTTCTAACCATTCTTTTTAAGTTAATAATATTTTCGGAAATTGTCCCCCCCCCCCTTTATCTTCTAAATCGTAGATTGAAAAGTATGAAAAAAATACAAAGCTAACGCTTATTTGACCGAAGCGAAAAACTATGTCTGTCTGTCCGGCTGTTCTTCTCTGTAGGTCGCACTTCTCAACCGATTCTCGTGAAATTTTGTGAGCAGGTTTGCTAAAATTTATTATTATTAATTCTATGTAGGTAAGTACTTATATTATAGATTTTTTTGCTGATTCGTTTATATTTTTAGAATGTTTATTATAGAAAATAACGAATAATCTTTAAAAATTACCCTATCTTTGTGAAATTTAGTGATCTTGAATATAGAATTTTTTTGTCAGTTCGATTTTTTAAATAAAAAAAAACCGAAAACGTTGAGAAATGAGGTCGTGCGTGAGGTCTACAGCTACTTTAAATGAATATCGTTTTTGAGTTATTGCTGGTGCAGTTTTCACAACCTTTTCTTATTGTTTTTTTTACATTTTAAAACTCTAGTAGGTACCTAAATGGTTTAATCCTGTCTTAACTGTAGCGCATTTCTTTGTAGCAGGTAACTGCTTAACGGTTACGGAACCCCACACTGAACATGGTCCGACACGTGCTCTTGGCGGTTTTTATTTATTTCAATTTATTTACATTAGAAAGCTGACTGACGTTAGACGTTATGAGACTGTTTATAAACAAAACGATAACGGCTTAGAATCAAATTGATTTATCGGCAGCCGATGATTGCAATAGAAATTGAAGGTCACTGCTGTTATATGTATTATGCGTATCTTTACTGTAGGTACTTATGGCTTTGATTTGATAAGCATTATCTTATTGCTTATCTAGGAAAAATAGATAAACAAACAATTGCATTGCCACTTATTCAGTGTCACTTGCACTTTTTAAATGTCATATCACATTATGTCATATCCATATCTTGCTTTTCACCTCCTTTTCACTGTCACATCAATGTGTTGATAAAATCACTGATCAGTCTTTAAAGCAATTGTAGACCTCGCAACCGCATTTTTAACCAGTTTTCGTTTATTTAATAAAAAAAATTATCGTCAAAGAAATCTTATACATATTGTTTTACTATACTATTAAGTACATAACCATCGACCCTGAAATTTTCACGAAGTGGGTTATTTAAAAAAAAAAAAATTTTTTTATTAAACAATCCATAAAATTAAGGAATCGACAAAAATATTCTATTTGATTTAGGGAACCTGCTTACAAATTTCAGGAGAATCGGTTGAGAAATGCGCCGGACAGCCGGACATACGAAAGAAATTTTGTTCAAGCTGAAATTGAGACGCTTCGCTCACTTCGTTCGATGATGATTACGAATTTATGAATATGACCTTATAGTAAATAAATTAAAGACACGTACTGGAACAAAATTAAATATCGAAAGTTAAACCGAAACAAAAAACACTCGCCTGATTTAAAACTCCTCGGAACGAGGAAAACGTCTCTCCCTTAACATATGGCGGGAGCGTGGCTGTGGAGCTGATGCTCCGAAGGAAGCTCTGGAGAGCCTCGTACTCATCGGCTCTGTCTGTCTCTTTGGGGTCGACCTTAGGTTTCTTCTCGTCTCCCAGCATGGCCTGATGGGCGCCATCGCTGGAAACAAAAGAAAATTTTAATATTCTAGTCTGAGTCAACGATTTTTAACAAGAGTTGAGTTAGGTAGATACCTGTTTAATTTTTAGACATAATGAGAACGGGATATTGACCGCGATTACCTTATAGGTTCTATTATGTCTATGTAATTAACCGCGAATCATTTAAGACTGTTATTTAATGTTTATTTCAATTTTATTTACACATGATTTTTGGCGTTTGGAGGAAGTTTGTAGGGTTATTTATTTAAAGTAGGTTCACGTGGCATGCAGTCGCCTATCCAAATTCAATAATTTAAAGGGTACACGGAAAGAACATGTTACCTATTAGTTAGGTACTTTAAAAAAAAAACCGAGATTTTAATCTGCTCTAAATATATAAAAAGCCAAGTTATGTCTGACTGACTGATCAATGCCCAGCCCAAACCCCTGGATCTAGAAAGCTGAAATTGGCATAGAGGTTCCTTTTTAACCCCCGACGAAAAAGAGGTTGTCTGTTATTTAATTCATCCCATAAGGGATAGGCAAAGGAACTGAGTCCATACAGCCACGTCTGATGTGTTATGTAAATTTCTGTATATTAAAGTCCTGTCATCGTCAGAGTTGCGTCAGTCTGTCCTAGTCACGTCCTGTCAACTGCTCATGCCTTCCGTAAAGCGATAGTGTACTTTACGGCGAGCTACGGCGAGCAGCAGCCGGCGGATATTTGGGGGTCACAAACAGAGGGAATACGCGTTTTCACTTGAATTCTTCATTTGCTGGGCACTTTCACGTCAATTTGTTGTATAACACACTATCTTTATTATCCACCAAACAACATTAAGCACAGAAACTAAAATTCGATTAACGACACGATCCACTCTCATCGGTTTCCCGCCAAAATCCCGAAAAAGAGGGGTTTGACATGTGTATCTGTGTATCTGTCTGTGGCATCGTAGCTCGTAAATGGATGGACAGATTTGGACGCAACTTTTTTTAATCGAAAGCTGGTTTAATTGAGATGGTTCTTAGCTAAGTTTCATAAAAATCGGTTAGGCCGTTTTTGAGATATTAAATTTTTAAATGTCTCAAGTTCAGATCCCAGATGTGAGAGCGCGTTGATGTCTTCAGTATGGCTAAGTTCGGAAATTCGTAATCCGGGAGCTCGTTGATGTCTTGGATTTTTTGATGGTTTAAGTCAAATAATAAAATATAATTGTGAAGTGAATGTAAAAAACATGAAATAAAAAACTTAAATTAGAAATTTTAAAAACCCCCGACGCAAAAAAAGCAGACAAAAAAATTGCCGACAAAAAGAAAAGTAAAAAATAATGCCTAATATATTTTGTTAGTATGGATTAGTATGGATGTAGGTATGGATTGGCCCTTTCAGTTCAATATACCTAGCAAAAGTTTTATCTAAGCGTCGTCGGTGTCGGGGGATCACTAAAGTCAACAGCAAACTAAAGTATGTTGTTTTATAGAAAGAATAGCTGTGGTTGACTTTAGTGATCCCCCGACACCGACGACGCTTAGACAAAACTTTTGCTAGGTATATTGAACTGAAAGGGCCAATCCATACTACCATCCATACTAATCCATACTAACAAAATATATTAGGCATTATTTTTTACTTTTTTGCTTTTCTTTTTGTTGGCAATTTTTTTGTTTGCTTTCTTAGCGTCGGGGGTTTTTTAAATTTTTGATTTAATATAACCTAATGCACGTCCGGGATAAGGCGGGATTTTTCGAAATTCCCACGGGATAGAGAGTTTAGCCACGGGAGCGAAGCTGCGGGCGAAAGCTAGTAGACCATAAGTTACCACTCAGTCACAGATACAAATATTTATGAAACTTATCTTTTTTCTCACTTTAAAAAAAGATGTAGGTACCTATAAGGAAATTATATGGATAATTACATCGTTCCAAACTTTCAAATCGCGATAACTAAAAAAGATATGTTGCTAAGACATGCTCTTTCCGTGTATGTACCCTTCATTTACTGTACATTATTCGAAACATTTTCCTTGTAGTTGTTTCCTTAAAAATAGTCACAGCAACGGGATTTCCAAAACGTGTTATTTATAGGTAAGTACTTAAGGTTGAATGTTGTTGGCGGATTAAACTTACATTATGTTATTTTCGCGTTCACAGGTTTGTTACGTTAGCTAATAGTCGGCTTACCTATAGTTTCATCCAATTTAATAGGATTCTGCTGTGTAACGATGATCACGATGATGTGTGATGGATATGTTTATAATTTTTAGTCTGTCTTACATGGACTTTTATTATAAGACGTTTAGAGCGACGTCATATCAGATTTTTATCTCTTGGTATGGCATTAACCCTTAAAGCAGACGGACCGGAGGCGCCTTTGGCTTATCTATGCTTTACAATTATTTGCCCCTTTTCGAGGGGGACGAGGTTCAGACGTACACAGCACACGTCTACGCTCATGTCAAAATTTGTTACGTCCCTACCTGGTTCCTATTGGCTCATTGGTTCCTACAACTCGTACTAAAACAAAACTGTCACACATGACAGAAACACGCACACAATCAACAGGCCCTGTCTGTGCAGTGCATTCTGCATAGATACTGTACATTATTCGGCAGAAATGAAATCGCGCGTTAATATCTCTTTTCCTTTCCTGTGCCCTTAGTGTAATCAAAAAGCACAAAATACGTTTCGATCGCGTTTGCGTTAAAGTGTCAAATAGTATGAGAATTGTTAAACGCGAACGCGATCGAGACGTATTTCTTGGCCTGGTCGGCGATTACACTAGGCGCTCTGCTCTAATCATAAACCAGAACGCAGCGACATATAAATCGTGCCCGGTTTTTATTAGCTTCCTAGGCTACTCCTTGTTGGGAACTTTTTTTTATGAATAAATAATTTTAAAAAAAGGTTAATTTTGAGAATCTATAAGGTATACCTACTTGGTTCATTCAATCGATACAGAGGCCCGAGTATGACTATTCGAACCCTGCGTAACGTAATCGAGTAGTAACTTTATCGAGAAATTTGTATGACGTTTGGAACAGCGCCCATCCGTGAGCGTATTTGAAACTAAAATTTAGTATGAAATTTCTCGGTTTCTTTACGATAACGTTACGTTACGCAGGATTCGAATATTCGTACTCGCCGGGCCTCTGAACAGTTAATCTGTCAGATGGGAGATGGGATCTGTTACAGTTTAACTGTTCAGAGGCGCGATGCTAGAAACTCGGTTAGGTGCGCGAAACAAGTATTCTAAGGTGAACGAGCCCTTCGTGGAATAATAGTTCGTATGGCATACGGCATTAGCTGTCTATCACTTTTACTAAATTAATTATGTACCTTTTTTGCTGATTGCATCATAATGTATTGTAGCAAATGTCTGAAACTTGTGAAAGCGTTAATTGGCAACAAAAGCGTTACCGGGCTTGGTGTCCTAAAATAAGCATCTTCCAGTTTTTTTCTTGCGAAATTATGTACTGACCAAACACGAGTAGATATATGACTATCCACGCAGAATTTTGCTGTATTTGCTCGTTGCCAGTGAATGCGTAACTATCTTATCTTGGATTATCCAAAACATGCGAGTACCTAATGGTATTTACCAGTGTCGGTAACCCAACCTCTGACGCAGTTTGGTTAGCAGACAAATCACGGATACGTAGGTACTTATAATACGTATGAACCTCCTATAATAATCCTGCATGCATCTTTATACTAGCGTAAGTATATGCGTAGCGTAGTGTGTGGCTTTTATTTTTAACCGACTTCAGAAAAACGATTAGGTTCTTATTTTATTTAATCATAGCAACTTTGTACTTTAACAGCTAGAGCCTTACAAATCTTAAACTACTTAAACTAAACAAAGGTAAATATGACGGTCGTTCTGTTTACAAACATGTTTATCTACCTAGATACTTTACTTGCGTTCATTTAAGATCACTCATAGTAATATTTAAAAACAGCAATTGTTTAAACACCACGTAGGAGTACTATTTACATACTAAACACAGGACTTAATAACGCTTAATAACGTTTCAGCGGCGTTGCAGTGCAGCCACGGTGACTAATACTCAGCAGTTAAGGTCTACTCGTGACGTGACCACGGTGACTGGAACGCCGCCGAAAAATCGAGGAAATTATCAAATTAGTTAGTCCTGTGTTTAGTTGTTAAAATCGAGAAAATTTAAAGAGTAGATTAAACTCACCTTTGCTCTTTAACAACCCTGAATCGTTTCCCTTTACAATACACAACGAAGCCACAAAGCGATTTTCCCATTGTTTTAAACTTTCAATCAGGAATGTAGAGCTGCATAAAACCCTTCGTCCTGGACAGTCCCGAAGTCAAATGCGCACTAAGCAATCGTGGCATAAATGGCACTATCAGTGAGTCCAGTTACCCTTTGTAACCCTGTTCCGATTGATTACTTTGGTAATAACACTAAACTTGTTGATAGTACCTTGTCTAAATTACGTAAAGTCTAGGTAGGTACAATGTCTGTTGTTACGACATCTAAGTGTTCTTGGCTCGTGTGTGACCTATAATGACGATCAAGATCGATGTGTAATTAAGAGAAAGGTTTAACTAAAAACTTCTTAATTTTGTTGCAAAATAACCTAACCAACTTAAAATTAAAAAACAGAAAACTCGACTGCAATTCTGGGGAACAATATACCCCATGTCACTTCCACAACTGAGACGAATCTAAAGACACTCATATGTTGAAATCCGTCGAACGGCTGTAGAACGTGTCAAAGAACATACATATGCTTCAAAAACATAACACTCCTTTGGCAGTTGGGTAAAAAGTAATAAGAATGTATCTACCTAGTCTTTTCTCCATACCAAAGTATTCCCATGTTTCCTTGCTGGATATTGACATTAGAGTATTTTTTACAGTAGGTAAGTAAGTATTAGAAAAATCAAAAACAGAAAGCCCGACTGCAATTCCGGGAAACAATATACCCTATGTCACTTCCACAACTGAGACGAATCCAATGACACCTCATGCGTCGAAATCCGTCAAACGGTTTAGGCTGTAGAGCGTGCCAAAGAACATAACATACATCTCGAAAAACATAACCCTCCTTGGGCAGTCGGGTAAAAAGAGACCTTCGTTTATATTAAGAGCCCATCTTCAGCTTTGTCCATGGAGAATTTTTAAAGGAAAGATGGGAAGTAGGTACATTATTGAGACTGGCACGGTAGCGGATCACTGGTTCGATTTTCTTGCAGCACTGCACTCACTTCAGTCACAATCTCTAAAGTATGGTTCTTATGCGGGTTTCTTTCTAGTTTTTAAGATTTTTGCTTCGGGAGCATGCGCGCGCGCGACCCGAGTTTTTCCAGCGAAGTAAGGGGTGGGGGGGGGGGGGGGGGCGCGGCACGGTATTGCCAACGTCACAGGTACGAAAAAAAAGGAATAGACTAAAGGACAGGAAATTGTGTCGTGAATGTTTAGTAGTGTGAAGCACGCTTTATGAAGTATATTGTACTTAAAACTATTCGGCCAAACCAGTCCATTTAACTTGACTATCAATTATCGCACCACAGCGATGTGGGTACTAATAAGTATGCGTGAGTTCGTGAGTGCGTATAATGTAGTAGTATTACTCTAGTTAAAAATATGCGTTCATTTCACACCCGGCATGCTTCATCTTCATATTTGTTGATGTGACTGAGAAAAATATAAACGTAAAGGCAATCAAAACTAAATAACGTCCGAACACTTATCCAGTATTTAAAAAACCGGGCAAGAGCGTGTCGGACACGCCCAGGATAGGGTTCCTAAGCTATTACGAAAAAACCCTGGTATAGACCTAATTTAAAGATATTTTCATCACACCTATTCGAACCAGTGTTAGCAGAGCCCTACTCCAAAGCAACCTGTACGCAGTGTGGGGTCAATTTATATCGGTTCGGTTACTGACAAAGACACACATAATTGACTGTTACTCCCAAACCTGTAAAGCCTGCTTATCTCTGATAGCTTTCCTTTTTTAAATTCACTATATGCACTACTGCTCTGATTTTTTTCACATTTCCAAATATAACAGTTTCTCTGGTAGAGGGGAGGGGGACGACGACGACACTGGACTCCAACAAAAATGAGCACTTCAAAGCTAAATATTTCGCAAACGAATAACTTAACAAAAAATGACCTTCTACCACCCCTAATATTTTTGAAAGACCTATCCAACGATACCCCACACTATGGGGTGGACGAGAAATAAAAAAAAATCATCCCCACTTTACGAGTAGGGAAGGTACCCCAAAAAAATTATTATTTCAAGATTTTATCCCAGCACTTTTTCGGCCTAATTAATATGTATATCTATGCAAAATTACAGCTTTCTAGTACTAATAGTCTCTGAGCTATGCCGCGGACAGGCAGACAGACGAACATGACAAAACTATAAGGATTCCTTTTTGCCATTTTGGCTTCGGAACCCTAAAAAACTGCAGACAAATACGTCAGTTACCCCAGTCTCACCCTTTTCACAGTGTACATGGAAAAACATGTTACTCTATTAAAATAAAATTCATGTGTATTTCATGCGGGTTACACAAGAATTTGCAATTGATAGCAAGCCAAGAGCTCTAATCTGTTACAAGTGGACAAGCTTATAATAATGTTTGCCTCCGAACTGTGCTGTTAAATGGCTGTTAATTTTTTGCCTAGTCATCGCCAACGCCGCCATTGCGTCATCTGCGTTATTTTCATTTATCTCCACCGGCACCGTAACATTATAAATAAGCAGAGAACTTACATACCTACCTACTATATTTGTTGCACTTTGATATAAGAATAAGAAGTTTTTATTATTTATTTGATAAAAACTCTAAGATCATAAAACTGATGGCTATAGAGGATTATTACATGTATTTTTAAAGGCGGTTTTACTTTTTTGTTAAAAGATTTTTTGCTTTTATTTTGATTCAACCGGTTAGCTGTTGTCAACCAAACGAAAACTGATATTTTCATGATCGCTAAAACTGATTTTGCATGGAAAACTTTCTCTTCACGTATGGTAATGAATTGGACTTATCCTAACACCTGTTTTTAATATTTATGTGATATTTTAATTTTAGAGGGTTTCTCTACTGTGAGTTATTTATTACATTGTCAATGCTAGAGTAGCGTTCGTCGTGATTGACATATCCTAAATGCTTTTTCAATAAGAATTTGTTAAAAAAATAAAAATAAAGGATGTTTGTACTTTTTGTTGACTGCAGGTGCATTGTCATACAATCTAAATGTTCATACTAAACTTCAGTCAATACTACCACTGGAAGTGGGACAAATTTAAGCTATGTGTGTACTACAGTATGTTCGAAATATTTAAATTACTTAATCGTTGTGCTATGCATAATGCGGGTAGGTATTGGTAGTAGTTACCTAATCATAATTATTTACAAACATGATGCGATTTTGACGCTCATTATTTCAATACAGTTCAATTGAGATCTTTTTTGCAAGTCAATATTGTTTTTAACCAAACGTCAACAAATTTGACAATATTGCGCAAGAATTACTAATACTTTTAGCATAAGTAGATCTTATTACAAGTCTCAATGAAAATGATTAATTACGGAGTTACGATAACGGCAAAACAAAAAGACGTTGTAATTTGCTATGATCATTGAAATGGAAATATCCAATGGGCCTTAGTTTATGTCAAGCAACAACCACGTGATTAGGTACCTATTACACAAAGTAAAATTTAGAATACGTAAATTACCCACTTATTTAATTTTTTTTAAATATTTTAAATAACGGCCTGGTGCCCAGCAGTGGGACGTAAATGGGCCGATGATGATGATTATTATAAAAAGGTATTATAATAATGTTAAACGTAGAAATCCTAGCCTGTTAAATTCTCTGTACATTGGTTTATGTCACAAGTCAAAGTAAATTATGCTTATGATGTTGTGACAGAATATTAATTGCGACTTGACTTACTTATGATGCAGATATCATAAGTATTAAATACAAAAAAAAAATAAACATAGAAAAACCACTTGAGATGTTATAGATACTTAATGTATATATATATATATTATATATATATATATATATATTATTTATATTGTTTAAATAATGTACAGAATGGCTATAAAAAACAGCCATTTCAGCGTCTGGCTCAGGGAAGTCCCTTAATGCAAGTAGTAGATACAAAGTTTTGAAAATAACGTACGTTTCTACATTAAGAATAAGAAAACAGTACCGCGGTGAAATAAGATCAAAAGGTACTGCAGTTTCGAGGATCCAGACCGGCTTCAGACAGGAGCTTCGTTCGATCGAACTTAAAATGTCGCTTGTTTCATTTCATTTCACATTCATTCATTTATACAGAGGCCCGAGTACGAATATTCGAATTGTATCGAAATCGAGAAACTACATATTAAATTTTAGTTCCAAATACGCTCCCGGGTGGGTGCTGTTCCAAACGTCATACAATTTTTTCGATAACGTTACTACTCGATTACGTTATGCAGGATTCGAATAATCGTACTCGGACCGCAGTAGCTTGCACCCGCGGCTTCGCATCCGTCGTAGAAGTCACTATCCCGTGGAAATTTCGCCAAATCCCTTATTGGCCCTTGCATACAAACGAGAACCGCTACGCAAAATTTCAGCTTTCTAGGTCCAACGGTTTGGGCTGGATGTTCAGGAGTCAGTCTGTCAAGACTTTTCTGTTTATATGATACAGGTATATATATACAGAATTAAGCACCACGCTAAATCGAAAGGCCCAAAGCTAACCTCTATCTAAATTTCTGCGTGCTACTTACATAATCAAGTGCTTAAAGTTAGCTCTACGTAGAGTTCGTAGGAATCTATTTAAAATAGTTTCATCGCGATCTATTTATGTGTTAAAGTAATAATTTGGTTTGGTCATTGCGTGTGTGGTATATAATTTGTGGTGTAACTTTTATAATTGTCGCGTTAAAGCGTTAGGAAGTAGATTATCAGCATTGAGACAATCGTCAGTCATGACGTCAGAAGTGCAATAACCATGTCTTAAATATTGAATTAAGCAGGTATATACTTAATCAAAGTTCAACACGAAAATATGGCTGTAGTTGGTAAGTTAAAAAAATTACATTCCTTACTTTTTACTTTTTAGGGTTCCGAGCTAAAATGGCAAAAACGGAACCCTAATAGTTTCATCATGTCCGCCTGTCCGCGGCTTAGCTGAAAGACTATTGGTACTAGAAAGCTGTAATTTTGCATGGATATACATATTAACTAGGCCGAAAAAGTGCTGGAATATATTAAAAAAAATTTTTTTTGATGGTAGCTACCTCCCCTACGCGTAATGTGGGGATGGTTTTTTTTCTTGTCTACCCCATACGGTGGGGTATTATTGGATAGGTCTTTTAAAAATATAGGTGTTCGAAGATCATTTTTCCATTGAGAAATTCGTAAGTATGCGTAATATTTAGCTTTGAAGTGCTCATTTTTGTTGGAGTCAGTGTCCCCCCCCTCTACCAGACAAACTTTTTGAATTATGTTGGTAATGCGACCACTTTATTTACAAATAATAATTGAAACAAGTGGAATGAGATTTCATAACATTGCTTAAATACGAACGATCTATTAAATTTATTTAATTAGATACCTTGCCTCTGCCGGCGATTATTTCAAATTTCAGATAACGTTCCGTAAACAGTAACATTTCTATACTGTTACTCTAAAATATTAAAAACATTCATCGTCAAAAGTTAGCAATTTGTAGCAAGGCTAGTGTGAATAGGCTGTTACTGAACCAGTGAGTTACACCTTAGGCCTCATCTGCACCTTCCATCAAGTGAGATAGGAGTCAATCACTGGTCAGTTTATAGTAAAAAAAAGTCAGATACTAATTTGACCACAAATCTATTTCATCAAACCTAATACTGTATTGTTAAACTTCTATTTAAGAAGGTGATAAATTAAATCCAGATGATCATAGACCCATCACGTTAGTACCAATTGTATCGAAGGTTTTTGAAAAAGCAGTGTACAAAAGAATTAATGATTTTTTAACTAAACACAGACTTGTACTTAGTACAGAATAATATGGTTTCAGAAACGGCTGCTCGACCACATTTGCATGTTTTGATCTTGTAAAATATA
The DNA here is from genome assembly GCA_963691665.1 of Clepsis dumicolana. Classification (NCBI taxonomy): domain Eukaryota; kingdom Metazoa; phylum Arthropoda; class Insecta; order Lepidoptera; family Tortricidae; genus Clepsis; species Clepsis dumicolana. Next base: position 8,913,448 of record OY829513.1, read on the forward strand.
TAACTGAATGTATCAATAATAAAACTCCTGTAGTGTCAGTATTTTTGGATATGTCAAAGGCTTTTGACTTTGTTGACCATTCCAAGCTCCTTCATAAACTTGAAGTGTATGGGATCAGAGGAAGAGTGCTCGAATGGATAGAAAGTTACTTGACTGATAGAATGCAATGTGTAGAGATTAAATCAATTTCAACATGTGGTTCAGATAAAACTATAATAAAACAGGTTTTTAGATCACAATTTAGAGCTAACAATAAAGGTGTTCCACAGGGAAGTATCCTTGGTCCCTTACTTTTCCTGCTTTACATCAATGACTTGCTTAAAGCCACAACACAAAAAACTATAATGTTTGCTGATGACACAACACTTGTCGTTAAATGTGGCGATAGGGACATTCGAGTCAAGTGTTAACAGAGGACTGCGTGATATTATTGAGTGGATGAATGATAACAATTTGCATATTAATATTAACAAAACGAAAATTATACAATTTAATTCATATAATTCGAATTCTGTACCCATGAATATTGTTTATGAAGATAAAAAAGTGGATAAAGTATGCACAATAAAATTCCTAGGTTTGATTATTGATAATCACCTCAATTGGAAAGATCAAATTGAACAAATATGCCTTAAATTAAATCGTTTTGTGTTTGCACTTAGAAGACTACGTGAGACTGTTTCCATGGAGGCTGCGCTAACGGCTTACCATGGATATGTATCCCTCTGTACTTGGTTATGGCTTAATATTGTGAGGCAACTCTGTGGAGTTTGAAAGAGTTTTTAAAATTCAAAAAAAGTGCATAAGGGTTATATGTAATGCTTGAAGGATGATAGCTGTATTCCACTATTTAGAAAATTAAATATTTTAGCTTTGCCGTGTTTGTACATTAGAGATGTGTGTGTTTTTGTCAAAACCCACCCAGAATACTTTAAAAAACGCAGTGAAATTATACAGAGGCCAACGAGGGCATGCATTATGTCTCTATTATACAAACCCCGCTGTCGTAAAGACATTTACAAAAGAAATATTTTTAATATGTGCATAGTAATTTTTAATAATTTGCCGGATGAATTGAAAGTATTACAGGGAAAGATGTTCAAACGTAACCTGGCGATATGGTTGATGGAGAAATGTTTATATAGCGTTAAGGACTACTTAAATTATAAGCAAAATTGACATTTATATTTGTACATTTTTTTTTCTGTGAATGTAATTATAATGAAAATAATATTATTTAAATAATTACCTACCTTTAGTTTATAATAATGAAATATTTGTACGCTTGCTTGCATGCTGAATACCAGGACATCAATAATATTACCTTAAGACCATTGTATTATACTGTATTCTAACAAATAAATACAATAAATTAAATAAATACATTTGAATTTGAAACCCCTTTACGTAAGCTCGTGCGTACAGCGTGTCAAGTTCAATGTGTAAACACAGATTGGTTCTTGTGATTTGATAAGAATTGTAATGTGACATTCATCAACACGCATGTGTATTCTATTGGTTGGCACAGTGCCGCTATCCACTACACAGGTAGGTAGGTAGCATGAAAATCAGGAAATGCAATTTATCGTTTATCTGTCAATTACCGCAAGAAATCAGAGTTTACTCGAAACTGTAATCGTTAATTCGTGGTGATTCTCATATAAAACATGAAAAACGTTACACTTTAAAATATCTCTCCAAAACACCGAGTAGGTATACGAAGTGAATTTATCGACGATCTGCATACCTGTCAATCACACAATAATGCCACCAGTCTTAGACAAAAATTCAGACCACTTACCCCTGCTTTTTATCCTTCATATCGCGTTCGGAATGTGAACCGCAAGTGTTAACTGAGAACCGTTCAAGAAACTATCAAACTTTCACTAGCCGCGTAGCTCAGTTATAATTTATGCGTCTGAAGAATGTACATCGCGGTTTAAAAACACAGCTCCTGTATGGCGATCGATAGGTCGCCGTGCTGGCACGTCCGTGGCAGCAAAAGAGGCGAGTCGACTGAGCTGAGCTTGTAGCTGGCCGGTTGGACACCACAGCGCCGTGCGACTGAGCGGCCGCAGCGGCCGGTCTTGCAGCTGGCTGCTCGCGCGTGACGTCACCCCCGCCGTGCCAATCAATGAGCGAAGCATAACCTTGAACTGTAAATATTTGGCTAGATCAGTGATCAGTCAGTCTGCTCAGTCTCTTTGGTGGCACGTGGCACGGCGTGGCAATGTTTCATCATAAATGTTTAATCATTTATTGCCCAAAGCTTATCGGCGGTTGTTTCGGCTAAGGCGATGGCGAAATTTAAAAATGCAATATTTTTATCAAATAAATGCAATGCGGCATGTTCTCGAATACAAGGTCCAAAAGTTTGTCATGAACTTATGGGAGTTTGGCGCTGGTTAGTAAGACTTGGATTTTTTAAGCCCATGCGGCGAACTAAATAGGTATAATGGCATTAATGTGTCAATTTAGTCCATTAGCCAAAAAGCATGTAACATAGAACGTAGTGATTATATACTGCACGGTAACAATATGACACGTGCTTATTATCAATACCATATTATCTTGTTGATGTTTTTATGAGAGTTATAATTGCAATGGAATGGCATGCGTTTCAGAATATGAAACAAGCATTATTTATTTAGTAAATAATGTTTTAAGGAAACCCTAAGTATCAGATAAACCCAATTAATGATCCCCACAAACAACGGTAAATTTGTACCTACTACGATAGTAATATTCGATTTGGGAATCGTCCTTTTGAGTTGATAGGATATTTTTGACATTCAGTAGGTAGGTAGGTACACCGCTACGATCTAGCATTACTGAGAGTAGGTAGACGCTACTTGAATGAAGGGTCGACAGTGTTTGAATAGACATGTTGCAGTTATGTGTAGTTGGATCCACTGCAATTTCCCACTGTCAAATGTTTATTCGAATGCAGTATGTGACATACTGTATGTCCGCTATCAATATCAACAGCCCCAAGAGCTCAGTAATTTATCCAGTGTTTCGGCCGAAAGCGTCTCGATCGCATTCACATCGCGTTTACGTCTGAATTACTTACTATGGGGACATTAGCAACGGCGCTACTAAGTGGCACGCATCAACACGACAACAAACAATTCTCATACTATTTGACACCTGTAACGCAAACGCGATCGAGACGTATTTTTGTCCATTGATTACTTGATTACACTAGACGCTCAGAAGTATATTGAGATAGAAGGAAAGAGTGTATTACCTTGCGTGTCAAAAAGAAGGGCTAAAGAGCCTCATTGCTCCGCACGAACTTCAGTCCTCTCCCGACCGCATACCGCGTGCGACGTAAAATTTTAAAAATTAAATGCATGTTCAACATCACCAACCAAGTTGGAACTGTTAATCGAGGTAGGTATTTAATTTCATCGGTAAGTACTTACTCTTTGTCCTAAAATATCTAAGCAAAATGTTACATGCTTGGTTCCCATACAAATTAATAATCACTTCTTCTATCTTGATATACTTCTGCGAATTTACCTAAACTCGTTTGTTTAAATCTTATATTGCAACTTACAGAATGCTTTACAGAGTGAAAATAAATAAAAAAACCGTCTTAAAAAAAACCTTAGAAAAAAAGTGCGGTGCGGTGCGAGCGGAATATTCTTTGAATGAAGCACCGACTCCATACTTCAGCTAGTAGCTATTACCAGCTATTAGTAGCTATTAGCAGTAGCTAGTACCATAAAACTCATGGCTTTAGAGGATTATTTTATGTTTTTTTTTTAAGGTTTGTTTTGAAATCGGTTTTACTTTTTTGTTAAAAGATTTTTATTTCACAATTTTATGTACCTAGTAAGTACGACTGTGTATTTTTTTTTAAAATTTTCAGAATTATCATCCAACTCCTAACCGTTAAGGGGTTGTATCTTTCATCATCAGCTCATCATGAGATGATGACTACCAGACGCAAATACTTGAATACTTGCCTTAGAAAATATATGAAACACATAATACGTGCCTATAAAATTTGAGGGTTGCCCTCGATTTCCCTGGGATCCCATCATCAGATTTGGTGACAATGGGACCACCCCTGGAGTATACCCTTTTGAATAAAAAAAGAATTTTGAAAATCGGCCTACAATTGACGGAGTAATCGATGTACATATGTACATAAAAAAAAACATACTTACAGTGGAACGTAGAACCTCCTCCTTTTTTGATGTCTGTTGAAAATGTATAGAACTGTTAAGCTTAAACCTGATTTTAAGACTTAAACTAACTTTAAATTTTTACTACAAGTGACCCTAAATTATAACGAAATGTAACGTCAAAGGTATGCCTACAAACTCAATCTGAGTGTACTTATTTAAACTAAATACCTAGGTAAGTATTTATTAAAGTATAGCTGTATTGGTAAGTAGATATTTACTTCGTTAGTTATAATTATGTATTGCTTTACGTTCTAGGAATTTATCTGAATTAAATATCTAGGTAGAGCCAGAAATTGATCCCATGATCCCCATACCGTTACACTTTTCTAATGTTACCAAATCTAATTATCCCGTACAAAACTGCACAATTAACTCAATTAAGTCAATAATTTTAACTAATGACCGCCCAGAGATTTCTCGATTTCTTCGTTGGCGTAGCCCTAACTAAAGTTTATTATTTTCTCTTAATTGAGTGTTATAATGAAACTAAAACTTAATCGCGTTTCTCTGTCAAGCAAAACTAAAGATTTGCTTATTTACAAAATGTTCTTACATCATTTAACTAAACAATTACATGTCTTACAAAATAAAAATTTACAGTAACCGCGAATCATTTAAAATTGTTAAAAAAAATACACAAGTACAGTGGAACGTAAAACCTCCTCCTTTTTTGAAGCCGAATAAAAATTAACTCACCCGTAAAAGCGAAAGAACTAAAACTTAAACCCATTATTTCAGGTATTTGTTATGTTTTCAGTAATAGTATAGTACATATTATACATATTCACGACAAATGCAACCCATTTTAATTTCTCATCAAAAATACACCGCCGCGCCGTCAGTCGTGCCAGCTGCTAAATTTAAAGACAAAGAAAAACAAAACGAGTATTAGGTGCAGTAGATACGAGTAACTATAAAAGTTTATCCACACACAATCATAAGTATTAGGTGCAGTAGGATACGAGTAACTATAGAAGTTTATCCACACACAATCATAAGTATTAGGTGCAGTAGGATACGAGTAACTATAGAAGTTTATCCACACACAATCATAAGTATTAGGTGCACTAGTATACGAGTAGCTATAGAAGTTTATCCACACACAATCATAAGTATTAGGTGCAGTAGGATACGAGTAGCTATAGAAGTTTATCCACACACAATCATAAGTATTAGGTGCAGTAGGATACGAGTAACTATAGAAGTTTATCCACACACAATCATAAGTATTAGGTGCAGTAGGATACGAGTAGCTATAGAACTTTATCCACACACAATCATAAGTATTAGGTGCAGTAGGATACGAGTAACTATAGAAGTTTATCCACACACAATCATAAGTATTAGGTGCAGTAGGATACGAGTAACTATAAAAGTTTATCCACACACAATCATAAGTATTAGGTGCAGTAGGATACGAGTAGCTATAGAAGTTTATCCACACACAATCATAAGTATTAGGTGCAGTAGGATACGAGTAACTATAGAAGTTTATCCACACACAATCATAAGTACTAGGTGCAGTAGGATACGAGTAGCTATAGAAGTTTATCCACACACAATCATAAGTATTAGGTGCAGTAGGATACGAGTAACTATAGAAGTTTATCCACACACAATCATAAGTATTAGGTGCAGTAGGATACGAGTAGCTATAGAAGTTTATCCACACACAATCATAAGTATTAGGTGCAGTAGGATACGAGTAACTATAGAAGTTTATCCACACACAATCATAAGTTCTCTATGATGCGTTCAGAAACCGTAGGTAATGACCATCATTATGACAATCAAGGTTTACTTATTATATCTTCGGCTCGGCTTCTGAACCCATCTTACAGTGCTTATAATAATGTGTGTAGATAAAGTAATAATAAATAAATAAATATCGTGGGACAAATTGACACCAATCGACCTAGTCCCAAACTAGGCAAAGCCTGTACTATGGGTACTAGACAACGGATAAACATACTTATATAGATAAATACATACTTATATACCTATTAAACATCCAAGACCCGAGAACAAACATTCGTATTCACCATACGAACATTTGCCCCGACCGGGATTCGAACCCGGGACCTCAAGCTTCATAGTCAGGGTCGCTAACCACTAGGCCATCCGGTCGTCCTAACCTAACCTAAGTACCTAGTAACTCTACCTAATTAGGCCTTAAAATACTCGTGTGATTCTATTACGAAACTCGGCTTTTAAGGACCCTCATTATGTAACAGTTGGATAAACTACAATTTCTTTAAATAATACATAATAGGTATGTATAATAATTTAATAATATATTCAAAGTCGATTATCAACTATTTACAACCCATTAATGTAGTTTGAACTTGGTATATCAGGTGATACGACCTTTAGTTATGTCGGGCTGTGTGACGTAAAGTATTTGCAATAATAGGTACCTATATATCAAGCTTTACGTAACTTATCGCACAATATCTCTCAACTGAACTACGAGTTGCACGTGAATCTACTAAATAAAAGTAACTTGTCATCTGTCTAGATATTGATCTAATCCAATTTCGTGAATCGCAAAAGTCATCGGCTTTAGTATCTAATATACCTAACCTACTAAGATTTTGAACTTGAAAACACTTTTCAAAGAGTAGGTTAGATCAGACCAGCAGAGGCCTTATTGTCTAACGTCTAACGCGTTCGGTTTTGCTTTGGCATTCGCTATATGTTTCTCGCACGATCTTATTAACGTTGACAGAAAAAGATGGCGACTGCCAAAGTGAAGCCGAGTTAGCTAGTTAATAAGCTCACAGCACAGAATGGCTCACTTTTTTATGCAAAAATGTAGCGTATACCTGCCTAGTTAGTAATAGTTAATCGCTTAATAGCTATAGTGTTTTTCTACAATACTGCACTACACTGAAGACTTTACTTGATTGGTTTTAAATAGGTAGCTGACAAGGTTCTTTCGTTCCCAGCTCCAGCTCAAAGTTCATCAAACAAATAGAAGTTACCGTGAGACTGATACATATTATTACTAAACAATACGGATTACTTACTCACGTGTATTAATTCGACATGTTACAAGCCTCTCCATAGCCCGTAATCATGAGAATCACGATGGTAGTAACTGCGATTCATCAAATGGAGATGCGGTTATTTTGTCAAAAACATACTTTAAAATTATCGAAGGTGGGGTGGGAAAGAGAATGATGATGATGATGATGCAATTATTCCGGATTATACTTCTGGTGCACTAGCTCTAGTGCTTACTTATGTGAAGTGATTGATCAGGTATTTTATCTACGCATATATCATAAGTCCTCTATAATGCGTTCAGAAATAGTAGAAAATGACCAGCAGCATTTCGACAGCCAGTATCGAAAAGTCATTACGACATCGAATTCGATGTCGTTATGAGTTTCAAATTTGAGTCAATCTTGAAAAACCAACATAATTTACCATAAAATAAACATTCTATACTAATTTCGGTATGTTTGTCTGTAATAAATAAAAAACGTCAAATTCGTGATAGGTATAATCTATACGCCTTCGGCTTCTGAGCACATAGAGTACTTACAAATATGTGTGTAGATAAAGTAATGTATGCAACTCTACATAATTAGGCCTTAAAATACTCGTGTGATCTTATTATAAAACTCGGCTTTGCCTCGTTTTATAAAACCATGCTCGTGTTTTAAGGACTCTCATTATGTAACCGTTGCATAAACTACTATAGTCAGCGAATACACAATGATAAACAAAAGACGTCTGGTTTATCAACAGATAGAGATGTCAAGTAGATATATTTATCGACACTTTTCTTGAGGAACACACTTTTGATAAGAAGGTCTACACTCGAGATGATTTAGCTACCTCAAGTACCTACGTGTTAACTCGTTTGTGTACAAGTGATTTGATAAAACGGCAATATTTAGAGACGCACATGTACGCTTATTCACTTACAGAATTGTATTTAAAATTTCTAGGTCATCAAGGTGCAACAATCTCAAAGTCAGGGACGAAGACATACTTAAATGTTGTTTACCTTTCTCCTAATTACTTAGTTCCCCTTCAAACGTAAGTAGGGCACCGAGAAATTTGCAAAGGCCAAGATTATTTCGCAGTTGCAAAAATAGTCCGCGGTAGGTATTGGATGTCGCAGCGAAGCTTATTAATAGATGCCCAAAAATCGGAACCTATGCAGATTGTAGGCAGATGATAGTGAATGATTTCAGTGGATATCTAGTGGTGCTCTATGATACACTATGATATGACGCCGTATTCGTTTGTATTCTTAAGACATTTGTAAAACCGAGAGTGAATTGTCAGCTTATTATTACAGGGGTGTTATTTTCTAACGTCATCTATAACTGTTTTAGCGTCGAGGTCGAAGTGTCAATAGTTTACCATTATAGTAAGTAGGTACCGAAACGTGATACTATTATGCATTAGATTATTAACGCACAGGACGTTTATTGAAACTCAGGTGTCCTAAGGGATGATAGATGGCTATTCTAAACATTTCGACCTCACTAACTAAGTATACTGCAAATGAAACCAAATACCTACTTTTATATTTTATGTGCATGCGATCTGGGTATTTTTTCCCAGACATAGCTGTAAACTACCTACGTCAAGGTAGATACGCACAAAAAACTACTTAAATAAATAACACGAGGCGGATATAATATTTGCACACAAAAGTGGGGTACCTTTGAGCCAATCTTGATATTCATTGCAAAAGATTAGTAAGGCAAATATCTTATTGGCACAAGGTCCTTTAAATTATAAATTGTTAGAGTCATCAAGGTTGATGCTCTAAAAGGCAGAGGCACAATAATAATAGACGCTGCACTGATACGGTCGACTGATATCCGACAAAGCAATGATCAGCAAAAATGGTTTTAAATTATGCTTACTCAAGTTATTTTGCAAATAGAAAACAATCAATAAAACATATTTTTATTTTTACTGCAACAGGGTCTAAAAGGGGTCTCCGAATTTCGAAGTGGGGTTACTAACTAGGTTAAGTGAAGTATATGTAATATGAAAGGGCTCAGAGGGTCGAGCACGACTTTACGAATGCTGCGTAACGTTACGGTTATCGTATCGAGATCGAGAAACCTCATACTAAATTTTAGTTCCAAATACGCTTACGGGCGGGCGCTGTTCCAAACGTCATACAAACTCGACAACGTTTACTATTCGGTTTTACGTGACGCAGCATTCGTTAAGTCGTGCTCGACCCTCTGTTGCACATTCTTTATAATGCATTTATATTGAAACTAGCTGTTGCCCGCGACTTCGTCCGCGTAGATTTCGGTTATTGCTATCCCGCGGGAACTAAGTAGGTACTTACTTATATAATTTTCCCGAATAAAAAGTATCCTATGTTATTCCTCAATATTCAAACTATCTTCTTACCACATTTCATCTAGATTGGTGCAGCGGTTTTCCCGTGAAGAGGGTAATAAACAGACAGACATAGAGACAGAGTTACTTTCGCATTTATAATATTAGTTAGGATAAACGGATCACTCACGTATGTCAGTTGAGTATAGCCCAGCTCGTTTCGGTCTAATCCTTCCTTTGGAAGCACACGCTTCGCAGGTAGGGAAACACAAACGTTATAGGTGAAGTGATCCGTTTACTTCACCATGTAGTAGTACCGTAGATTCATGTTAAAAGAGGCCTTTATAGTTTTTAAATTTCCTATTCATAATGAATTAAAAAATATGTAAGTAGGGAAAACTGTTATAATGAAATAAAACGGATCACTCACGTATACATATAAGTCGACTTTAGCCGAGCCGTGGCGCGCAGTGCGTCTCGCTGCCGCTGGGTCGTGCGCTCCCATAGGAAGGACTACGAATTAGTCCGAAACATGTTCAGCAAGCTTAAAATCATTTTAATACTTTCATTTGGTCCTAAATCCAGTAAGTTTGCGCAATCCCAGGAGGTGTGCATAACTTTTGGGAGCCAAATACTTAAGAGGCTTCCCTGAGAGGATGACCTTGAACGTTTCGCGCCTTCCTCACCCCACTTCACTTCTACTAAACAACTTCGTTTTAGTGACGGCATCTATTAAATATTATGTTACGCGTATCACAAATAACGCGTCTTTTCGAAAAAAAAAATCGTTCAGTATTCGTACCGAATTCGTAAATTATTTATAATTTTTTTTTATATTATAAATAAAGGCCTGGTGCCCAGCAGTGGGACGTAAATAGGCCGATGATGATGATGACAATTATAAGAAGGTATTATAATCATGTTTTTTAAACGTAGAAATTCTAGCCTATTAAATTCTCTATACATTGGTGTATGTCACAAGTCAAATTAAATTATTATGCTTATGATGTAGTGACAGAATATTAATTGCGACTTGACTTACTTGTGATGCAGATATCATAAGTATTAAATACGAAAAAAAAAACGAAACGTAGAAAAACAAGTCGAGATATTATGGCTCTAAAAAGCAGCCAAGGAGCTCCGTCGACGTTCTCGCATACTCGTCGAACGGGTCACAGAGGGATAATGTGATTGGTCATCTCTGCACGTCTGCGCTTCAATAGAACGACAGCCTTAGACGATGACTCCACCAAATCGGAGAAGAGATAAGAGAATAAAGTAAACAGTCAAATCGATAAAATTTATCCTTACTGGTATACAGACTGACGTAAATTGCAGCCTCAATTTGATAAAATTCAAAGTCCATGCCAGTCATAGAAAAAATAACGTAACACTTAATTTTAGCAATGCATTGTGTTAAGTAGAGTCACTCTGAGTTTACTCACACAGAGTTTAACTCAGTTATTCGAGGAAGTTAATTACTGTTTATAGAAGGTAATTATTGACATTGAGAAACTGAAATGAATCATGTTTATCAGGGCCTTGACACTGGAAATATGCGAGCCATATTTGTGACGGGGACAAGTTCATAGTCCTACCTTTCGGGCAATAATTGTCTACTCTTTAGTAACGGGTAGTGGTCAACAACTCCTAACGGTATAGGGGGATTAAGTAAATCTAACTTTTAATTTTTTTATACGATAAAGGAATAAGGCAAACGAGCAATTTACAAGCGGAAATCTCTTTCTAACAAATGGTGATAGAATGACACTTCCGTTTGTAAATTGTGACTTGTAGCTTTATAAAACACGGCCCTGTTGGTAAATGATCACCACTCGGGGAGTTTGCAGATGCATTGCCAACCTCTAGAGCTAAGATGAAATGCTTCTTACACCGGCTGTCTTACTCTCCACACCAGAACACAAACAGTGCACAAGCATGCTGCTTAGTGGCAGGATTAACGAGTAAGATGGTAGTAGCGATTCGGACGGACCTCGCACAAGGTCCTACGCCCTACCATCCTTACATCCCCCTATGCTTACGAGGGGCGGCTGAAAAGTAATCTACCTAACAATGAAACAAAAGACTGTCGTGGCTAATTTTTTTTTATTTTTCTATATAGTCCCCTGCTAGTAAAATGCACTTATTACATTTTTCAAATATTGAATTTAAACCATTAAAAAAAAAATCTTTCGGTTTGTCGTCAAAAAAGTCAGTAACCGCAGCCTTCATTTCGTCATCGGTCATAAACCTTCGTCCCCTGAGGTCTTTCTTGAGAAGTCTAAACAGAAAATAGTCACAGGGGGCTAAATCTGGACTATAAGGGGGGTGGTCAATGGTTTCGAAGCCATTGTCTTTAATTGCTAGCTTCGTTGTGCGGGCGGTATGCACTGGTGCGTTATCGTTATCAGAATTCCTTTGCTTACTTTACCTCGCCGTTTTTCTTTTATTGTCTCTCTTAGTTGATATAGTAAGTTTGAGTAATAATCAGCATTCATTGTAGTTTTCTTCGGTAAATAATCTATGAGCAAAATCCCTTCTGTGTCCCAAAAGATTGTAGCCATAAGTTTACCTGCCGATGGACATACCTTGAATTTCCGCGGCGGCTTCTCATCCTTAAATTTCCACTGTAACGACTCTTGCTTATATACTTTCCGGGTCCCATTGTCGAATCCAAGTCTCATCACATGTTACAATTCTAGAAATGATTTCTTCCTCTTTCCCTCGACTCATGTCCAAAAACTCTTCGCAACATTTGACACGCCTCTCCATGTCAAATGCAGTCAACATTCTGGGGACCCAACGTGCACTAACGTTGGACATGTTCAAATGCTCATGAATTATTTCATTTACTCGCTCTTTAATGACGCCCACATCTCTAGCTATCTCCCACTGCTTCACTCGTCGGTCCTCTAATATAATTTTTTTCACCCTGGCTACATTTTCATCGGTGACTGCCGAAACTGGTCTTCTGCTACGAGGATCATCTTCCAGGCTCTCACGACCTAACTTAAACTGCTTTGACCAAAACTTTATAACAAATTCGGAAGAACACGAACTGCCAAACACACGTAACATACGCTGTCTGATCTCCGAAGGCGTATTCCCTTCTTTAGTCAAAAACTTAATCACCGCACGCTGCTCGATTTTATCCATTTTCACTTTTTCTACCGACATGTTTGAAACAATTGTAGGAGACAAATAAAGGTGATGCAATTGTAGCCGACGTGCCTTACACCACCTCATTGACGCTGCATTGAAACAGAAGTCGTTCTGATAAGAACGTTAGTAATTGACGTCTGCCAAGGAACGAGAACATTTAGCGTGCGCTCGGGTCGGGAGCTCGGGACGACTGCGGCGCGAGCCGATCTGCGCAACAGTTTTGTTCCGATACAACGGACGGACTACGGCAGACTGAGAAAACATTGGCGCTACCCGTATTTATATGCGAGCGAGGAGGCCACGCCCCATCACGCCACTTTTCGTGTATCTCTTTTAATTATATAGATTTTAAGTGAAACAGCATTTTGTATCCTCGCGAGTACACTCACTAGTTTTAAGGTAAATTATTGTTATATAAGGAATCATTTTGTAAATATATTTTCATTCCATTTAGAAGACTTGTACAACATAATTAGGAGTTTTAATCCACGACTACACTCTCCTAAATTGGTGACCCCGCGCTGAAAAATGCCGTTGGATTCAACAGAGTCTCAAGAAGCAACTACTGCAGCAGCTGCGCCGAAGCCTGCTCATCATGAAGTCGCCGGAATCGCCCTCTCACTTCGAGTACCACCATTTTGGCGCGACAAGCCGCGTTTGTGGTTTGTTAGCTTCGAGTCCGCAACCGCCGACCTCAGGAGGAACCAGAGCCAGCTCGCCCAGATGGTCATTGCACAACTCGAAAAGCAAGATGTGGAACAGCTCACCGACATTCTCTACAACCCACCCACGCAAGATTACTACAACACTCTCAAACAACGCTTGATCGCCGTCTACGAAGAATCAGACAGCAAGCAAGTCCAGAAGCTCCTCTCACAGATGGAACTCGGAGACCAGAAACCGAGCCAACTATTGAGAAGAATGCTCGATCTCGCACGAAATAAGTTCCCAGAGAGCACCATCAGAATCATGTGGACTAACCTACTCCCGCCCTACATTCGATCAGTCCTAGTCGTCAGCGATACCTTCTGCCAGAAAGCCACACTCGAAGAATTAGCGCAACTAGCAGACAAGATGATGGAAGAGTCTCAGCAAATATCAGCCGTGTCCGTGTCATTACCTACTCACGCTCACGGTCAGCCGCAGCACGTACAAACAAATGCGCATCTCTACCCACCACCGCAAACATCGCAACTACCATCAAGTAACTCCGACATGCAGTACCTAATCGGCGAGATAAGGAAGCTTTCACTCGAAGTCGCAGAGCTACGATCCCGCCCACAGCACGAGAGCCGCCCAAGCCGCCCATTCAACCGTCATCGCTCCAAGTCTCGTTTCCGCAGTCAGTCGAGAGCCGGTGGTAATAATTCGCCATCACCATACTGTTACTACCACCGCCGCTTCGGAATGGACGCAAAGAAATGCAGCTCGCCGTGTAGCTTCAGACCCCAACTCCAGCCAGCGGAAAACTAAAGGAGACGCTGGCTGCGGCGGAATCCAGCGGCGTAGAGCACTCAAACCGCCTCTTCGTAAAGGACAGAAAAACTAAGTTATCATTCTTAGTAGACACGGGAGCAAATATTTCCGTCATACCAAGAGTGAAAGGTTCACACGCAACACCTCTACCTTTCCAACTGTACGCTGCCAACAATACTGTGATACCTACATACGGAGAAAAAACGTTCGAGCTCGATTTCAACTTACGCCGGACGTTCAAATGGAAGTTTGTCATCGCCGCCGTATCAAAACCTATCATCGGGGCCGATTTTCTCAATCATCATCAACTCATAGTTGACGTGAAGAACAGAAGATTGATCGACGGCAAGACACTACTTAGTACCAACGCACAACTATGTACTACAAATATGCCTACAGTTCGCAGCATCGACGTACATCAATCTTATCACGACATACTTGCCGAGTTTCCCGGAATTACGCGACTCACCTCTATGAAGCTTACCCCGAAGCACTCCGTGGAACATTTCATAGAGACTACCGGCCCACCCGTGCACTGCCGCGCTCGACCCATCGCACCGCACCGCTACCAGCAAGTGAAAAACGAATTCCAGAACATGATCGAACAAGGCCTATGTCGCCCTAGCAAGAGCCCATGGTCGTCGCCGTTACACGTTGTACCTAAAAAAAACGGTGATTTGCGTGTATGTGGGGACTACAGAAAGCTCAATGCAGTAACTAAGCCAGATCGCTACCCCATACCGCGAATCCGCGATTTTACCTATCAACTCGCCGGAAAGAAATTTTTCTCCACACTCGATTTGAACCGCGCTTATCAACAGTTACCTGTCAGCGAGCAAGATATAGAGAAAACTGCGATTATAACCCCATTCGGCCTGTTCGAATTTCCACGCATGTGCCCAGGCTTAAAAAACGCCGGACAGACATTTCAACGTTTTATACACGACGTACTGCGAGGACTGGATTATGTGTTCCCGTTCGTCGACGACCTACTTGTCACTTCCGCAACCGAAGAGGAACACCGAGCACACATACGAACAGTTTTACAACGCCTCGACGAGAACGGCATAACTATAAATCCCGCCAAGTGTGTTTTCGGCCAACCCACTGTAAAATTCCTCGGCTACCAAGTGAACGAAGATGGAATCCAGCCCCCCGCAGAAAAAGTTCAAGCAATCGTAGATTACCCGAAACCACAAACAATAGAAGAGTTGCGACGCTTTATCGGCATGATCAATTTCTATCGAGAAAATATTAAAAATGCCGCCATAACTCAAGCCCCACTGCAAATACCTACACAACGCAAAAAAACGAGACAAGTCGAAAATTCACTGGAACGACGAAGCGACGCAAGCATTCGACGCCTGTAAAGTGAGCATTCAAAACGCCGCTCTACTCGCGCACCCACTGCACCAAGCTTCGCTCGCGATCTTCTCTGACGCATCAAACGAATCAGCTGGATCCGTGCTGCAACAACGCCTCGGCAACAAATGGCAACCACTTGGGTATTTTTCCCGAAAATTCACCGAAACTCAGAAGAAGTATAGCACATATGATCGCGAATTGCTAGCTATATATATGTCTATGAAGCACTTCAGAAAAATGTACGAGGGAAGACCGGTTACTATATATACCGACCACAAGCCGCTAACATACGCGTTTACGAAGACTTCGAACGACAGCGAATCGCCACGACGAACACGACAGCTACTCTTCATTAGCGAATTTACGACCGACATACGCTACATAAGTGGGAAAGAGAACGCAGTCGCGGACGCACTCTCACGCGTCGACGCAATCAGCTGTCCCACTCCTATAAATTTCCAAGAATTAGCCGCTGCACAAGAAAGAGATAGCAACATTCAACAACTACTACAGCAAAGAAACTTATCTCTGAAAAAAATTCAAATACCCGGAACCAATCACATGATTTACTGCGAAACAACAACAGACAACGTTCGTCCGTACCTACCTATCGACTTTCGACGCACCGTATACGAAGCTATGCATAATGTTAGCCACCCCGGCGTGCGTTCGTCACGCAGAATGATCGCAAGCAAATATTTTTGGCCTTCAATGAACACGGACGTCGGGACATGGGCAAAATCATGCATACCGTGCCAACGAGCGAAGATACAGCAACACACAGCGAGTCCTTTATCTACGTTTAAACCCGCCGGCCGATTCGATCATGTACATGTGGACATAGTCGGCCCTCTAAACACCACGGCCGACGGCTATCGCTACTGCGTTACGATTATCGACCGCGCGACTCGATGGCCTGAAGCGTTCCCGCTGAAAGAAATAACAGCTGAAGAAGTCGCGAAAACCGTGTACGAAGGTTGGATAGCAAGATTCGGATGCCCCTCAACAATAACAACTGACCAAGGCCGACAATTTGAGAGTCGAATATTTGTGTGCCTAACGCGGTTGCTGGGAATCGAAAAATCACGCTCAAGTCCTTTCCACCCGCAATGCAACGGCGTAATTGAAAGATGGCACCGCTTCATGAAAACAGCACTGAAAGCTAGACTTCAATCCGCCACCAGCTGGATAAATGAGCTACCTACAGTGTTGCTAGGCGTGCGCGCCGCGTTACGCACCGACACGAACGTGAGCGCCGCGCAACTTACCTACGGCTGCAACATACGTCTACCTGGAGATTTTCTATCAACAAACGTACCGGTTGAAGTTTCAATGGACAGTACCTACGTCGATCAGCTGAGAGAAACAATTCGAAACCTGAAACCAGTAACAAGTCAATCGCATAGCAACAAGAGACCCATATTCGTGCATCGTGACCTAGCTATCTGTGAATATGTTTTCGTACGAACCGACGCAGTAAGAAAACCACTCCAAGCGCCGTACGAAGGTCCATACCGTGTCCTGAAACGAAGCGATAAAGTATTCACCATTCAGCTACCTACACGACAAGCGAACATCTCCATTGACCGCCTAAAACCAGCCTACACTACAATAGAAAATGCACAGGCCGCGCCAACGCAAGCACCAGTGACAATAAACTACCACGTCGCACAGAGGTCATTGACACCGCCGCGCACAGCTGACCACCCGGGTACAAACGAGCTGCCGACACCGCCGCGCACAGCTGATCGTCCGGGGACAGCCGAGCCGCCGACACCGTCGCCTACAAGAACTAACTCGCCGCCCGTACAACCCCAACGAGTGACCCGCAGCGGACGTACTATTCGACCACCTGTACGCTTCGCTTGAAGGGGAGTACTGTAGCCGACGTGCCTTACACCACCTCATTGACGCTGCATTGAAACAGAAGTCGTTCTGATAAGAACGTTAGTAATTGACGTCTGCCAAGGAACGAGAACATTTAGCGTGCGCTCGCGTCGGGAGCTCGGGACGACTGCGGCGCGAGCCGATCTGCGCAACAGTTTTGTTCCGATACAACGGACGGACTACGGCGGACTGAGAAAACATTGGCGCTACCCGTATTTATATGCGAGCGAGGAGGCCACGCCCCATCACGCCACTTTTCGTGTATCTCTTTTAATTATATAGATTTTAAGTGAAACAGCATTTTGTATCCTCGCGAGTACACTCACTAGTTTTAAGGTAAATTATTGTTATATAAGGAATCATTTTGTAAATATATTTTCATTCCATTTAGAAGACTTGTACAACATAATTAGCTAAACCTAAACAATAAACAAATAACTGTAATACATTTTGAAAATAGAATAACAAACGAATATAAATCCATACCAGCCAGCATTATTTTTGTATATATTTCTGACCAAGGAGATTACTTATCAGCCGCCCCTCGTAACATAAGCGCCTCGGGTACAACTTATATCTACCCCACACTGAAAAAGAATATTGAGAGCTTTACTTTCGGCTGGGACTAAATAACAGATACGCTATTCGGTCGTCCAAATAATACGGGCTAGGGGTAAACGGAACGCCAAACGATACACATACGTCAAGTTAACCCCGGGTTAGTGTAAGCCCATGTAGGCGTAAGTCTGCTATTTGACAGTTGAACTAAAATACGGCCGGACCCATAAGACTTAAATATTAATTTATCTCTCCGAGAGCGGCAGGGGTGAGAACTTCAATCGTGAACGGTTCGACCTGTGGTATGACTATCGCTAACCCACGGGAATTTTGCAATTATCCCGAACAAAAATTAGCCTATATTATTCCTCAGTGTAGCTTTTATAATATTAATATGGATATATGGTAGTTAGTACCTACCTATGGATGAGCTCTAGTAGGTACCTATTACCTCTTTCAAGGAATAGGGCGATTTACCAACCATTCTGTATAATTGGCTGTTGATATGAAATGTTCTACAAAATATATGTGCCGTGAACGCTTATCGGCATTGTTGTAGATTTTTCCTGCAAACTTAAGTGTCGTATCCCACTCTGTATTTTAGGACGCGGTAAATAATAGTAGTTAATGCACTTGTTACATAATGAGGGTCCTTAAACCACGAGTGTGTTTTTTTTAATTGTATTGGTTTTTGAAGATGAAAACGGACTGTCGCAATGATGGTCGTTACCTACGGCTTTTGAACGCATAATAAAGGATATGTGTGTGTGTAGATAATAATAGTTTATGCAACTACTACATAATGAGGGTCCTTAAAACACGAGTGTGTTTTTATGAAACGAGGCGAAGCTGAGTTTCATAATAGGATCACACGAGTGTTTTAAGGCCTAATTATGTACAGTTGCATACATTACTTTATCTACACACATATTATAAGTACTCTAAGATGGGTTCAGAAGCCGAAGACATATAACATACCCATATCTGTCACGAATTTGACTGTTTTTTTTAAATCATAGACAAACATACCGAGCTGACGTTTCGTGAACTGTTTTTTTGTTGTAAAAAAAAATTAAAAT
The DNA here is from genome assembly GCA_963691665.1 of Clepsis dumicolana. NCBI lineage: Eukaryota > Metazoa > Arthropoda > Insecta > Lepidoptera > Tortricidae > Clepsis > Clepsis dumicolana. The sequence goes on from OY829513.1 coordinate 8,932,499, forward strand.
ATATCACATTATCAATTATACATGTCGGACTGAACTCGATTTATATACGTGAGTGATCCGTTTTATTTCACTATGATTGTAAATTACGTTGGTTGTCAAATTCGGTACATCGAATTCGATATCGAAAAGTCATTACGACATCGAATTCGATGTCGTAATGACTATTACTTTACTGCTGGACCTGGTGGTCGTGGTGGTTGGCGGCGGAGGCGACGATGTACTGAAAAGCTGGTCATTTTCTACGGTTTCTGAACGCATTATAGAGGACTTATGATATGTGTGTAGATAAAATTACAAACACTACGAGTACGTAGGCAGGTATAGGAAAATATTGCTTTTGTAAGTTACTTAATGGTTGTCATTTTGATTTATTGACTTTTTAAAAGCACTTCGGTACTGAATAACATAATAAAATCGGTCAAAAAGTAAGGATTGGCCTATTGATACAGTCCCGCGGACGTGTTAATTGGAAATGGCCCAATGACCACCGTATGGCCCGTTACGCTTCCTACAACTATACGGTAACCAGATGCACCCGATGTGTGTCACCCGAACACGCAAACACCGCTCCCTATAAAACATGGTCACGCTCCTCGGCCGGGCTACACTGGGATTAGCCGCCGCCGCCACCAGATCCAGAGACCAAAGACCATCCAAAAATGGCTTACAAACTATTCGCCTGTATCTTGGCTGCCATTCTCATCATTCTAGTCCATTCGAAGCCTGTAGAGGACTCCAACGGAGTGCAAGTACAACAAGTGGAAGAGGAGATGATGGAGACTGCCGCAGCTCAGAATCCGTTCCTACCGCGATTCACGATGAAGTTGTTGAAGGAACGGCGCCAACAGGCGCAAGCGCAGAGGAGGAATGGCCACGCCCGAGGCTTCCAGCGGAAACCCCCCTGCCCGCAGTACAGATACTATGGCGTAAGAACTTATTTATTTAACTATACCAAAGAGCAAAGGCAATCTGCCGGATTTCATACAACTGATTATTTCATTCAAGTTCTTTTCATACTTAATTCCCGTAGTACATTTTACACTTTAAATTTCATCCATATTTTTTTACATAGCTTTCATTCATAGTTCCTTTTTGATTTGAACCTACGTTCTTATAATGCATGGGTTATAGTTTCTGAATGTTCTAGATCCACAAGCAGATAATACGATAACGACTGCACACAAAAGGTCAGTGACTAGGCAATTCATTGGAAAATAACTGCGTGAAATGCCAAATAGTTGCATGAATTACGCAATGGGTGTAATTAGCTTAGATCTTGGGATTTCAAACTGATTGAAAACAGAATGAAAAAAAAACTGCCTTTCATTATTTAATTAGGTACCTACTATTAATTGTTTCTAGTCAGTAAAATGCCAATTAACTTATGTTTATGTCAACGACTATCACTGCCACGGTCTCTAAATTTATTATGAACTAAAAAACAATTACTTTGCTCACCCGCGACTACTAATGACAAATAGTTCTTAATATCTTAATATCTGTGCGGCAAATGTATGTTTCCATGCAACACCTCCGCCTCCACTGCTACACGAATCAACACATGCCACACAGACCCAACTATCACCACGTCACTATCATGTGTTGATTCGTGTAGCAGTGGAGGCGGAGGTGTTGCATGGAAACATACATTTGCCGCACAGATATAACTATTTGTCATTAGTGGTCGCGGGTGAGCAAAGTAATTGTTTTTTAGTTCATAAATATGGACCTCCGCAAAGTAACGCCTGATTCAATAAATTATCTAAATTTATTGTAAGATTAGTTATACACTTTGTTTCCTAGTAAAATGTCACTTTTTACTAAAAAGGAAGGATTTAATATTTTTCCCAAACATTAGATCTATGTCGCTAGTAACGGACACCTTTCTCCGACCCAAATCCTAGGCAATAAAAGAACTATCAGGCACAAAGCGGTTTCATATTCATTTCGCAATCGCAAGACCTAAGAAGCGTTTTGTATTTTCGCAGAAAAAATGAGAAACGTGGTGATTATACTGTTGTCGCTGGGGCTCGTCGGCGCGTACGCAAATACCATTCCACAAGAAGCGGTCAGCAATAACAAAACATTGCATAGTGATTCAGAAACCAAACATGATGAAGCTGAAAAAACTGTAAACAATGTATCGGAACAAAAGGGTGTGGACTCTGATTCAGTTGTTGATAAAGCAGTCTTTGGCGATGACAAAGTGAACGAAGTTACTATTGCGATTGAAGAAATCTTTGACAGTTTAGCAAATGATCTAGTGAGTACGAAATATTTTGGTCCTCCGAGCGTATACAACATAGATACCGGTGAATTCGCTCCAGAAAATGAAAATTTTTTTAGGAGTAACGTGCCAGACAGCTACGGAGACGAAATTATGGCCAAGGCAGAAAGTTTTGCTCCAGTCCCTCTCTTTAAGACACATAGGCAGAAGGCGCGAAGGCGGTTTTCAGCTCCGCGTCATTTCGTAAGAAACCCATATAGGCGTTTCTATTTCTACCCGTACCATTCCTACTATTACCCCAGACCGATATTTTACTAAGAACATTTTAGCTTTATTCTTGCCATAATTATTAATTTATTGATTATACCTAATGTAACTTTTGTGAAATAAAATTTTCTTATATCTATTTTTGTGTTATTTTTTCTGTTTTAATGTCTTTATCGACATTTAAAAGGTAAACTGTGAAACGTGTGATTATGATTACTTACTGATTAAGTCTGTAATGAAACAAAAAAACAGTCAATTATCGAATTTTATTTCTAAAAAATCTTTTCCATTTTAAAAGCATCTAATACCGTATCATTATTAATTATTATCGTAATATATTATAATTGGTTTTTATAATGTATGTACACAGAATGTTAACTTAATTTGCTCGCTATACCGACTTTTACTTTAGAAAATGATGAACCTATTCTAAGTTATGTTTCAGTAACATTAAGTGGTTCTTTTATATTGACATTCACATGGGACAGTCACAAGATTAAAATGCACAAAACGGCAAAATAAAGTAATTGATCAATAAAACATGTACTTTATTATACATACATGCGAATATCAAATGATGTCTTGGTATGGTTCCTACGACATTAAAACACAAAATACCCCTAAGTTAGAGAAACAATCTCATTTCATTAAAATTCTTACTAAGTAAATATATATCCTCATAATCATAAATTAGAAAGCAAAACAATAATTAATTATTAAAACCTTAAAATTATCATTTATTTGAGTAAAGCAGTTCAGCAAAAAAGTGAATTTGTGAAGTTTATTAAAGTACTTAGTTTATTTATGGCAACGTCGATTTGGCGGCAATTTTATGGTATGGAATTTTCTAAGTTTGTTTTTTCTGTCTAAATGGGCAGTGATCTTTTTTGCTAAACTGCTGCAAGCATTGAGTAACACATATCAACAGTCATAAGATAAAATTCGTGTGGAGGTTTTAACTTGTACATTGGACGTGTTTACTTGCCGGGGCCGACAAGCGCTTCGTCCATTAGTTCGTCGTCCGTGATGCAGGGCGAGTTGGAGTGCGGCGAGGGCGCCACGAGCGGCGACGGGGCGGGGCTCTTGGCCAGCTGCAGCGCCAGCGCGGGCGCCGCGGGGTACACCGGCCGCACGGCCACCATGCCCGACACCTTGCTGCCCGAAGACGAAGAGAAATCCAGCAGCATCTCCGCCGCCTCCTGGGGAGTCGTCGCCCCGCTCCTCGCTATGGCCCCGCTCGCTGGCGGCTTCATGCAAGAATCCGCCCCTTTCCTATCCTCTGAACTACCCTTAGGGGCTGCAAATCCCTTTGCGATGTCAGTTTTAAAGTCCAAGGGCAACAAAGGAAAGGATCCTGAGTAATCCTTCGATTCGTCTTTACTGCGCTGTGGGCTCTCCCCTTTTGATATACTGTCCGATATGGCTTTTGAATATTCTATAGGTCTTTCGGATTGGTCCACTTTACCGGGAGTGACGGTTTTTGGGCTCAACGAGCCCATGTTCAGTAGCGGCTTGGGAACGTTTAGAGGATAAGACGACTTCTGCATAGCCTCGGGGGTCCTGGCGTTAGGATTGTCGTAGTGAGGAAACGGATACTTAGTTTGATCTAAAGTACGAGCGAAATCGTTTACTAAGGAGCGGTCGTACTGCGACACCGGGCTGTTCTTATCTGGAGTGCTCTGGTTCTTCAGTTTTGGGATTTGAAATTTACTGGTGTCCAGTGGTTTGATCAGACCTTCTACTAGAAAGTTACTATCTTTAGAGGAAGCTTTAAATCTGTCTCCGTCGACCTCGTCTCTAGATCCGCTCGGACTCGAGTGACGTTCAGATTTGGCTGAGAATATAGATTTTTCGGAGTTGCTCATGAGTTTCGTCCGAGCTTTCTCCCGCTCGCGGTCTCTAATAATCTTGGCGATATCAGTGTTACCGCTTTTAGGGGAACCTGAACTAGTTTTAGAAGCTGACTTTGATAAATTCATGCCAGCACTGGAGCCGGAAGACTTAGAGTAAGGCACTTTAGTTGCACCCGCGGCGCCGCCCGCCGGGTCCGAGGGGCTCGCCGCGGCTTTGGGAGGGGTGGAGCCCGGCGTGACGTTGCCGGACTTTGAAGATTGCATCACTTGCGTTTTCTTGGACGCTGGGCCGCTCAGGACGCCAGGTTTAAGTCCTGTGTGAGTCTTCGGGGAGCCTTGACTTGGAGGAGTCAGCTGCGGAGATGACTGTTTGCTCGAGCTGGAGCTGCTGTAGTTCAACTTGGAGCTACTGCTGGAGGAGTCTTTCGTCCGCGTTTTGTTTATGGTTATCTTCATGCCGTCTAAACTAGGTTTGACCATGTACTCCTGGTTTTTGTTTTCACTGATTTTACTACTGCTACTCGAACTGCTTTTGGATTCCGAAAATTTACTAGAACTACTAGAGGAGCTAGATTTGCCACCGCCTAATTCGGATTCGGCGCCGCAGTGCTGCGCGGACTTCAGCTTGTCTATGACGGCGCTGAGGGAGCCTTTCCTATTGCGCGCCTGACTGGGAGCGTTGGACTTGTTCACTTCGACGTTCGGCGGGGATATGAGAGGTTCGTTTAAGGGAGTATCACAGGAAATGGGGGTTATCTCTAGTGCTTTGAGTTTCATAGGGTTTTTTAACTTAGGACTACTTCTGCCGGAGCTAGAAAAAGACAAACCGGAATGTTTCTTCTCCTTCTCCCGGGAGGCGGACGAGCCGGAGCCGTAGCCGTCCCTGGCGACCTTCTTGGACAGGTCGTAGCCCGCGGCGCCCGCCTTGCCGGCCGGCGCGCCGCCCGCGGCCGACTTAAGCGCGGACATGCTGGGCTTCCCCGACCCCGAAGAGCTGTGCTTAGGGGAGGAGATGCTGTGGTTTTTGGGGCTGGAGTACCCGGACAAGTGCTTGGGGCTGTTCTGCACGGGCGAGTGGCGCGGGCTGCTGTGGTGGCCCGCGGCGCCGGCCGGCTTGCCCATGCTCTTGACGCTGCTGGGACTGGGCGACTTCGTGATAGAAACTGACCTACCGTGAGTGGGGCTGGGGCTGAACTTTCGGAGCAGCGAGTTCGGGGAAGCGGGCCGCATGGGGGACCCGTCCGTCGGCTTGATGCTGACCGACACGGGTTTGGTCAGCGGGTCCTGCTTGGGCGGAACCCTCTCCGGGGGCCCCATGGAGTCGTCGCGGCGGCGTTTCTTCTTCCTGTCCTTGCCGCGCTCCTCGGAGCGGCTGGACTTCTTGTCGGGCCGCATGCCGAGCGTCTTGAGCTGCGCCGAGGAGATGGGCGTGATGGTGATGGAGCTGGGCAGCGCGGCGGGCGGCGCGGCGGCGATGGGGATGATCTCGATGCCGGGGCGGCGGTCCAGGCACAGCACGGAGGCCAGCCCGGGCGCGGGCGCGGCGCCGATGGGCGTGATGCTGACGGACGACGGCATGTACGACTTGCCCTCCGTGAGGTCCAGCAGCAGGGACGGCGCGCCGCGGCTCCGGCTCTCCTCTTTGCTTTTCAGCTTTTGCCGTTTGTGCTCAGACTTGTGAAAAGAATTCCTGGAAAAGAAAATCGACATGTTATAGAATGATTCGGGTTTCAATTGACAACATTTCATATTTTTCACACCTGGAAATTAATATAGATATCGAAAGGGCTTGGCCTCCTGAACACACCACTATGTTTATAAAAATGTAATATTACTTATTTCTTTAAATACAAGAGAATAAAATAGAATTACCAATTCTACCAAAACTACGCAAGAATGGGTGTACCTTTGCCTTTTTCAAATAAACCACAAGCACAACAATAATTTGACATGATACATATTATGTTTGACAATGTCAGATTTGACATCTTGGGTTTTGTTTTTTTGATCGTGACAAGACAAAGGCAATTGATCCATCCTAACGTAGTTTCGGAGTTTGGAATAAGTACCTTATAATAAATTAATTAAAATCCTAATGAAAATTTAAAATCGTAGGTTTGCTCCTCCTTCAAATTAGATTGCAGACAATTAATCAAATTATAGTCTCAAAAATATGAAATGTTGTCAATTGGGCATATTTTTTCAATACAAATTCTCTTAACTTGACATTGTACAATTTATGATGTCATTTTACACTAAACGAATAAATAATCTAATCGAGTTATGCCTTTGTGTGCCTTTAATTACCATCAAAGGATGCGTTTTGAATCAGACGGCTAGGACTATCACGATGCGAAAGCCTCGCAACAGAACACCCAAATGCAACTAGTTCCGCGATTGAACGAGACATGCCTGTCGGTATCCTCCGCGCCGGCGTCGCTGGAGTCGTCCGTGCCGGCGGCGCGCGCGCCGGCCGCGTCCGCGCCCGCCAGCTCCGCGTCGGACGCGAACTCCGTCTGCGACACAGACGAACGTTCCTCCTCGTCATTCGTCGAATTACTGTTCATAGTATTATCATCCTCGTTCAGGTATTCGGAGTTTTCGCTTTCGCTGTCCGAGTCTTGCATTTCCCCCATGTTTCCGGGCTTGCCTTTCTTTGGCCCCGTGTGCCAGGGGTCGGAGTCGGATTTTCGCTTCTTTGGCTTCCGGTCGTCCGATTGGGTTTTGTCGTCCTGGCACATCATGGACAGATGGTGTTGTTGCTGGTCGGAGAGGTAAGCACCTAGAAAGGAGAATAATGCTATGAATCTCTGCTGAAAAGGGTTGGTCTGCCGACGTTACGAAGACGGAAGCACGGTATTCGGGACTCTAGTATGATAAGACTCTTATGAGTTTCTATTTATTCGTTTGACTAGCTAACTGTTGGCTGCGAAACCTCTAGCGAAACTTGATGAGTTTTAGTCGAGTTCGGTTTGCTGTCGGCGACTGACCTCCCTGGTGCGGGTGGCTCACGCTGGCGGGGTACAGCGCGCGCGCGGCCGGCTCGCGCTTGACCGTCTCGCCCCCGGGGTCGATGCCCCCCAGGCCGCAGCTAAAATTTGAGTCCAGCGCCGAGTAACCGCCGTTCATGTGCTTCGTCGCCGCTTCGCGCTCCCAGATCTTCGTCAGTGATCTGTTGGAGCAGAAAGAAGCTACAATACAATCCAGGTAGGTAAAGGTGCAAGGCTAATGTGAACCACCAAGCAATGGAATTCGCTCCCGTCGTCTGTATTTCCGGATAGGTACAAGTTCACTTCGAGGCTAGAGTGGGCCGAATTAGGCTGGTCCACAACTAGTGAGTTATTTCTTTGGTGATGCCTTTTTATAAGAAATACATAGCTAATTTTTCAACTGATCCTACCAGTTTTGCTGCCCACTTCCACAGACCGCAGACCTAATTGTTGCGTCAGCAGACACTTGTCCCGGAAGCGTCCCTAAGTAAGCAGCGCCCTGACCTCAGCGTGACGGGTATGGAGTGGCTCCGCTGCAGCACCCGGCTGATGTAGTCGTCGACGTGGTCCTGCGCGGGCGCGGCCAGCGAGCACACCGAGGCGCGCGGCGCGGCCCCGTCGCCCAGCCGCAGCTCCACCGTGGCCATGCTCTCCTGCAGCGGGTGCTCCAGCGAGATGCTGATGTGCTGCCACGTCAGCGCGCTCACCTCGAACATCACCACGCTCTCTAGGTCCAGCGCTGGACACAAACAAAGGTCATCATCGTCAGAACAGGTCGAACGGACCACATGGGAATGTGACTACTCGTTAAGCGAGATGTGTTCAGGGCGTGAATTTATGGGAGAGAGTAATGACAATAAACGATTGAGTAGTTATCTTGCGTTTTAATGTAACCATACACTGGATGGAATATATAGTATACAATGCAAAGGGGCTAACCAGGCGGGTATCGAGAGGGTCTCTAGTGCGGTCTAAGGTGTTCCGAAATAGACTGCCTGTACCGCCGCTCCGTACCCGCGTGGTTAACTGAAATGCTGACGAGGGTGTCGCTACAGACAGGAACTTTGTTCATCAGCGAGATAGTTCTTCAGGCAGTTGTAGTAGAACAGCATTGGACGGCGCGGGCACGGGGCGGCTGCGTGTCGTCACACTCACCGTGTCGCGCGCAGCTGGCCAGCAGCGTGATGAACAGCGCCTGCTGCCGCAGCGCCGCTAGCAGCGCGGGCAGTGGGGCGGCTGCGTGTCGTCACACTCACCGTGTCGCGGCTGCGGCCGCACGCAGCTGGCCAGCAGCGTGATGAACAGCGCCTGCTGCCGCAGCGCCGCTAGCAGCGCGGGCAGTGGGGCGGCTGCGTGTCGTCACACTCACCGTGTCGCCGCTGCGGCCGCACGCAGCTGGCCAGCAGCGTGTTGAACAGCGCGGGCAGCGGGGCGGCTGCGTGTCGTCACACTCACCGTGTCGTGGCTGCGGCCGCACGCAGCTGGCCAGCAGCGTGTTGAACAGCGCCTGCTGCCGCAGCGCCGCTAGCAGCGCGGGCACGTGGGACGGATGTGTGAAGGGCACGCTTTTCACGATGCGGCCCGCTAGTGCGCCTGACTCGCACAGGAAGTAGCACTGCGTTTGCTCCGGCAGACTCTATGAATCAATGAAATTTTACCAATTAACTTTAATTTCTTGAAAATAGACCTACAGCTAACAGAGCTAAAGAGAACCAGACTAAAATACTTACCACAAACAGTCCTTTGCTCAGGTTCAACTCTATATTTTTGCCCGGAGTGAGCTTGTCATAAGCTTGCTGGGCGACTAGCCCCAGCAAAGGTTTTGTGTCCGCCCAGTCACCAGCTATTTCAACCTGTGTCAAAAAATTATTAATTGTTGTGATGCACAATGCACACATTACATAAAACATAAAAGACTGGTAGAAAATATTTCCAAAATCTCTACATATTGTGGTTAATGTTAGGTAATTTATAAAGGATTCTATATTAAAGCTCTGCTTATGCTTACTCATGCAAAATAAACCATGACATTCGTGCAAATAACATTGCATTGCGACGCTCGGTCGATCGCTCACTAGCCCGGCGGCCCTGCAATGCACTACCTCCATGATTCCTGCCCGTGTTAATAAAGTTTAAGCCTGTCAAACTTTTCAAACTGCTACCTCTTGTCTTACCTCAGTGGTGGCGTGGATCTGTTTGGCCAGACCGGTGCAAAGCGGCATCGGCTGTGAAAGCTTGAGCGTGAAGCTCGCAGGCAGCATCGCGCTGTTCTGAGGGACTAACTGGGCGTAAACGGGGCCGCCGGTTGACCTGGTCATATATAACGATTTTATAAGATTTTTAAGAAGCAGATCTTGTGATTTCTAAATACAAGAACATTCAGAAAAAAACCGAAAAACAAGCTTTTATTTGAAGTGCTCTGACCTATTAAATTTTTCCTTTTTAAAAGCTTGTTGCGAGATTTACATGTTCCGTGGCAAAAGCTTATTGTAGAAGATCAAAAATTCCATTCCCTGCTTCATACAACTATGCAATATTTTATTTGAATACGTAATGCTGTCCGTTTCAGCAGTAACCATAACCGAAATAAAAACAACTATCTCTCATGCTTACCCTTTCCCCGACCTCTGACCATTAGAAATAATGGGCGCCAATTGCAACTTGTTAGCAGAGGAACTTTCCAGAAGCACTGTAGCAGAATGACCTATCAGTGTATGGGACGGCGCGACCAGCGAAGCGAGGCCGCTCGAGCCCGACGGCTTGCCCAGGGTAAGCAACTCGACTGTTAGTGGTTGGAGCCCCTTGTCTTTGTCCAGTAGTTCATATGGAGACACGAAGTAGGTAAGGCGCATTGCGTGTCCTGGGAATATGTTAATTATGTATAGTGTAAAGATTATCGTGTGTATAGTATGCATAATTGAGGAATAACTTTGTACCAATGATGTACCCAAGTCATATACATGATGATCTAGTGAAAGTAAATAAGTTTTCTACTGATTCTACACAATCTATAAATATATACCGATGGTAATTGAACTGACCTCCCCTACGTTTCTGCAAAAAGCCGATAGGGCTCTTGTGCACCTGCGCCCAAGGGTCTTTGATGAAGCTCTGCAGTTGCCTCAGGGTGCACATGTCCTCCTCTAAGCTCTGAAGTGCGCTGAAAGCTTTACACTTCACCTGTAAATGACATTTGACTTTAAATACCTACTTACGAAAGAAGGTCATATATGTTTATGAATTAGATTTGGCTCATAGATGGTGCTATGGATAAAATATGCCATTTGCTGGTTTACATTTTAAAACCAGCTGCTTAGCTTAAAAAAAAAATCTTTGCATTGTCGTACAGTAAGTTGTTTATTTACATGGCATGGAACTTGGGTTGTATTAATCTTTATAAAAACCAGTTTTACCACCAAAGTTTCAAAGTGGGTAAACAGTTTTTGTAAACAATTGCTTGCCTTTTTCTCAGCATTCAGTTGATACACTGCAGTGAGACCTTCCAATTGAGCAGTGAAGTCTGCGAAATCTCCTCGGGATATACATGCCACAAGCTCCTCGCAGCTTTGTTGTTCAATCTAAAAATATCAACACATTGTCTGAAATTCTGTAATGGCAACATTAAACATAAAGAAAGGTTTAAGCTAGGTGTAGACCTCCTCTCACAATGGGAGGGGTGGGCTGCCATTTTCATGAGGGCTTTATGTGGATTGCTAATGTTGCCCCGCCACCCTTTCCCTCCCAGTTGATCCATACATGGGACATTAGGACAATTTTTTCCGGAATCAATAAAAAAGAAAATGGCGGGGAAATCCCAGAATTTGTTTGACCTATTGTAAGTGTAAAAACAGAAACTTTTTTTAAAATTATTGGCTTTCACAATTGCTCTTTTTGCGAGGAGTATTTTGCCAAAAGAGAAACTTTGTTGTCCCTCTGTCTGTTCATCTGTCAATTTGAAGTAAATCAAAACCTATAGGGTACTTCCCATTGACATATGAAGCAAGGTCTCACATTATAAGTGAAGGAAAAATCAGAAAACATTAGAAATGGAATTGTCAGTGTGACACTCACTTAGCTGATTTTTTATTTTGACATGTGGTAGCGACCTCTAAATCACAATTAAAAAAAATACATTATTTTTTGGTAAACAGAAGCAAATGGCAGCCAGCACATTAATTAAAAAAAAAAGTTTTTTAAGCACCCTACCTACTAGTAATGCTCAAACTTACACAATGATATTATGAATTTTATTGGAATTTCTTTGTCTGCAGTATTCAAATGGGAAAGAAACCTTCATAGAAAAATCAAACAAACACTTACCTTTCCTTCATGATGAATCTTAACATCTTTGACAGATCCTGAGGATTCTACAAGTATTTCCAGATAGAACATGTCTGAAGATATAAATAGGTTAACCCCTGAAGTACCCACAACAAATTTAAGCCTAGAAATTAAAAAAAAACAAATTAGTAAATGGGATTCAATGTATTTACCAATACTTTAGTTAGGTTTATTAGTTCAAACTTTTTTACTAACCCTAGCTGCCTTGACAGACATTCCAGCCTTTCGATAAGACTCTGTAAAGAGCTAATTTTTATGCAGTGTTGCAGACTATCTAGGCATTTCTGAAGGATCATTCGGTCTTGATTGTCTACCGCCCATCGCTTGTCCTATAAACAAAATTAAACCTCATCAAGACAAGCCAGGCAAGATTAATTAACGATTTCAAAATATTCAAACACTAACCAATAGAGCCATACGCACGGCTTTAGATGTCTCTGACAAGTTTTTGTACTGTGATGTTTTAGATCTTAGTTTCTCCATAAGAATTTCCTTCTGAAGCTCTTTGGATTTGTCTACCAGGCCATTTACAGGCGCCATGATTTGGGCTTTGATGTCCGTCATTTTTACCAACAAACCTTATCACGCAATTTAGCAAAAATACATAAAACTGCTATTGATAACAACTCTCCATACAATGGAACATCTGATACTTGGATGTTTTGGTTATTATGCTGTGCAAGTTTTATGAAACACTCAGTGACAAACGTTTGCAGACAGTTAAACGATTAAAAAGCACTCTGACTAGTCTTATTACTATTGAATTTCTTAATTAAAATTAAACATAGGTTTCACTTTGAGCAACACGTCTGTCATTTTCACGCGATGCCATTTGCTATTAGTCGTTTAATTAAAAAAGTACAGTTTGAAAACTTTTAGAATATGGTGGCGCCAGTGAGGTAAGCAGATCGCCGTAGTTAGAAAGAAACAGTGAATCATGATTCACAGAATGTACTATGACATTTAAACAAAGTCGGGTAATAAGTGAAGGTGTTTTTCAATTTGGAACAAATCTCAAGCAAGCTTGGTAGGATGTTATTTGACTGAATTTAAATGATAATCGTAAAATGGAATAGATTTTTTTGCATGATTTGTATGATAGTTAATTAAAGCCGGACCTGTATTTTGTGAGGGCTGTCATGCATGAAATTTTGTGAATAAGCAACCCTGAATAATACAAACTTTGGCGTAGGGCCCTATTCGGTAGTTATCGAGATCTATCTTAATTTTGAAATTCCATAGAATTAAATTGGTGTACAATCAAGGTCATAAATATATCATGTACGTTATCATCATGTCAGCCGAAAGACGTCCACTGCTGGACATAGGCCTCCCCCAAGGCTTTCCACTCAGACCGGTCTTGTGCTTTCCGCATCCACCGCGGTCCCGCAATCCCTACTAGGTCGTCGCTCCATCTTGTTGGAGGCCTACCAACAGCTCGTCTCCCGGTCCGTGGACGCCATTCGAGTTGTTATCAAGTTGTTAAAAATATGTATACACCTCTTAACAATAAGGTCGGTGTTTAGGTATAGGCATATATTTGACACGATGGCTGTGTATATGCAGATATTTATGACCTCGACTATACCATACAATCTTACATTAAATATTGATATCGATTACTACGAGAATCGACGCCTTAACACTAGATATCAGTGGTTCCATTTCGTCATCATTTAGTAAAACATAAAGATTTCGTTGTACGTTTTCTTTCAGCGAAGCGAAACACTTCTAGAACTAGGTAGTAGTTATCTACAATATACCTACCTACTTATATGCTGTTCCAGCATTTAAGTCAGATAATCTAGGCCTTCGAATCCGCAGGCAATAAGTAGGGTACTTACTTAAGTTAGGTAAGTACCTACTCAAGTACAAACAAAGAGACATGTGAGTATATCGCACACAGATGGCCAAACTATTCTCTAATCTAAGTACCTACCTATTCGTTTGTACTATTTTTTAATGATATTATAATAAATAATTATTGAATCGTTCGTTACCCATTTCATTAGGTTCTACCTACGAGGGGCGGCTGATAAGTAATCTCCTTGGTCAGAAATATATACAAAAATAATGCTGGCTGGTATGGATTTATATTCGTTTGTTATTCTATTTTCAAAATGTATTACATTCATTTGTTTATTGCATCACGTTTATTTGTCTCCTACAATTGTTTCAAACATGTCGGTAGAAAAAATTAAAATGGATAAAATCGAGCAGCGTGCGGTGATTAAGTTTTTGACTAAAGAAGGGAATACGCCTTCGGAGATCAGACAGCGTATGTTACGCGTGTTTGGCAATTCATGTTCTTCCGAATTTGTTATAAAGTTTTGGTCAAAGCAGTTTAAGTTAGGTGGTGAGAGCCTGGAAGATGATCCTCGTAGCGGAAGATCAGTTTCGGCCGTCACCGATGAAAATGTAGCCAGGGTGAAAAAAATTATATTAGAGGACCGACGAGTGAAACAGTGGGAGATAGCTAGAGATGTGGGCGTCAGTAAAGAGCGAGTCAATGAAATAATTCATGAGCATTTGAATATGTCCAAGGTTAGTGCACGTTGGGTCCCCAGAATGTTGACTGCATTTGATATGGAGAGGCGTGTCAAATGTTGCGAAGAGTTTTTGGCAATGAGTCGAGGGAAAGAGGATGAAATAATTTCTAGAATTGTAACATGTGATGAGACTTGGATTCGACAATGGGATCCGGAAAGTAAGCAAGAGTCGTTAAAGTGGAAATTTAAGGATGAGAAGCCGCCTCGGAAATTCAAGGTCTGTCCATCGGCAGGTAAACTTATGGCTACAATCTTTTGGGACACAGAAGGGATTTTGCTCATAGATTATTAACCGAAGGAAACTACAATGAATGCTGATTATTACTCAAACTTACTATACGAGGGCTGTTTGATAAGTACCCGTTTATGAAAAAAAAAACATTTTTTTTTGTATATATGCATTCATTTTTCTACGTAGTCACCTTTTAACTCTATACATTTGTTCCACTTATACTCAAGCTTCAATAAACCATCCAAAAAGTATGATTTTGGAAAGTCATTAAAATAGGCCTCTGTGGCTGCAATGACTTCGTCATTTGATCCAAATCGCTTGCCACCGAGCCATTTTTTTAGGTTGGGAAACAAAAAGAAATGGCATGGGGCCAAATCTGGAGAATACGGGGGGTGAGACAATAGTTCGTAGCGTAACTGTGCTAATTTAGCCGTCACAACTCTGGACGAATGAGCCGGGGCGTTTTCGTGATGAAACAGTACTTTTTTCTTTTTTAAATGGGGTCGTTTGTCTTTCAACACGGCGTCAAATTCATCCAATGAATTGGCATAGTACTGCCCTGTTATTGTTTATCCCTTTTCTAAATAGTCAATATGTATAATACCCTGCGAATACAAAAAAAAGGTCGCCATGACCTTTCCAGCCGATGGGACGGTTTTTGCTTTCTTTGGAGCAGGTTCACCCGGTAAAATCCACTGCTTCGACTGCTCTTTCATTTCCGGGGTGTAGTGGTGGACCCACGTTTCGTCCACGGTCACGAAACGACGCAGAAACTCCTTCGGGTTACGTTTGAACACGGCCAAACACTGCTCCGAAGTAGTCAGTCGGTTCCGTTTTTGCTCCTCCGTGAGTAAACGCGGCACCCACCTCGCCGATACTTTCTTCATACCCAATTTTTCTTCTAATATGTGTTGTACCCTCTCGATTGAAACGTTTACAGCATCAACGATTTCTCGAAGTTTAATTCGGCGGTCGGCTAAAACGATATTTTCAATTTTCTTAACCATATCGTCTGTAGTCACCTCAACTGGCCGGCCTGGGTGATCCTCATCAAATACGGTTGTTCTCCTCCGCTTAAACTCGTTATACCAATATCTGACGGTTGTCATAGAAGGAGCACATTCATGGTAAACCGCTTGCATTCTTACTTTTATTTCATCACATGTTTTTCCTTCCAAAAATAAGAATCTAATTACAGACGGATACTGTTCTTTCTCCATTTTAACAATTTTAAGTTCACGCCTTCACTGAATCGTTGTCAAATGAGAAAAAAAACAAAAGAATGCCATTTTTTTTTAATTTTCCTGCCTCAGAAAAATGGCTTAAAAAGATGGTGTACTTATTTGCGGCCAGTGATATTAATATATTTAGAAAACGGGTACTTATCAAACAGCCCTCGTATCAACTAAGAGAGACAATAAAAGAAAAACGGCGAGGTAAACTAAGCAAAGGAATTCTGATTTTGCACGATAACGCACCAGTGCATACCGCCCGCACAACGAAGTTAACAATTAAAGACAATGGCTTCAAAACCATTGACTACCCCCTTTATAGTCCAGATTTAGCCCCCTGTGACTATTTTCTGTTTAGACTTCTCAAGAAAGACCTCAGGGGACGAAGGTTTATGACCGATGACGAAGTGAAGGCTGCGGTTACTGACTTTTTTGACGACAAACCGAAAGATTTTTTTTTAATGGTTTAAATTCAATATTTGAAAAATTTAATAAGTGCATTTTACTAGCAGGGGACTATATAGAAAAATAAAAAAAAATTAGCCACGACTGTCTTTTGTTTCATTGTTAGGTAGATTACTTTTCAGCCGCCCCTCGTATTATCCTATTAACGAGTCTATACTTGTAGATGCCTTGTTATTGAGTGACTTTATTGGACATAATACCTATTTGAGCGCTGGAACGCGCGAGAGAACGACCGCGGTCGTTACAAATTCAATTCACGGATTTTATATGTCATGAAATACTCGTTTGTGTCCAACTGAGCTTTATTTCAGTCTATTAGTCTACGAAATAAATTATTTATTTGGCGTTTTTATCGATTACAGATACGATTCAACGGTAGAAATAGGTTTCTTCACAAAAATTCAGCCTCTTTAGTAATGTTATTACCTATTTAATGATCCAAGTAACAGCTGTTAGTACCTAAAAATATTGCGGCTATCGTAAATAGGGTAGGTACCTAAGTACCTGTTTACATAGTCCAGAATTTATATCAATTAATATAATTATGTCCCTACCTATCATTAGGTAGCACTGTGCCATATGTGAATGGTTTTTTTTGGTTGTACCTAACTAGGTTGTACCTACCTGTCTGATCAAGACTCGTGCCTCACTTAATTAAATAGCACTCCTTAAATTCCATCGCTGTAGTAGGTAGGTGGTTGTTATTTAACTTTGTAGCCTAATTACTCAGTATGTAGTGCTACAACACATACGTCCTTAGTAATAGGTAGGTAAGAACTTCGGTTGACACGGGGTAAGTTGAGAATGTTGTTGAAATTGATGCGTCCCAAGGCTGTTTGCCACCATGTTTTGCAGCTGCAGAAACAGTAACAATATTAGTTACTTAATCCCTAAAAAATTTTAGTCAGTTTCAGAAACTATAACCATACTTAAAACTAATATTATGTAGGTATAGTAAGGAAGACGTAAATAAGTCTTAACTCTCGGTTCACATTGGTTTTACGAACTTGTATCTCAATCGCCTCGCTCCTGACCTTGCTGTATCACAACCTGTGGCTCTCAAGTAATTTCAAAATTCCCTTTACGTATTCCGTACGTTCTGTGAGCGATCCCCGCGTCACGTGTGAAGAAAGGATCGGCCAGTAAGCGAGTCAAACGGTAACCAATTGAATTATCCTTCACACTCTGAAGCATCACACGTTCCTGAGGCTCTTTTGATGAGCTCCGTTTTGCATACGCAAGTAGTGCGATGTACTTGCAATTTATTTGTCGGACTACCACTGGCCTACTGCTGGGTGATCTTTTAGGTAGGTACCTAGCCGAGCTATTTGTATGTATTAAGTAGGTACTTCACATGTAGGTAGCTAAAATCAGAAAAAAGGCTTGTACTTATTAAAAACAGACATTTTAAACAGAAACCTACTTATTAGGTTTTTATTTTATTTTAGGTTAGTAGGTACGGGCCTTTACAGTAGGCCGAGCACTCAGAATAATAATTAAAGCAATAGAAACCTTACTAAAATAGCAGCAGAATACATCAGTTTTTACTATTTTGACTTACGGCATTGAAAATGTGTCAGAAAGAGATGCAAATACATTTGTACATTCGATATTTAGAAGGTTGTCACTAGTTTGTTACTAGCTTTCTTAATGCTAGTGATGTTGCTATGTCGACTTCAATGTCGATAAAGAAAACAACAACAGTTTAAAGTTTAATAAGTTACGATTATTGAAATTAAATTAAAATAACAAGCTCTCTGTGAGTATTTTAGAAGTCGAGGTCTTTGCAATAAAATACGTTTTTAACTTTTTCAACAAGTACAAATCGTAGACCTACTATTTTACCATCTTATATAGGGTACATTACATTACTACATTAGGTACGGTGCCGGTGGCAGGACGATAAAGGAGTAGAAAATAATGATACATTTAACGGCGAAACATTTTTATTTTAAAGTAGCTGTGAATGCGTGGCTCTTCTCGTCTCGACCAAAAAATTATTACACAAATTTTTCAATGTTACCTAATAAAAATTTATTTAAACAAATGTGGCTATGCTTTTTCGGGATCCAATTGCACCTTGAAGTACGTTGTAGGTACCCATATATTTTTGACCGCTTGATCTTTGGGGAATCTAAAACAAAATGTGCTTGGTCAACAATATCGATACAATTTCTCACATCACTACGATAACCACAACTGTTTATAATATTGTACAAAAATAAAAGAAAATAGTCCAAAATGTATGTGAAAACTGGAATTAACATAATTTACTCTACTTTGCTTATTACGTAGTTCTTTTATTATCACAAATAATGCAAATTTTACATCAAAACTCACCGATGAAAAGTAACTAACTCATTCATATTTTCTTTCAGTGTTGTATGAGACTTGCAGCCTTCAACCACACATGCTATGTTAAAAACAGATTCCTAGTATATCTAGAGAGTCGACACATATATTTTCAAAAAGTTTCTTTATTATTTTCCTAAAAAAATACACAAATTCATCAAACAAACCACTAAGCTTCAGATCCATAACAATGCGACCATATTAAGTTGATTCTTACTTTTATTTCATCACATGTTTTTCCTTCCAAAAATAAGAATCTAATTACAGACCGATACTGTTCTTTCTCCATTTTAACAATTTTAAGTTTACGCCTTCACTGAATCGTTCTCAAATGAGAAAAAAAACAAAAGAATGCCATTTTTTTTAACTATCCCGCCTCTGAAAAATGGCTTAAAAAGGTGGTATACTTATTTGCGGCAAGTGATATTAATATATTTAGAAAACGGGTACTTATCAAACAGCCCTCGTACATTATAATACAAATAACAACTTTAGATACATAGGTAGATGTCTTGCATTTTCAATGACAAAGCAAAAAGATGCATTTTTAAAAGTGTCATTCGCAGACTATGCATCACAAAGAATTAGAAAACAATGAAAGCGTTTAAATCCAAATAAGCTCTTATTCGATATTTACAGTAAATTTGGCTCCACCTTGTTGGTGTAAAAAATAACAGTAGTATTGTGAACACTAGCTTTTGTAAGTTTATCCTGCTCCAAAAAACCCCTTTGTTATACCTACCTACTGTAAAGCTAAATTAAAATATATTGCTTTGAGAATCAAATAGTACGTATAAACCACCTAAGCTAGTTTTCCTCCTACCTAGTCGCACTGAAAGTATTAAAAAAAACCGGCCAAGTGCGAGTCGGACTCGCGCACGAGGGTTCCGTAGAAAGATTTTAACTCTTTTCCCCAGTGTTTTAAGAAGTCCAGCCCCCCGACTACGAAGTGCAAAATGCGAACTTCGTATCGTGCCGTCCCTCTCAAGCTAATATTATTTAACGCGTGAGTGAGCGGGACGACACGATACGAACTTCGATTTTCGAATTTCGTAGTCGTCCCCCAGTGTTAGCAGAGTCTTGCTCTTAAGCAAAATGTACGCAGTGTGGGGTCAACTTATATTGGACTGCGAAATCTACAGACAGACATAAAAATTTAAGATTTTGAGACTTTTCGGAGTGGTTGTGCTATAATAGCTACCTTCATACCAAATTTCAAGTTTCTAGGACATCTGGAAGTACCCTTTAGGTTTTTGGAAATCGGCATGTATGGAAATAGCCTTTTTAATTACTGTATCTTTTGATTGCGTTGACTTGAGTATTTGATATTAATTTCAGCATGCTACCTCCACGCGTTCCAGAGAAAAAGGGTCTTGACAGACAGACAGACGGACAACAAAGTGATCCTATAAGGGTTCAGTTTTTTCCTTTTGAGGTACGGAACCCTAAAACCACCGAACGCTTGTTTAATTCGAACCGATCGATAACTCATATTTCGTTTCCATCCGATGTGATCTTGAACTACGTTTGCATTGAAAATAGGAGTATGATTATTCTTAAACAAAATTCACACACACGTTTTTTAAACAAAATCCACACATTTAACTGTCTAAGGATAAACGGGCTACTTTGATTTATCTTGTGACTCTTTGATATTTTTGTGCCGTGTAGAAAAACTCTACGACTTTGACATTTAAATGCCGGTTCCAGTGTCTCTAGAGAACATTTAGGGCCTCAAACACTCGTTCTGTAGTTGCTCCGGTTACTCCAGACAAGTGCACAGAGGCGCGATGCACTACCTACTAGTTCGCTCTGCTGCACACATTTTTCCCTGACAACTGAGGGTCGAGCACGAAGTTTTCGAATCCTGTGTAACGTAATCGATTAGTAACGTTTCGAGTAATTTGTATGACGTTTGGAACAGCGCCCACCCGTGAGCATGTTTGGAACTAAAATTGATAGGATAACGCATATATACTACATATATACTACTGTAGTCTTTGGGATAACGTAACGTTACGCAGAATTCGAAAACTTCGTGCTTGGCCTCAGAATAATAAATAAAGCAATAGAAGCCTTACTAAAATAAAAACTCTGTAACCGCTCTCTTATTCATATTTAGTAATACGACATGCACGAGAGTATGTGCAACGAAAAACCACTCACGGTTTTTATTATTTCCTAGTGAGTCACAAGTTAAAATGTCAAATGGTTGTACTTGGTTGTAATAATGCTACTAAATCTAAAAAATAAGTATCTGCACTAATCTTTTTCGTGACGTTAGATCAACTTAATATGGTCGCATTGTTATGGATCTGAAGCTTAGTGGTTTGTTTGATGAATTTGTGTATTTTTTTACGAAAATAATAAAGAAACTTTTTGAAAATGTATGTGTCGACTCTCTAGATATACTAGGAATCTGTTTTTAACATAGCATGTGTGGTTGAAGGCTGCAAGTCTCATACAACACGGAAAGAAAATATGAATGAGTTAGTTACTTTTCATCGGTGAGTTTTGATGTAAAATTTGCATTATTTGTGATAATAAAAGAACTACGTAATAAGCAAAGTAGAGTAAATTATGTTAATTCCAGTTTTCACATACATTTTGGACTATTTTCTTTTATTTTTGTACAATATTATAAACAGTTGTGGTTATCGTAGTGATGTGAGAAATTGTATCGATATTGTTGACCAAGCACATTTTGTTTTAGATTCCCCAAAGATCAAGCGGTCAAAAATATATGGGTACCTACAACGTACTTCAAGGTGCAATTGGATCCCGATAAAGCATAGCCACATTTGTTTAAATAAATTTTTATTAGGTAACATTGAAAAATTTGTGTAATAATTTTTTGGTCGAGACGAGAAGAGCCACGCATTCACAGCTACTTTAAAATAAAAATGTTTCGCCGTTAAATGTATCATTATTTTCTACTCCTTTATCGTCCTGCCACCGGCACCGTACCTAATGTAGTAATGTAATGTACCCTATATAAGATGGTAAAATAGTAGGTCTACGATTTGTACTTGTTGAAAAAGTTAAAAACGTATTTTATTGCAAAGACCTCGACTTCTAAAATACTCACAGAGAGCTTGTTATTTTAATTTAATTTCAATAATCGTAACTTATTAAACTTTAAACTGTTGTTGTTTTCTTTATCGACATTGAAGTCGACATAGCAACATCACTAGCATTAAGAAAGCTAGTAACAAACTAGTGACAACCTTCTAAATATCGAATGTACAAATGTATTTGCATCTCTTTCTGACACATTTTCAATGCCGTAAGTCAAAATAGTAAAAACTGATGTATTCTGCTGCTATTTTAGTAAGGTTTCTATTGCTTTAATTATTATTCTGAGTGCTCGGCCTACTGTAAAGGCCCGTACCTACTAACCTAAAATAAAATAAAAACCTAATAAGTAGGTTTCTGTTTAAAATGTCTGTTTTTAATAAGTACAATCCTTTTTTCTGATTTTAGCTACCTACATGTGAAGTACCTACTTAATACATACAAATAGCTCGGCTAGGTACCTACCTAAAGGATCACCCAGCAGTAGGCCAGTGGTAGTCCGACAAATAAATTGCAAGTACATCGCACTACTTGCGTATGCAAAACGGAGCTCATCAAAAGAGCCTCAGGAACGTGTGATGCTTCAGAGTGTGAAGGATAATTCAATTGGTTACCGTTTGACTCGCTTACTGGCCGATCTTTTCTTCACACGTGACGCGGGGATCGCTCACAGAACGTACGGAATACGTAAAGGGAATTTTGAAATTACTTGAGAGCCACAGGTTGTGATACAGCAAGGTCAGGAGCGAGGCGATTGAGATACAAGTTCGTAAAACCAATGTGAACCGAGAGTTAAGACTTATTTACGTCTTCCTTATGTACCTAACATCCTATCCTAATCTAAGCACCACCAGATTGTAAATAATCTAGCTCCCTCTAGCTGGAGTCTATATTATTAAATTTAACCAAGAACTGATCCTGGTCATGGGTAGACCTACTGTAAAGAGTACCTAGCCTAATCATACTAAGAAAACATAAATGCTTTGTCACCGCGACACTATTCTGAAGTACACCAGCCTACACTAATCAGCCTACCTAGAAATTTCAACTAAATATTGGCCTTGTAATTCGTCTAGTGATTGTGGAACCTACATTGTGAACGCTGTAGTAAACCCAAAGTACTTTAAGTCAAAGTAAGAATGGATCCCTACTTAACTAAGAAAACACTCCTAAGTGGTTAAGGAATAATACATACTTGTTAGGAATAAAACAATTGATTAACTGCGTCATATAAAGAATAGTAAGTATGTCTATCAAGTATTGAAATTTGCTAGCAAATTAACTAAAGTTATTTTATCTTATATGAAAAGAGGTTTAATTGTGTCATAGGTATTTTAAGTTTAAAGGAATGATCTGACAAAGTAATTCTACTAACTGTAGTAAAACAAAGTAACTGGGGTAACATTAATGCTTTTCAAATAAGCATTATGCTTTGCGGCTAAGATTAGGGCCCCATCCTTCCGCCCAAGACTATCGTCTTTGGTTGATACCATAACTGTGAGACTCGACTCCTGACTGGACATCTCTCCACCGCCCCAGGGAGTATTGAATTATTTATTTATCAAGAGTCTATAGTCAGTATAGCAGTAATGTCAGTATTTTTACTACTAGAGATAGAGAGGAACCCCGCAAATGTATCAACCATTGTATTGGCTAATTTTCTTTTCCCATAGGTATTTATAGTACCTGATTACAGCATATTTATGTCTGCCAAAGATCAATATTTCATAGATTCATATAGAGTATAGAGTACATATCATAGCAACATGAGTAACCATATATATTTAGTTTTCCAAGATTGTAAATTTCAATCACTCAATTAATATATAAACTGAGTATTAGGTATAACAATATATTTAGATGTATACCTAGTTTGGCATTCATTATTTGCCTATTTTATTTAGAAGTATAGATAACGTCATTATAGGTAATGTTATAACTTTCAGTTACATAGCGCTTAAATCAGCTATGAATTTTCATGCAAACATATTTCTATTGCTTTGAATGGTCTAATTTAGGCATACTTTTATTTAGTATAATTTCACAGAACTACCGTGGCTTATTGCAGCTGATGTTTTAGCAGTAAGTACAGCTTTATAGATACTATTATCTACTTTTATGTTATTCACATACATGTCTAAGTACATTGTCTTTTACTCAATTAAGCTTTGTTTGCTAAGCCAGAACTTGGTTTATTAGGGTTATGATTTTGTTTTATCATATTATGGATAGGTAATGTTTATGCCTAATCCCTTTCAATTATTGTTTACATTGAAAGTTAAATGAAAGCATGCTAATTTTGTATAGCTTCCTTGCCCATGCTGGTGTCAAGAAATACTATAGGCCTTGACCTCAAAACTAACACATATTCATTCATTGTGTGAATGTCAATTATATATTTGTGGATTGTTAAAAGTCCTAGTTTTGACTTAGAAAACTGCTCATAAAGTATACTGTATGTGTATGTACTTTTCATGTTTCAACTTCTACCAATGAACACTAAGGATCTATGTTTATTTAGGTTTGCTTTTATATATATTTATTTATCAGTCATTTAAGCTTGTTTGCCCAGACATAACTACGTTTTCATTTCAGGTAATGTTTTGCCTTAGAATTCTTTCAATTATGTCTGTATTGAAAGATAAATGAAGACTATGTTAGTTCACTGTTAAGCTCATTTGCCCATACGGTGTCAAACTTGCTCGGGACGTATCCTTGAACAAAACACAACGTTCATTTAATATATGAATGATAGAGTCGTTTGGAGAATAGCTTTGTCTTTGCAACTTTACTCTTTTGACACTGCTTATATTTTAGCAAGTAACTTTACTGTATAGAGGTGTGCATCAATATAGCTCTTAATGATCATATAATAGAGTTAGTGAGTCATTTAATTAGGCAATTTTACTTATGATTATTGGTGTGTATGATTTTAAGCTTTCCCCTAGCTCTGTGATGAAATCCAATGTGAGTTCAAGATCTCACTTTTATGTTATTTTGTGTGTCCGCGAAATTGGCTATCTAGTCCGTCACTAGGCTTCGCCATTCTAGCTATTCCCTAAAACCAAAGTCCCTGCCTAGTTCCCTACCTTCCTATCATCCTAACTTGTACTTTAAAGCTATGCCTAGAAGGCCCCTGAACTGTGTGTAAAATTGACAAAACTAGGGTACGTTCCCACATTTACATTTAGTGTAGTGTAAAGAGTTTCGGGGTGCAATGAAACTCTACTATGCTCCTATAAAAAAGATTGTGTGTGCTAATATTCCTAACCAGTCCCTAAATGTTTGCCAGGTCTTGGAAAACGCGAACGTTTTCCCCTAAGAGAAAGACCCGGCGGATCAGCAGAATACCTATTGTCGTGTTTAAATAAATATATAGATACGGGGAACAGAGCGTATCTGATGTGACCACAGCTATGCTTTCGCCCTCGCTGTCGGAAAACTTAAGTTCCTGTACGTCGCTATGATCAGTCAGACGTTCTCTGTGTAAGTTAGTCAGCTGCCGAGATTGACCAGACAGCCTATAACGCCTTACAACGTTATATTTAAGACAGTGACTGTACCAACAGTGTTCGTTGTCACCGGGAGGTATCCCACTGTTGGTCACCAGACCCCTTATCTGGTGAAAGCCGCCTTGGGAAGTACACAGAAAGTTTAAATGGATTAGTACAAATGCGTAGAATTGTAGAGAACTACTTATAAAAATAACCTCCACATTCCCACAGGAAGATATCCAAGATGATACCTTAAGTTTAAATATTTCAATCGGCAATCGCAGAATTTTAATCCACCACTTAAAGAAAACAGCGACTAAAATCTGACTATTTAACTAAACAATTTTACGACAATACTCACTCTGAATAATCCCTGAATATAATATAAATTTTGTAAAAGGGAATAAAATCCCAATTTAAAATCTAAATAAATGACTCTACTCTAATTACTTAAAGAATTTAATTGAAAAATCTCCGCGAATCAAAACTTAATCCCCAAACCCAACAAGTGACGTTAACTCTCTCAAAATCGATGATATTCTCCTTCCCCCCTCGATGCGCTCATCCTTTTTATAGCTTTCGTAAGCGTCCTGCGACTTCGGCGAAATTACCGACCCAATCGACACAGCAGTGATACCATCCCTAATTTTTGCCGACATACTATTATTTCCCTGACAATTCTTCGTGAACCTTAAAATTCCAATATATTCCAAGCTTACATAAACATTCTAAATATAATTTTCCTTCACTATACTTTAGCTTTCCTTCCAATTAGAAAAATACTCTAATCCTAATTCATACTATTATTATATTTTTCCACCTTTTATGTACATAGCCTATAAATTAAATCGCTCTATTAATCTTAGTTCTCCTAGTACAGAAATCATTCTTAGTGTTGTTTTTCTTCTTCTGATAAATTTGATGCTTTTATGTGAAATCCCTTTTTATGTAATAACTATTTTACTTAACTATCTATTATAATAACTTAATGTTCCACAAAGGAACTATCATACGTACACACATACATACATGATCTGATAAACACATCACCGTTCTTCGCGTTTCGCTGTCGGGTGAAATGTGCTAATTTGCCTGCAATCGATATATTGGCAACATTTCTCCCAATTCGTTCCCGTTCAACTAAATGTTCCTTGTCACATTAAAACGTCAAGTCCTCGCATACAGTTTCCTTACTTTATGATGATACGACTCATACGACAAGGTTCTAATGTCAGCTATTTATACTAAGTATGTTCCTACGTCTTCCCAATTATCCTATTTTACTTAAGATCTTAATTTAAAGATAGCTAATAGACCAAGACATAAGTTTCCATTCATGTATTGCTTGCATTTTTAGTAATTTAGCTATTTTTAACCTTTAATTCGTCCGCTCCAAAACTTGTATTATTTAGCGACTTTTAACTGATTTATAATTGTAGATGATCTTTATGATAATTTCGGAGTTATATTAGAGTATATTATGATAAATGATATTACATGACTTTTCCCTATTAATTAATTAAACCTTATTCCAGATTTTCTTTCTATAAAATGACGCCATGCTAAGTACATCGCCATGCCCGTATTCCATTTCATGTTTTGATGCTCTTTGCTCTTAAACTACTGAACAGAACTTGACGAAACATATGTTAAAATGAGCGTAAGACACTAGTCTTTAATAATTAACTCCCGTTTTCCTTGCATTTTCCATAATCTCTTTGTATTATTCATAATGTTATTCCCATGCCGCGTAGGCCTAAAATACTGAATCGAGTCGTATGAAATTTGCTAGTATAGAAGATTATAATGCAGAGATTATTATCCAATAATTGTTTTCCTTGCATTTTGAGTATTTCTTTTGTACTGATGATAAATAACTCAAGACTTAATTTAGCGCCATCTATTATCATAAACTTGAACCGCGTAAGAGCCCCACTTAAGCTAGCTCGATAAACCGAAACTTAATTAACAACCTGTTGCCGGATACTTCCGCTAGATGGTGTTACTAGTAATTTTACCCCATACAAATCCGTATTCTTAACTATTTTGTTTATTTAATTAATTACTTGTACCAAGTATGAAATATATTCGTGTCCAGGGCCAAATATGCTTAAATGAAGCCTTGGACCGTTACATCCGACCCCTACAATATACTAAGGTGGTTAATACACAAAATTAACAACCGGTGTAGATTGTACCAATAAAGCAAAAAAAATGACGCGAATATATTTTAATCTTATTTATTTTACTAATATTTGCCGAAGAAGTGTATTTTGTGTGGTGTGTATTTAAACCAATACTCGGTCACCTCTGCCCAGGATAGTGCTTTCGAGCTTACAATGAATTGTGCAATGTTTGAACTTCCACCCCAACCAGATCAGCTGAATTCAACAAGGGCACTTGGGGTGTGAATCCAAGTGGGTTCTAATAACCATATGTCTGCCACTACAGCACTTCCGAGTCTCATCCGCCTGTACTTATTATATTAGTAATTAAGAATCAACAAAGGAAATTCTACATACCCCAAATTAAAATCATACAATCCTTTTAGCATTTTTATCTTTTTTCTGCAATTAATCAGAATGTTAATCCACCATCAACGCCTCACTTAACCCGAAATCCGTCTCCCAACACAAATAGTGACCAAATGTTG
This sequence comes from Clepsis dumicolana, assembly GCA_963691665.1. Classification (NCBI taxonomy): domain Eukaryota; kingdom Metazoa; phylum Arthropoda; class Insecta; order Lepidoptera; family Tortricidae; genus Clepsis; species Clepsis dumicolana. The sequence goes on from OY829513.1 coordinate 8,960,229, forward strand.
GAGCATGTGTAGTGTGTCGAACTGGCTTGCATACCAAGTAGAGTAATGAACTGTTTGTATGCAACTTTAACGTTGAATTTTTGCCTGCTGGCCTAACCTAACACCTTCTAACAAACAGCTCATTTGTAAGTGTGATATTTCTTGGCAATTATCGGTAAATGGTTCGCCAAAACTACGCAATTGATAACTTACTAACACCCTTCCCTCTTTAAATAATAAAAATGCATTATCTTACAAAGGTTCCTAACAAAACCCCTTTCAAAACCTCTTGTAAATAAAACTTCATACATCACATCACTACCCTAGACCAAAATAATTGTGCGCGCTGTCTTAACAAATCATCAATTCCTCAAGTTTGGCAAACATCTTTTGTTTATTTTATATAATTAAATAATAATTATAATGATTATTAATGCAACGAACACCAGCTGTACACAGTGCATAACAACTCTTAATAAAAATTAGTATACTAACGTATTAATATTAAAATTCTTCCCTCCCCATTTAGCTATAAATCTTGTCAAAACATACTGTTATAAATTATTAAAGAATTAATTTATTTAATTTCCACACTTGCAACTATTTTTACATGATCTAAGCCTAAAATAAGTAATACTTACTACTATTTAAACTAAATTACTAAATTAAGTATACATTTTTTTTTTTTTTTATCTATCAGACCTATATCGATATATATATATCGACCAATGTAGACCTAGTGAATTCACCGAGAAAACAAGAAAACCCATTTACAGTTTCTGACAGTACGGTAAGTGTGCGCAGCGCACATGTAAACGACGCCTTGCCGAGTAGGTTCGTGCGCGCGCGACACGGCATTATGAAAACTTCCTTCCGATTTAAACCCACTCGACTGCCACTATAACTAACGATGAGGTCACTTTTTTTTTTTAAACATGTCGAGACAAACTCTACCTACATACGTGAGTGATCCGTTTTATTTCTCTAAAACTGCTTTTGTTATCCACAACCATCCTGCGGTACTTAAAGCGCAATGTTATTAATTCTTATTAATACTTTCCCCATCATCATCATCATCATCAGCGTCAGCCCTCCCTACTCTACCCATGTCCCACTGTTGGGCACTTTTCCCAATCAAATATAAAATTTACGATAAATTAGCGAACCGCTCCGGCCTCGCATGAGTCTCTACGCTACCTGTGAATTTAACTGGAATAAACCTCCTCGGAATACTATCTACTTATAACAGTGGTCAAAATCACAACAAAATCCGTTCGTAGCTTTTTTTTTTATAGACCGATAAACAAACAAACATGACGGAAAACCTTGTCCCATAACATGTAATTTACAAACTCACATGATTTACATACATACTGGACCCTGATTACTATACATCCCCTTTTTCCTTTTGCAGTCGTGTACATACGTGTACGTGTGTGTAGGTATACGTTCTATAGACATGTGTACAACATCTACATACTACTCGTTTTCTTACATTTACGGTTAAACAATGAAATGATGCAAAAATATTGCACTACTAGCGCCACCTGCTACTGAGTAGATGAACTTTTCATTCATTTAAAAATAAACTTATGAGAGCTGTAATTTACGAATTCTTACTTTATTTTAAATGCATCTCATGTAAAATGCTTCGATTTGATTCCTCCCGATAAGTAACGTTCAATGACCCTCACACATTTGTGCTCGGCCGCTAGTGTCTAGAACACCAAATCGCTTGAGTCATCATCATCATCATAATGTCAACCGAAAGACGTAGGCCTCCCCTAATCTCTTGAGTGTCACCTACTAAACACTCTTGAACTAAATCTACCTGATAACTTTAAATGCCCTGCTCTAACGGTAATTATCTGTAAATCTTATAAAAATGTTATTAAATGGAACCTAAAATATTCTCCCAAACTTCCATTTTCCTAACTTAAAATTTCTCAAATTATAAATATCTTGAAACATCTGAATTTGCTTGACAAAATAAGACAACTAGCGCCATCTATATTATTCTATCCTGAAACTACTTTAAACAAATTCCACCAGATTAGTTTATTAAATGTTCATGTTTAACACTCGTATAAATAACTTAGATAAGCTTAAATTACTATGAAATGTATCAATTACCAATATTGCACTTATCAGACCATATTTAACAAAACGTTGAATTCGACTAGGTCAACATTAAGGACTACTAACGCCATCTATGAAACCGAATTGGAAATAATCCATAATTTATTAGAACTAATTCTACTCTAAATCTAAATATTACGCTGTTGCAATTTAATTTTCTAAATACTTGAAGTAATTGCAAGAGCAATTAAAGTTTATTTGATTCATTTAACTAAATAAACGATGAAGATCTATCGATTCTACTTATTTTCTCCAATCGATCGATCGCATTTCAAATTACGAAAATGAAATGGTGTGGACTATGAAATTCCTATCTCACACACATACCTAATTTCTGAAATACTTATGCTACTCATAAACGTAACTAGTCCTTGCTATGATGAATTAATTATTTGGTTTTGTTCATTCATCCCCCTAAAATCGTCCATTTTGGGTGATATTCAACACTAATCTACTTTAAAGCCATAAGGTAACTTTGAAAATTATAAATTGTCGTAGTTACTCCTCAGTATGTGTTTCTAGTAATTTTTAATAAGATACTACCACATTTTTCTAAACATTTGTGCATTATCCCCCTCGTATCACCCATTTTATACGATCTTCGACATTATTTAATTTTAAAGCGGTAAAATAACTTTTAAATTTATAAATTGTTGTGGTAATTTCTCCGTATATATTTCCAGTGATTTTAGTGTGATATTATCATACATTTTGAAACATAAAAAACAAACCCCTTTTTTTTTAGACTTTGGTTGTATGGTCATTATACCCTTTACCCCTCATCTCATGTCAAGTCACCAAGAAAATTAAAAACAAATCTAACCTACAAACTCGTCTTGTCTGTGACTCAGTGTTAATTTAATTTGAACCCGTTATCGATCTTTTAAAATGATCAATGAAATAAAGATTCTGATGAAAAGAAACGCTAGAAGTAACCCAAGTTCTAAGTGATTTCTAACAACCGAACTCGACAAAACACGTTCAAGTTATCTTTAAAGATTCCAACTTCATTTAACAACATGACAATAAACAGGTAATTAACCACTCCTTCATTTGTTTTTTCTATAAATTGTGACAAATTCTCTTCTTCCTAATTGCGTAATAACAACTGCGTAAAGTTTCCGATCTATTGTTTCGTATTGCATTTGGTTGTACAACTCTAAAATACTAATAATTTAATGTATTAATCTGTTTTCAGATACCGAATATCTCCGATTAAGTATTATCTATGAGACTCTATTACAATGAATGCTTGTTTTCTATGGGTACAATGCACTGCTACTTGCATAAAGTGAGTGATCAAGACCAAATAACCATGACCCCAGTTCACAATGACGGCTACTTGAACACGATTTTTGACAAAATCATCCTACTGATAAGTTAGGTAAGTTACACTGGTACCTTTTCTCAAATACCTTTTGTTACTTGCTTGTCGTTATAAGACATATCAGTGTCAAACATACAAATACATACTAGGTAGTTAACTTATGTCAACATAATTTATATTCTAACCTTTACTCTGCTAAAATAGTTAATTACTAAGGTCATTCTAGTAGTTCATTAACCCCTATTAATGAAACTTGTACAAAATGAGTGATTTATCTGTTGGATCTAACCAATTTCTGATTCATATCTATCTATGTGTAGCATCAACTAACTCCATAACCTACAGTATTGCATATGTGCATACTTTTCTAAATTGACCCTTTTATTTACAGATAAATACTATTCATAGAAGCCTACAATTAAAGTTTACCTGAATAGTGACATAATTCTTGATTATGCAAGACTGGCTTGTCACATAATATAAGATGTCAGCGCCTGGAATGCTGAGAATGATTTTTGGTTTTGCACGCATGAGAACTATCAAAGTGATGTGACTACTCGTCATCTAACAACTATGGAATGTCCTGCTACTGTGCATTTCTTTTCACTGCTTGTCAACTGTTAAGTTCATTCACCTCATCACCTATTTTGTACTTTTGTTGTGATGAAATAAAAGTAACTATTAACATACTCAACAGTGAGTATGGGACTAATATTGCCTCAATTTTACTGCATACTAATAAAAGCTTTCCTACTGTCATTTATTTTATAAAACATCCCGTTCGCATCCACCCTAATTTTGTCTTATAGTAAAACTTAAAATTTATTTTATATCAATTGAAACTAATGTAAATCTTACTGGATTGGATTAAATGCTCCCTATGAATGCCACAGACTCGACCCCCCTTCTTGTAAAACCTCAAAACTCTGCCATCCTGTCATCGGCTTAGTGTTCCTATACTATACTAACAGCATCCAATGTTCATTTTTAAAACCTTTATGAACAAGTCAATTTGATCTGCATTGGTTTACACATATAAAATAGACATTTGAAGTACCTAGCCTATTGTCATACTAAATTTAAAAAAATGCCTTGTCATTCTTAAAATAATTTAGTTAAATTTGTTTTTCTGTTACTGAATTTACTAATCTGCCAATGCCTGTATTTGCAATTTTTCATACTTGTGTTTTATCATCATCATCAGCCTGTTCACGTCCCACCGCTGGACACAGGCCTCCTCTCAGAATGATAGGGCTTACAGATAACATTGAGTACCAACTGCATTTGATGAACTCAACCTAGGTATTTCCAATTGCACAGCATGTGTTTGAGTCACTGCTATTGAGCTTATTCTACTATCAATACTATTTGCTTGAAAAGATCAAAAGATAAGTATACCTACTTATGTATGTGTTACTTCTGTCTAGTGTTAATGCATGATGTTTAACACTCCTTGTCTGTATTTCAATTATGATGAGTTTGTTTAATTTTATAAGTTGCCTACTTATCAATGGCCTAGTCTAGAATTTACCTCCACTTCTCAGTGTTTCAAATGGAAATGTGCTCTGGTCATTTCTCTTCAACTCATCCATAGGATACAATGAACAATGACTACTCCTACTATAACTTAGATCCGCCCCGCTTGATGATGCAGGTGTAAAATGGAAAACAGTAGGTAAGTGTAAGTATTTGACTCAAATAGGTACATTCCTAACTTGATTTGCTGAACTTTGACCTCTTACTGTCTCTGCACAATTAGTACTTATTTAAAATAATTTTCCTTTTCACGACCCCCCGTCTTACAAACTCAACCATATGTGAACTCATGAAGTGTGTGACTCAGAGCTTCATACTTAATTCTTGCCAATCAACTCCCTAACTAACAAACCATACAATACTTTACATATACTTACTTCTGTACTGCCTAACTGTAAATATACTTCTTAGAGTTCAACGACCCCCCATCTGATAAATCAAAAGCATCTCTTATATTATTATGAAATGAGTAAGTATGTGATTCTAAGTTTCCCGTATGTATGATTCTAGCGACCCCCCATCTAATAAACCACACAATACTTTACATACTTGTAGTATATAGGTATCTGTTTGATTGAACTTTCCTTACTAGAAAATAATTTCATGTTTTTCCTGTCCCTAAATTATACTTGATAATCTCCTTATTTAACTAACTTAAAAATGCTTGAACTAAACTCAAATCTATACACTATTTCACTCTCATACGTCAGGGCGTTAGTGCTTTCTTTCCTAAAATAATTTCTATGATTTTGATCAAATTCCCATGCAATTCTTACTTGACTTGTGTCCATAAACTATAGCCAATTTAAGAAGTCGTTTAAAATAGGTATGTCAAATAAACCGGCCAACTTTAAAATTTCGCTTTGACATTTCATATGTCACGTGACGTTACTTTCTCTAAAATGGCGGATGGCCTTATGAACTCTAACCAACCTTACCACTCAAGTTTTATTTCTTTACAAGTAAATAATGATCAAGATCCTAAAGTATAAAGTCTGAACTTATATGATACAGCAAAATAATATGCAGTTTACGTGATGCAACCAAGCAAGTTAGCTGCTCGAAGCCAACCTAATGAATCTACAACTTCGATAGCCTGCTTTCTTTATTTCAGATGGAATTAAAGAAAGCCATTGCAGTGTAAATAAAAGTGAGGTGTACAAACTATACCATCAAGTGCTACCCTATCCATTTAGTGACAACAGTTGTAGTTTTTATTAAAATGTACTAGGTACAACTTAACCTTTTATTGTGACTGCTGTGAATATTTATTTTCCTATTTCCCACTAATAGTCTTTACTAAATATACATTACATCCATTCTTACCTCCAGACCTCCATTCCACGAACAGCAAATTGTGACTATCTTTAAACAAATAGTCACTATCTAAACATAACAAATCTGAAGTCTAGACTTCCCTAATTGACATATTATTCTAGACTTGTTCACTAAGTAATTGAAATAATTGAGTAAGTTTAACTGGCTGTGATAATAATATCATACTGTACTTATGTATTAGAATGATTTGGTACAGCTGTTAATCATATATCTGAGTGATATGTAGTGTAAATATTTAATGAAACCACTACTCATTGCAAAACTGTTACTAACCTAGCAGTACTAACTGTAATCTAGACTTTTAATGATTCTAATCCTATAACAGCTAACCATAACTTATAACTAAAGTCCGATCCTGGTCTCGGCTTTCCATATTGTACCTAAACTCCTATCCTAATCTAAGCACCACCAGATTGTAAATAATCTAGCTCCCTCTAGCTGGAGTCTATATTATTAAATTTAACCAAGAACTGATCCTGGTCATGGGTAGACCTACTGTAAAGAGTACCTAGCCTAATCATACTAAGAAAACATAAATGCTTTGTCACCGCGACACTATTCTGAAGTACACCAGCCTACACTAATCAGCCTACCTAGAAATTTCAACTAAATATTGGCCTTGTAATTCGTCTAGTGATTGTGGAACCTACATTGTGAACGCTGTAGTAAACCCAAAGTACTTTAAGTCAAAGTAAGAATGGATCCCTACTTAACTAAGAAAACACTCCTAAGTGGTTAAGGAATAATACATACTTGTTAGGAATAAAACAATTGATTAACTGCGTCATATAAAGAATAGTAAGTATGTCTATCAAGTATTGAAATTTGCTAGCAAATTAACTAAAGTTATTTTATCTTATATGAAAAGAGGTTTAATTGTGTCATAGGTATTTTAAGTTTAAAGGAATGATCTGACAAAGTAATTCTACTAACTGTAGTAAAACAAAGTAACTGGGGTAACATTAATGCTTTTCAAATAAGCATTATGCTTTGCGGCTAAGATTAGGGCCCCATCCTTCCGCCCAAGACTATCGTCTTTGGTTGATACCATAACTGTGAGACTCGACTCCTGACTGGACATCTCTCCACCGCCCCAGGGAGTATTGAATTATTTATTTATCAAGAGTCTATAGTCAGTATAGCAGTAATGTCAGTATTTTTACTACTAGAGATAGAGAGGAACCCCGCAAATGTATCAACCATTGTATTGGCTAATTTTCTTTTCCCATAGGTATTTATAGTACCTGATTACAGCATATTTATGTCTGCCAAAGATCAATATTTCATAGATTCATATAGAGTATAGAGTACATATCATAGCAACATGAGTAACCATATATATTTAGTTTTCCAAGATTGTAAATTTCAATCACTCAATTAATATATAAACTGAGTATTAGGTATAACAATATATTTAGATGTATACCTAGTTTGGCATTCATTATTTGCCTATTTTATTTAGAAGTATAGATAACGTCATTATAGGTAATGTTATAACTTTCAGTTACATAGCGCTTAAATCAGCTATGAATTTTCATGCAAACATATTTCTATTGCTTTGAATGGTCTAATTTAGGCATACTTTTATTTAGTATAATTTCACAGAACTACCGTGGCTTATTGCAGCTGATGTTTTAGCAGTAAGTACAGCTTTATAGATACTATTATCTACTTTTATGTTATTCACATACATGTCTAAGTACATTGTCTTTTACTCAATTAAGCTTTGTTTGCTAAGCCAGAACTTGGTTTATTAGGGTTATGATTTTGTTTTATCATATTATGGATAGGTAATGTTTATGCCTAATCCCTTTCAATTATTGTTTACATTGAAAGTTAAATGAAAGCATGCTAATTTTGTATAGCTTCCTTGCCCATGCTGGTGTCAAGAAATACTATAGGCCTTGACCTCAAAACTAACACATATTCATTCATTGTGTGAATGTCAATTATATATTTGTGGATTGTTAAAAGTCCTAGTTTTGACTTAGAAAACTGCTCATAAAGTATACTGTATGTGTATGTACTTTTCATGTTTCAACTTCTACCAATGAACACTAAGGATCTATGTTTATTTAGGTTTGCTTTTATATATATTTATTTATCAGTCATTTAAGCTTGTTTGCCCAGACATAACTACGTTTTCATTTCAGGTAATGTTTTGCCTTAGAATTCTTTCAATTATGTCTGTATTGAAAGATAAATGAAGACTATGTTAGTTCACTGTTAAGCTCATTTGCCCATACGGTGTCAAACTTGCTCGGGACGTATCCTTGAACAAAACACAACGTTCATTTAATATATGAATGATAGAGTCGTTTGGAGAATAGCTTTGTCTTTGCAACTTTACTCTTTTGACACTGCTTATATTTTAGCAAGTAACTTTACTGTATAGAGGTGTGCATCAATATAGCTCTTAATGATCATATAATAGAGTTAGTGAGTCATTTAATTAGGCAATTTTACTTATGATTATTGGTGTGTATGATTTTAAGCTTTCCCCTAGCTCTGTGATGAAATCCAATGTGAGTTCAAGATCTCACTTTTATGTTATTTTGTGTGTCCGCGAAATTGGCTATCTAGTCCGTCACTAGGCTTCGCCATTCTAGCTATTCCCTAAAACCAAAGTCCCTGCCTAGTTCCCTACCTTCCTATCATCCTAACTTGTACTTTAAAGCTATGCCTAGAAGGCCCCTGAACTGTGTGTAAAATTGACAAAACTAGGGTACGTTCCCACATTTACATTTAGTGTAGTGTAAAGAGTTTCGGGGTGCAATGAAACTCTACTATGCTCCTATAAAAAAGATTGTGTGTGCTAATATTCCTAACCAGTCCCTAAATGTTTGCCAGGTCTTGGAAAACGCGAACGTTTTCCCCTAAGAGAAAGACCCGGCGGATCAGCAGAATACCTATTGTCGTGTTTAAATAAATATATAGATACGGGGAACAGAGCGTATCTGATGTGACCACAGCTATGCTTTCGCCCTCGCTGTCGGAAAACTTAAGTTCCTGTACGTCGCTATGATCAGTCAGACGTTCTCTGTGTAAGTTAGTCAGCTGCCGAGATTGACCAGACAGCCTATAACGCCTTACAACGTTATATTTAAGACAGTGACTGTACCAACAGTGTTCGTTGTCACCGGGAGGTATCCCACTGTTGGTCACCAGACCCCTTATCTGGTGAAAGCCGCCTTGGGAAGTACACAGAAAGTTTAAATGGATTAGTACAAATGCGTAGAATTGTAGAGAACTACTTATAAAAATAACCTCCACATTCCCACAGGAAGATATCCAAGATGATACCTTAAGTTTAAATATTTCAATCGGCAATCGCAGAATTTTAATCCACCACTTAAAGAAAACAGCGACTAAAATCTGACTATTTAACTAAACAATTTTACGACAATACTCACTCTGAATAATCCCTGAATATAATATAAATTTTGTAAAAGGGAATAAAATCCCAATTTAAAATCTAAATAAATGACTCTACTCTAATTACTTAAAGAATTTAATTGAAAAATCTCCGCGAATCAAAACTTAATCCCCAAACCCAACAAGTGACGTTAACTCTCTCAAAATCGATGATATTCTCCTTCCCCCCTCGATGCGCTCATCCTTTTTATAGCTTTCGTAAGCGTCCTGCGACTTCGGCGAAATTACCGACCCAATCGACACAGCAGTGATACCATCCCTAATTTTTGCCGACATACTATTATTTCCCTGACAATTCTTCGTGAACCTTAAAATTCCAATATATTCCAAGCTTACATAAACATTCTAAATATAATTTTCCTTCACTATACTTTAGCTTTCCTTCCAATTAGAAAAATACTCTAATCCTAATTCATACTATTATTATATTTTTCCACCTTTTATGTACATAGCCTATAAATTAAATCGCTCTATTAATCTTAGTTCTCCTAGTACAGAAATCATTCTTAGTGTTGTTTTTCTTCTTCTGATAAATTTGATGCTTTTATGTGAAATCCCTTTTTATGTAATAACTATTTTACTTAACTATCTATTATAATAACTTAATGTTCCACAAAGGAACTATCATACGTACACACATACATACATGATCTGATAAACACATCACCGTTCTTCGCGTTTCGCTGTCGGGTGAAATGTGCTAATTTGCCTGCAATCGATATATTGGCAACATTTCTCCCAATTCGTTCCCGTTCAACTAAATGTTCCTTGTCACATTAAAACGTCAAGTCCTCGCATACAGTTTCCTTACTTTATGATGATACGACTCATACGACAAGGTTCTAATGTCAGCTATTTATACTAAGTATGTTCCTACGTCTTCCCAATTATCCTATTTTACTTAAGATCTTAATTTAAAGATAGCTAATAGACCAAGACATAAGTTTCCATTCATGTATTGCTTGCATTTTTAGTAATTTAGCTATTTTTAACCTTTAATTCGTCCGCTCCAAAACTTGTATTATTTAGCGACTTTTAACTGATTTATAATTGTAGATGATCTTTATGATAATTTCGGAGTTATATTAGAGTATATTATGATAAATGATATTACATGACTTTTCCCTATTAATTAATTAAACCTTATTCCAGATTTTCTTTCTATAAAATGACGCCATGCTAAGTACATCGCCATGCCCGTATTCCATTTCATGTTTTGATGCTCTTTGCTCTTAAACTACTGAACAGAACTTGACGAAACATATGTTAAAATGAGCGTAAGACACTAGTCTTTAATAATTAACTCCCGTTTTCCTTGCATTTTCCATAATCTCTTTGTATTATTCATAATGTTATTCCCATGCCGCGTAGGCCTAAAATACTGAATCGAGTCGTATGAAATTTGCTAGTATAGAAGATTATAATGCAGAGATTATTATCCAATAATTGTTTTCCTTGCATTTTGAGTATTTCTTTTGTACTGATGATAAATAACTCAAGACTTAATTTAGCGCCATCTATTATCATAAACTTGAACCGCGTAAGAGCCCCACTTAAGCTAGCTCGATAAACCGAAACTTAATTAACAACCTGTTGCCGGATACTTCCGCTAGATGGTGTTACTAGTAATTTTACCCCATACAAATCCGTATTCTTAACTATTTTGTTTATTTAATTAATTACTTGTACCAAGTATGAAATATATTCGTGTCCAGGGCCAAATATGCTTAAATGAAGCCTTGGACCGTTACATCCGACCCCTACAATATACTAAGGTGGTTAATACACAAAATTAACAACCGGTGTAGATTGTACCAATAAAGCAAAAAAAATGACGCGAATATATTTTAATCTTATTTATTTTACTAATATTTGCCGAAGAAGTGTATTTTGTGTGGTGTGTATTTAAACCAATACTCGGTCACCTCTGCCCAGGATAGTGCTTTCGAGCTTACAATGAATTGTGCAATGTTTGAACTTCCACCCCAACCAGATCAGCTGAATTCAACAAGGGCACTTGGGGTGTGAATCCAAGTGGGTTCTAATAACCATATGTCTGCCACTACAGCACTTCCGAGTCTCATCCGCCTGTACTTATTATATTAGTAATTAAGAATCAACAAAGGAAATTCTACATACCCCAAATTAAAATCATACAATCCTTTTAGCATTTTTATCTTTTTTCTGCAATTAATCAGAATGTTAATCCACCATCAACGCCTCACTTAACCCGAAATCCGTCTCCCAACACAAATAGTGACCAAATGTTGGAGCATGTGTAGTGTGTCGAACTGGCTTGCATACCAAGTAGAGTAATGAACTGTTTGTATGCAACTTTAACGTTGAATTTTTGCCTGCTGGCCTAACCTAACACCTTCTAACAAACAGCTCATTTGTAAGTGTGATATTTCTTGGCAATTATCGGTAAATGGTTCGCCAAAACTACGCAATTGATAACTTACTAACACCCTTCCCTCTTTAAATAATAAAAATGCATTATCTTACAAAGGTTCCTAACAAAACCCCTTTCAAAACCTCTTGTAAATAAAACTTCATACATCACATCACTACCCTAGACCAAAATAATTGTGCGCGCTGTCTTAACAAATCATCAATTCCTCAAGTTTGGCAAACATCTTTTGTTTATTTTATATAATTAAATAATAATTATAATGATTATTAATGCAACGAACACCAGCTGTACACAGTGCATAACAACTCTTAATAAAAATTAGTATACTAACGTATTAATATTAAAATTCTTCCCTCCCCATTTAGCTATAAATCTTGTCAAAACATACTGTTATAAATTATTAAAGAATTAATTTATTTAATTTCCACACTTGCAACTATTTTTACATGATCTAAGCCTAAAATAAGTAATACTTACTACTATTTAAACTAAATTACTAAATTAAGTATACATTTTTTTTTTTTTTTATCTATCAGACCTATATCGATATATATATATCGACCAATGTAGACCTAGTGAATTCACCGAGAAAACAAGAAAACCCATTTACAGTTTCTGACAGTACGGTAAGTGTGCGCAGCGCACATGTAAACGACGCCTTGCCGAGTAGGTTCGTGCGCGCGCGACACGGCATTATGAAAACTTCCTTCCGATTTAAACCCACTCGACTGCCACTATAACTAACGATGAGGTCACTTTTTTTTTTTAAACATGTCGAGACAAACTCTACCTACATACGTGAGTGATCCGTTTTATTTCTCTAAAACTGCTTTTGTTATCCACAACCATCCTGCGGTACTTAAAGCGCAATGTTATTAATTCTTATTAATACTTTCCCCATCATCATCATCATCATCAGCGTCAGCCCTCCCTACTCTACCCATGTCCCACTGTTGGGCACTTTTCCCAATCAAATATAAAATTTACGATAAATTAGCGAACCGCTCCGGCCTCGCATGAGTCTCTACGCTACCTGTGAATTTAACTGGAATAAACCTCCTCGGAATACTATCTACTTATAACAGTGGTCAAAATCACAACAAAATCCGTTCGTAGCTTTTTTTTTTATAGACCGATAAACAAACAAACATGACGGAAAACCTTGTCCCATAACATGTAATTTACAAACTCACATGATTTACATACATACTGGACCCTGATTACTATACATCCCCTTTTTCCTTTTGCAGTCGTGTACATACGTGTACGTGTGTGTAGGTATACGTTCTATAGACATGTGTACAACATCTACATACTACTCGTTTTCTTACATTTACGGTTAAACAATGAAATGATGCAAAAATATTGCACTACTAGCGCCACCTGCTACTGAGTAGATGAACTTTTCATTCATTTAAAAATAAACTTATGAGAGCTGTAATTTACGAATTCTTACTTTATTTTAAATGCATCTCATGTAAAATGCTTCGATTTGATTCCTCCCGATAAGTAACGTTCAATGACCCTCACACATTTGTGCTCGGCCGCTAGTGTCTAGAACACCAAATCGCTTGAGTCATCATCATCATCATAATGTCAACCGAAAGACGTAGGCCTCCCCTAATCTCTTGAGTGTCACCTACTAAACACTCTTGAACTAAATCTACCTGATAACTTTAAATGCCCTGCTCTAACGGTAATTATCTGTAAATCTTATAAAAATGTTATTAAATGGAACCTAAAATATTCTCCCAAACTTCCATTTTCCTAACTTAAAATTTCTCAAATTATAAATATCTTGAAACATCTGAATTTGCTTGACAAAATAAGACAACTAGCGCCATCTATATTATTCTATCCTGAAACTACTTTAAACAAATTCCACCAGATTAGTTTATTAAATGTTCATGTTTAACACTCGTATAAATAACTTAGATAAGCTTAAATTACTATGAAATGTATCAATTACCAATATTGCACTTATCAGACCATATTTAACAAAACGTTGAATTCGACTAGGTCAACATTAAGGACTACTAACGCCATCTATGAAACCGAATTGGAAATAATCCATAATTTATTAGAACTAATTCTACTCTAAATCTAAATATTACGCTGTTGCAATTTAATTTTCTAAATACTTGAAGTAATTGCAAGAGCAATTAAAGTTTATTTGATTCATTTAACTAAATAAACGATGAAGATCTATCGATTCTACTTATTTTCTCCAATCGATCGATCGCATTTCAAATTACGAAAATGAAATGGTGTGGACTATGAAATTCCTATCTCACACACATACCTAATTTCTGAAATACTTATGCTACTCATAAACGTAACTAGTCCTTGCTATGATGAATTAATTATTTGGTTTTGTTCATTCATCCCCCTAAAATCGTCCATTTTGGGTGATATTCAACACTAATCTACTTTAAAGCCATAAGGTAACTTTGAAAATTATAAATTGTCGTAGTTACTCCTCAGTATGTGTTTCTAGTAATTTTTAATAAGATACTACCACATTTTTCTAAACATTTGTGCATTATCCCCCTCGTATCACCCATTTTATACGATCTTCGACATTATTTAATTTTAAAGCGGTAAAATAACTTTTAAATTTATAAATTGTTGTGGTAATTTCTCCGTATATATTTCCAGTGATTTTAGTGTGATATTATCATACATTTTGAAACATAAAAAACAAACCCCTTTTTTTTTAGACTTTGGTTGTATGGTCATTATACCCTTTACCCCTCATCTCATGTCAAGTCACCAAGAAAATTAAAAACAAATCTAACCTACAAACTCGTCTTGTCTGTGACTCAGTGTTAATTTAATTTGAACCCGTTATCGATCTTTTAAAATGATCAATGAAATAAAGATTCTGATGAAAAGAAACGCTAGAAGTAACCCAAGTTCTAAGTGATTTCTAACAACCGAACTCGACAAAACACGTTCAAGTTATCTTTAAAGATTCCAACTTCATTTAACAACATGACAATAAACAGGTAATTAACCACTCCTTCATTTGTTTTTTCTATAAATTGTGACAAATTCTCTTCTTCCTAATTGCGTAATAACAACTGCGTAAAGTTTCCGATCTATTGTTTCGTATTGCATTTGGTTGTACAACTCTAAAATACTAATAATTTAATGTATTAATCTGTTTTCAGATACCGAATATCTCCGATTAAGTATTATCTATGAGACTCTATTACAATGAATGCTTGTTTTCTATGGGTACAATGCACTGCTACTTGCATAAAGTGAGTGATCAAGACCAAATAACCATGACCCCAGTTCACAATGACGGCTACTTGAACACGATTTTTGACAAAATCATCCTACTGATAAGTTAGGTAAGTTACACTGGTACCTTTTCTCAAATACCTTTTGTTACTTGCTTGTCGTTATAAGACATATCAGTGTCAAACATACAAATACATACTAGGTAGTTAACTTATGTCAACATAATTTATATTCTAACCTTTACTCTGCTAAAATAGTTAATTACTAAGGTCATTCTAGTAGTTCATTAACCCCTATTAATGAAACTTGTACAAAATGAGTGATTTATCTGTTGGATCTAACCAATTTCTGATTCATATCTATCTATGTGTAGCATCAACTAACTCCATAACCTACAGTATTGCATATGTGCATACTTTTCTAAATTGACCCTTTTATTTACAGATAAATACTATTCATAGAAGCCTACAATTAAAGTTTACCTGAATAGTGACATAATTCTTGATTATGCAAGACTGGCTTGTCACATAATATAAGATGTCAGCGCCTGGAATGCTGAGAATGATTTTTGGTTTTGCACGCATGAGAACTATCAAAGTGATGTGACTACTCGTCATCTAACAACTATGGAATGTCCTGCTACTGTGCATTTCTTTTCACTGCTTGTCAACTGTTAAGTTCATTCACCTCATCACCTATTTTGTACTTTTGTTGTGATGAAATAAAAGTAACTATTAACATACTCAACAGTGAGTATGGGACTAATATTGCCTCAATTTTACTGCATACTAATAAAAGCTTTCCTACTGTCATTTATTTTATAAAACATCCCGTTCGCATCCACCCTAATTTTGTCTTATAGTAAAACTTAAAATTTATTTTATATCAATTGAAACTAATGTAAATCTTACTGGATTGGATTAAATGCTCCCTATGAATGCCACAGACTCGACCCCCCTTCTTGTAAAACCTCAAAACTCTGCCATCCTGTCATCGGCTTAGTGTTCCTATACTATACTAACAGCATCCAATGTTCATTTTTAAAACCTTTATGAACAAGTCAATTTGATCTGCATTGGTTTACACATATAAAATAGACATTTGAAGTACCTAGCCTATTGTCATACTAAATTTAAAAAAATGCCTTGTCATTCTTAAAATAATTTAGTTAAATTTGTTTTTCTGTTACTGAATTTACTAATCTGCCAATGCCTGTATTTGCAATTTTTCATACTTGTGTTTTATCATCATCATCAGCCTGTTCACGTCCCACCGCTGGACACAGGCCTCCTCTCAGAATGATAGGGCTTACAGATAACATTGAGTACCAACTGCATTTGATGAACTCAACCTAGGTATTTCCAATTGCACAGCATGTGTTTGAGTCACTGCTATTGAGCTTATTCTACTATCAATACTATTTGCTTGAAAAGATCAAAAGATAAGTATACCTACTTATGTATGTGTTACTTCTGTCTAGTGTTAATGCATGATGTTTAACACTCCTTGTCTGTATTTCAATTATGATGAGTTTGTTTAATTTTATAAGTTGCCTACTTATCAATGGCCTAGTCTAGAATTTACCTCCACTTCTCAGTGTTTCAAATGGAAATGTGCTCTGGTCATTTCTCTTCAACTCATCCATAGGATACAATGAACAATGACTACTCCTACTATAACTTAGATCCGCCCCGCTTGATGATGCAGGTGTAAAATGGAAAACAGTAGGTAAGTGTAAGTATTTGACTCAAATAGGTACATTCCTAACTTGATTTGCTGAACTTTGACCTCTTACTGTCTCTGCACAATTAGTACTTATTTAAAATAATTTTCCTTTTCACGACCCCCCGTCTTACAAACTCAACCATATGTGAACTCATGAAGTGTGTGACTCAGAGCTTCATACTTAATTCTTGCCAATCAACTCCCTAACTAACAAACCATACAATACTTTACATATACTTACTTCTGTACTGCCTAACTGTAAATATACTTCTTAGAGTTCAACGACCCCCCATCTGATAAATCAAAAGCATCTCTTATATTATTATGAAATGAGTAAGTATGTGATTCTAAGTTTCCCGTATGTATGATTCTAGCGACCCCCCATCTAATAAACCACACAATACTTTACATACTTGTAGTATATAGGTATCTGTTTGATTGAACTTTCCTTACTAGAAAATAATTTCATGTTTTTCCTGTCCCTAAATTATACTTGATAATCTCCTTATTTAACTAACTTAAAAATGCTTGAACTAAACTCAAATCTATACACTATTTCACTCTCATACGTCAGGGCGTTAGTGCTTTCTTTCCTAAAATAATTTCTATGATTTTGATCAAATTCCCATGCAATTCTTACTTGACTTGTGTCCATAAACTATAGCCAATTTAAGAAGTCGTTTAAAATAGGTATGTCAAATAAACCGGCCAACTTTAAAATTTCGCTTTGACATTTCATATGTCACGTGACGTTACTTTCTCTAAAATGGCGGATGGCCTTATGAACTCTAACCAACCTTACCACTCAAGTTTTATTTCTTTACAAGTAAATAATGATCAAGATCCTAAAGTATAAAGTCTGAACTTATATGATACAGCAAAATAATATGCAGTTTACGTGATGCAACCAAGCAAGTTAGCTGCTCGAAGCCAACCTAATGAATCTACAACTTCGATAGCCTGCTTTCTTTATTTCAGATGGAATTAAAGAAAGCCATTGCAGTGTAAATAAAAGTGAGGTGTACAAACTATACCATCAAGTGCTACCCTATCCATTTAGTGACAACAGTTGTAGTTTTTATTAAAATGTACTAGGTACAACTTAACCTTTTATTGTGACTGCTGTGAATATTTATTTTCCTATTTCCCACTAATAGTCTTTACTAAATATACATTACATCCATTCTTACCTCCAGACCTCCATTCCACGAACAGCAAATTGTGACTATCTTTAAACAAATAGTCACTATCTAAACATAACAAATCTGAAGTCTAGACTTCCCTAATTGACATATTATTCTAGACTTGTTCACTAAGTAATTGAAATAATTGAGTAAGTTTAACTGGCTGTGATAATAATATCATACTGTACTTATGTATTAGAATGATTTGGTACAGCTGTTAATCATATATCTGAGTGATATGTAGTGTAAATATTTAATGAAACCACTACTCATTGCAAAACTGTTACTAACCTAGCAGTACTAACTGTAATCTAGACTTTTAATGATTCTAATCCTATAACAGCTAACCATAACTTATAACTAAAGTCCGATCCTGGTCTCGGCTTTCCATATTGTACCTAAACTCCTATCCTAATCTAAGCACCACCAGATTGTAAATAATCTAGCTCCCTCTAGCTGGAGTCTATATTATTAAATTTAACCAAGAACTGATCCTGGTCATGGGTAGACCTACTGTAAAGAGTACCTAGCCTAATCATACTAAGAAAACATAAATGCTTTGTCACCGCGACACTATTCTGAAGTACACCAGCCTACACTAATCAGCCTACCTAGAAATTTCAACTAAATATTGGCCTTGTAATTCGTCTAGTGATTGTGGAACCTACATTGTGAACGCTGTAGTAAACCCAAAGTACTTTAAGTCAAAGTAAGAATGGATCCCTACTTAACTAAGAAAACACTCCTAAGTGGTTAAGGAATAATACATACTTGTTAGGAATAAAACAATTGATTAACTGCGTCATATAAAGAATAGTAAGTATGTCTATCAAGTATTGAAATTTGCTAGCAAATTAACTAAAGTTATTTTATCTTATATGAAAAGAGGTTTAATTGTGTCATAGGTATTTTAAGTTTAAAGGAATGATCTGACAAAGTAATTCTACTAACTGTAGTAAAACAAAGTAACTGGGGTAACATTAATGCTTTTCAAATAAGCATTATGCTTTGCGGCTAAGATTAGGGCCCCATCCTTCCGCCCAAGACTATCGTCTTTGGTTGATACCATAACTGTGAGACTCGACTCCTGACTGGACATCTCTCCACCGCCCCAGGGAGTATTGAATTATTTATTTATCAAGAGTCTATAGTCAGTATAGCAGTAATGTCAGTATTTTTACTACTAGAGATAGAGAGGAACCCCGCAAATGTATCAACCATTGTATTGGCTAATTTTCTTTTCCCATAGGTATTTATAGTACCTGATTACAGCATATTTATGTCTGCCAAAGATCAATATTTCATAGATTCATATAGAGTATAGAGTACATATCATAGCAACATGAGTAACCATATATATTTAGTTTTCCAAGATTGTAAATTTCAATCACTCAATTAATATATAAACTGAGTATTAGGTATAACAATATATTTAGATGTATACCTAGTTTGGCATTCATTATTTGCCTATTTTATTTAGAAGTATAGATAACGTCATTATAGGTAATGTTATAACTTTCAGTTACATAGCGCTTAAATCAGCTATGAATTTTCATGCAAACATATTTCTATTGCTTTGAATGGTCTAATTTAGGCATACTTTTATTTAGTATAATTTCACAGAACTACCGTGGCTTATTGCAGCTGATGTTTTAGCAGTAAGTACAGCTTTATAGATACTATTATCTACTTTTATGTTATTCACATACATGTCTAAGTACATTGTCTTTTACTCAATTAAGCTTTGTTTGCTAAGCCAGAACTTGGTTTATTAGGGTTATGATTTTGTTTTATCATATTATGGATAGGTAATGTTTATGCCTAATCCCTTTCAATTATTGTTTACATTGAAAGTTAAATGAAAGCATGCTAATTTTGTATAGCTTCCTTGCCCATGCTGGTGTCAAGAAATACTATAGGCCTTGACCTCAAAACTAACACATATTCATTCATTGTGTGAATGTCAATTATATATTTGTGGATTGTTAAAAGTCCTAGTTTTGACTTAGAAAACTGCTCATAAAGTATACTGTATGTGTATGTACTTTTCATGTTTCAACTTCTACCAATGAACACTAAGGATCTATGTTTATTTAGGTTTGCTTTTATATATATTTATTTATCAGTCATTTAAGCTTGTTTGCCCAGACATAACTACGTTTTCATTTCAGGTAATGTTTTGCCTTAGAATTCTTTCAATTATGTCTGTATTGAAAGATAAATGAAGACTATGTTAGTTCACTGTTAAGCTCATTTGCCCATACGGTGTCAAACTTGCTCGGGACGTATCCTTGAACAAAACACAACGTTCATTTAATATATGAATGATAGAGTCGTTTGGAGAATAGCTTTGTCTTTGCAACTTTACTCTTTTGACACTGCTTATATTTTAGCAAGTAACTTTACTGTATAGAGGTGTGCATCAATATAGCTCTTAATGATCATATAATAGAGTTAGTGAGTCATTTAATTAGGCAATTTTACTTATGATTATTGGTGTGTATGATTTTAAGCTTTCCCCTAGCTCTGTGATGAAATCCAATGTGAGTTCAAGATCTCACTTTTATGTTATTTTGTGTGTCCGCGAAATTGGCTATCTAGTCCGTCACTAGGCTTCGCCATTCTAGCTATTCCCTAAAACCAAAGTCCCTGCCTAGTTCCCTACCTTCCTATCATCCTAACTTGTACTTTAAAGCTATGCCTAGAAGGCCCCTGAACTGTGTGTAAAATTGACAAAACTAGGGTACGTTCCCACATTTACATTTAGTGTAGTGTAAAGAGTTTCGGGGTGCAATGAAACTCTACTATGCTCCTATAAAAAAGATTGTGTGTGCTAATATTCCTAACCAGTCCCTAAATGTTTGCCAGGTCTTGGAAAACGCGAACGTTTTCCCCTAAGAGAAAGACCCGGCGGATCAGCAGAATACCTATTGTCGTGTTTAAATAAATATATAGATACGGGGAACAGAGCGTATCTGATGTGACCACAGCTATGCTTTCGCCCTCGCTGTCGGAAAACTTAAGTTCCTGTACGTCGCTATGATCAGTCAGACGTTCTCTGTGTAAGTTAGTCAGCTGCCGAGATTGACCAGACAGCCTATAACGCCTTACAACGTTATATTTAAGACAGTGACTGTACCAACAGTGTTCGTTGTCACCGGGAGGTATCCCACTGTTGGTCACCAGACCCCTTATCTGGTGAAAGCCGCCTTGGGAAGTACACAGAAAGTTTAAATGGATTAGTACAAATGCGTAGAATTGTAGAGAACTACTTATAAAAATAACCTCCACATTCCCACAGGAAGATATCCAAGATGATACCTTAAGTTTAAATATTTCAATCGGCAATGGCAGAATTTTAATCCACCACTTAAAGAAAACAGCGACTAAAATCTGACTATTTAACTAAACAATTTTACGACAATACTCACTCTGAATAATCCCTGAATATAATATAAATTTTGTAAAAGGGAATAAAATCCCAATTTAAAATCTAAATAAATGACTCTACTCTAATTACTTAAAGAATTTAATTGAAAAATCTCCGCGAATCAAAACTTAATCCCCAAACCCAACAAGTGACGTTAACTCTCTCAAAATCGATGATATTCTCCTTCCCCCCTCGATGCGCTCATCCTTTTTATAGCTTTCGTAAGCGTCCTGCGACTTCGGCGAAATTACCGACCCAATCGACACAGCAGTGATACCATCCCTAATTTTTGCCGACATACTATTATTTCCCTGACAATTCTTCGTGAACCTTAAAATTCCAATATATTCCAAGCTTACATAAACATTCTAAATATAATTTTCCTTCACTATACTTTAGCTTTCCTTCCAATTAGAAAAATACTCTAATCCTAATTCATACTATTATTATATTTTTCCACCTTTTATGTACATAGCCTATAAATTAAATCGCTCTATTAATCTTAGTTCTCCTAGTACAGAAATCATTCTTAGTGTTGTTTTTCTTCTTCTGATAAATTTGATGCTTTTATGTGAAATCCCTTTTTATGTAATAACTATTTTACTTAACTATCTATTATAATAACTTAATGTTCCACAAAGGAACTATCATACGTACACACATACATACATGATCTGATAAACACATCACCGTTCTTCGCGTTTCGCTGTCGGGTGAAATGTGCTAATTTGCCTGCAATCGATATATTGGCAACATTTCTCCCAATTCGTTCCCGTTCAACTAAATGTTCCTTGTCACATTAAAACGTCAAGTCCTCGCATACAGTTTCCTTACTTTATGATGATACGACTCATACGACAAGGTTCTAATGTCAGCTATTTATACTAAGTATGTTCCTACGTCTTCCCAATTATCCTATTTTACTTAAGATCTTAATTTAAAGATAGCTAATAGACCAAGACATAAGTTTCCATTCATGTATTGCTTGCATTTTTAGTAATTTAGCTATTTTTAACCTTTAATTCGTCCGCTCCAAAACTTGTATTATTTAGCGACTTTTAACTGATTTATAATTGTAGATGATCTTTATGATAATTTCGGAGTTATATTAGAGTATATTATGATAAATGATATTACATGACTTTTCCCTATTAATTAATTAAACCTTATTCCAGATTTTCTTTCTATAAAATGACGCCATGCTAAGTACATCGCCATGCCCGTATTCCATTTCATGTTTTGATGCTCTTTGCTCTTAAACTACTGAACAGAACTTGACGAAACATATGTTAAAATGAGCGTAAGACACTAGTCTTTAATAATTAACTCCCGTTTTCCTTGCATTTTCCATAATCTCTTTGTATTATTCATAATGTTATTCCCATGCCGCGTAGGCCTAAAATACTGAATCGAGTCGTATGAAATTTGCTAGTATAGAAGATTATAATGCAGAGATTATTATCCAATAATTGTTTTCCTTGCATTTTGAGTATTTCTTTTGTACTGATGATAAATAACTCAAGACTTAATTTAGCGCCATCTATTATCATAAACTTGAACCGCGTAAGAGCCCCACTTAAGCTAGCTCGATAAACCGAAACTTAATTAACAACCTGTTGCCGGATACTTCCGCTAGATGGTGTTACTAGTAATTTTACCCCATACAAATCCGTATTCTTAACTATTTTGTTTATTTAATTAATTACTTGTACCAAGTATGAAATATATTCGTGTCCAGGGCCAAATATGCTTAAATGAAGCCTTGGACCGTTACATCCGACCCCTACAATATACTAAGGTGGTTAATACACAAAATTAACAACCGGTGTAGATTGTACCAATAAAGCAAAAAAAATGACGCGAATATATTTTAATCTTATTTATTTTACTAATATTTGCCGAAGAAGTGTATTTTGTGTGGTGTGTATTTAAACCAATACTCGGTCACCTCTGCCCAGGATAGTGCTTTCGAGCTTACAATGAATTGTGCAATGTTTGAACTTCCACCCCAACCAGATCAGCTGAATTCAACAAGGGCACTTGGGGTGTGAATCCAAGTGGGTTCTAATAACCATATGTCTGCCACTACAGCACTTCCGAGTCTCATCCGCCTGTACTTATTATATTAGTAATTAAGAATCAACAAAGGAAATTCTACATACCCCAAATTAAAATCATACAATCCTTTTAGCATTTTTATCTTTTTTCTGCAATTAATCAGAATGTTAATCCACCATCAACGCCTCACTTAACCCGAAATCCGTCTCCCAACACAAATAGTGACCAAATGTTGGAGCATGTGTAGTGTGTCGAACTGGCTTGCATACCAAGTAGAGTAATGAACTGTTTGTATGCAACTTTAACGTTGAATTTTTGCCTGCTGGCCTAACCTAACACCTTCTAACAAACAGCTCATTTGTAAGTGTGATATTTCTTGGCAATTATCGGTAAATGGTTCGCCAAAACTACGCAATTGATAACTTACTAACACCCTTCCCTCTTTAAATAATAAAAATGCATTATCTTACAAAGGTTCCTAACAAAACCCCTTTCAAAACCTCTTGTAAATAAAACTTCATACATCACATCACTACCCTAGACCAAAATAATTGTGCGCGCTGTCTTAACAAATCATCAATCCCTCAAGTTTGGCAAACATCTTTTGTTTATTTTATATAATTAAATAATAATTATAATGATTATTAATGCAACGAACACCAGCTGTACACAGTGCATAACAACTCTTAATAAAAATTAGTATACTAACGTATTAATATTAAAATTCTTCCCTCCCCATTTAGCTATAAATCTTGTCAAAACATACTGTTATAAATTATTAAAGAATTAATTTATTTAATTTCCACACTTGCAACTATTTTTACATGATCTAAGCCTAAAATAAGTAATACTTACTACTATTTAAACTAAATTACTAAATTAAGTATACATTTTTTTTTTTTTTTATCTATCAGACCTATATCGATATATATATATCGACCAATGTAGACCTAGTGAATTCACCGAGAAAACAAGAAAACCCATTTACAGTTTCTGACAGTACGGTAAGTGTGCGCAGCGCACATGTAAACGACGCCTTGCCGAGTAGGTTCGTGCGCGCGCGACACGGCATTATGAAAACTTCCTTCCGATTTAAACCCACTCGACTGCCACTATAACTAACGATGAGGTCACTTTTTTTTTTTAAACATGTCGAGACAAACTCTACCTACATACGTGAGTGATCCGTTTTATTTCTCTAAAACTGCTTTTGTTATCCACAACCATCCTGCGGTACTTAAAGCGCAATGTTATTAATTCTTATTAATACTTTCCCCATCATCATCATCATCATCAGCGTCAGCCCTCCCTACTCTACCCATGTCCCACTGTTGGGCACTTTTCCCAATCAAATATAAAATTTACGATAAATTAGCGAACCGCTCCGGCCTCGCATGAGTCTCTACGCTACCTGTGAATTTAACTGGAATAAACCTCCTCGGAATACTATCTACTTATAACAGTGGTCAAAATCACAACAAAATCCGTTCGTAGCTTTTTTTTTTATAGACCGATAAACAAACAAACATGACGGAAAACCTTGTCCCATAACATGTAATTTACAAACTCACATGATTTACATACATACTGGACCCTGATTACTATACATCCCCTTTTTCCTTTTGCAGTCGTGTACATACGTGTACGTGTGTGTAGGTATACGTTCTATAGACATGTGTACAACATCTACATACTACTCGTTTTCTTACATTTACGGTTAAACAATGAAATGATGCAAAAATATTGCACTACTAGCGCCACCTGCTACTGAGTAGATGAACTTTTCATTCATTTAAAAATAAACTTATGAGAGCTGTAATTTACGAATTCTTACTTTATTTTAAATGCATCTCATGTAAAATGCTTCGATTTGATTCCTCCCGATAAGTAACGTTCAATGACCCTCACACATTTGTGCTCGGCCGCTAGTGTCTAGAACACCAAATCGCTTGAGTCATCATCATCATCATAATGTCAACCGAAAGACGTAGGCCTCCCCTAATCTCTTGAGTGTCACCTACTAAACACTCTTGAACTAAATCTACCTGATAACTTTAAATGCCCTGCTCTAACGGTAATTATCTGTAAATCTTATAAAAATGTTATTAAATGGAACCTAAAATATTCTCCCAAACTTCCATTTTCCTAACTTAAAATTTCTCAAATTATAAATATCTTGAAACATCTGAATTTGCTTGACAAAATAAGACAACTAGCGCCATCTATATTATTCTATCCTGAAACTACTTTAAACAAATTCCACCAGATTAGTTTATTAAATGTTCATGTTTAACACTCGTATAAATAACTTAGATAAGCTTAAATTACTATGAAATGTATCAATTACCAATATTGCACTTATCAGACCATATTTAACAAAACGTTGAATTCGACTAGGTCAACATTAAGGACTACTAACGCCATCTATGAAACCGAATTGGAAATAATCCATAATTTATTAGAACTAATTCTACTCTAAATCTAAATATTACGCTGTTGCAATTTAATTTTCTAAATACTTGAAGTAATTGCAAGAGCAATTAAAGTTTATTTGATTCATTTAACTAAATAAACGATGAAGATCTATCGATTCTACTTATTTTCTCCAATCGATCGATCGCATTTCAAATTACGAAAATGAAATGGTGTGGACTATGAAATTCCTATCTCACACACATACCTAATTTCTGAAATACTTATGCTACTCATAAACGTAACTAGTCCTTGCTATGATGAATTAATTATTTGGTTTTGTTCATTCATCCCCCTAAAATCGTCCATTTTGGGTGATATTCAACACTAATCTACTTTAAAGCCATAAGGTAACTTTGAAAATTATAAATTGTCGTAGTTACTCCTCAGTATGTGTTTCTAGTAATTTTTAATAAGATACTACCACATTTTTCTAAACATTTGTGCATTATCCCCCTCGTATCACCCATTTTATACGATCTTCGACATTATTTAATTTTAAAGCGGTAAAATAACTTTTAAATTTATAAATTGTTGTGGTAATTTCTCCGTATATATTTCCAGTGATTTTAGTGTGATATTATCATACATTTTGAAACATAAAAAACAAACCCCTTTTTTTTTAGACTTTGGTTGTATGGTCATTATACCCTTTACCCCTCATCTCATGTCAAGTCACCAAGAAAATTAAAAACAAATCTAACCTACAAACTCGTCTTGTCTGTGACTCAGTGTTAATTTAATTTGAACCCGTTATCGATCTTTTAAAATGATCAATGAAATAAAGATTCTGATGAAAAGAAACGCTAGAAGTAACCCAAGTTCTAAGTGATTTCTAACAACCGAACTCGACAAAACACGTTCAAGTTATCTTTAAAGATTCCAACTTCATTTAACAACATGACAATAAACAGGTAATTAACCACTCCTTCATTTGTTTTTTCTATAAATTGTGACAAATTCTCTTCTTCCTAATTGCGTAATAACAACTGCGTAAAGTTTCCGATCTATTGTTTCGTATTGCATTTGGTTGTACAACTCTAAAATACTAATAATTTAATGTATTAATCTGTTTTCAGATACCGAATATCTCCGATTAAGTATTATCTATGAGACTCTATTACAATGAATGCTTGTTTTCTATGGGTACAATGCACTGCTACTTGCATAAAGTGAGTGATCAAGACCAAATAACCATGACCCCAGTTCACAATGACGGCTACTTGAACACGATTTTTGACAAAATCATCCTACTGATAAGTTAGGTAAGTTACACTGGTACCTTTTCTCAAATACCTTTTGTTACTTGCTTGTCGTTATAAGACATATCAGTGTCAAACATACAAATACATACTAGGTAGTTAACTTATGTCAACATAATTTATATTCTAACCTTTACTCTGCTAAAATAGTTAATTACTAAGGTCATTCTAGTAGTTCATTAACCCCTATTAATGAAACTTGTACAAAATGAGTGATTTATCTGTTGGATCTAACCAATTTCTGATTCATATCTATCTATGTGTAGCATCAACTAACTCCATAACCTACAGTATTGCATATGTGCATACTTTTCTAAATTGACCCTTTTATTTACAGATAAATACTATTCATAGAAGCCTACAATTAAAGTTTACCTGAATAGTGACATAATTCTTGATTATGCAAGACTGGCTTGTCACATAATATAAGATGTCAGCGCCTGGAATGCTGAGAATGATTTTTGGTTTTGCACGCATGAGAACTATCAAAGTGATGTGACTACTCGTCATCTAACAACTATGGAATGTCCTGCTACTGTGCATTTCTTTTCACTGCTTGTCAACTGTTAAGTTCATTCACCTCATCACCTATTTTGTACTTTTGTTGTGATGAAATAAAAGTAACTATTAACATACTCAACAGTGAGTATGGGACTAATATTGCCTCAATTTTACTGCATACTAATAAAAGCTTTCCTACTGTCATTTATTTTATAAAACATCCCGTTCGCATCCACCCTAATTTTGTCTTATAGTAAAACTTAAAATTTATTTTATATCAATTGAAACTAATGTAAATCTTACTGGATTGGATTAAATGCTCCCTATGAATGCCACAGACTCGACCCCCCTTCTTGTAAAACCTCAAAACTCTGCCATCCTGTCATCGGCTTAGTGTTCCTATACTATACTAACAGCATCCAATGTTCATTTTTAAAACCTTTATGAACAAGTCAATTTGATCTGCATTGGTTTACACATATAAAATAGACATTTGAAGTACCTAGCCTATTGTCATACTAAATTTAAAAAAATGCCTTGTCATTCTTAAAATAATTTAGTTAAATTTGTTTTTCTGTTACTGAATTTACTAATCTGCCAATGCCTGTATTTGCAATTTTTCATACTTGTGTTTTATCATCATCATCAGCCTGTTCACGTCCCACCGCTGGACACAGGCCTCCTCTCAGAATGATAGGGCTTACAGATAACATTGAGTACCAACTGCATTTGATGAACTCAACCTAGGTATTTCCAATTGCACAGCATGTGTTTGAGTCACTGCTATTGAGCTTATTCTACTATCAATACTATTTGCTTGAAAAGATCAAAAGATAAGTATACCTACTTATGTATGTGTTACTTCTGTCTAGTGTTAATGCATGATGTTTAACACTCCTTGTCTGTATTTCAATTATGATGAGTTTGTTTAATTTTATAAGTTGCCTACTTATCAATGGCCTAGTCTAGAATTTACCTCCACTTCTCAGTGTTTCAAATGGAAATGTGCTCTGGTCATTTCTCTTCAACTCATCCATAGGATACAATGAACAATGACTACTCCTACTATAACTTAGATCCGCCCCGCTTGATGATGCAGGTGTAAAATGGAAAACAGTAGGTAAGTGTAAGTATTTGACTCAAATAGGTACATTCCTAACTTGATTTGCTGAACTTTGACCTCTTACTGTCTCTGCACAATTAGTACTTATTTAAAATAATTTTCCTTTTCACGACCCCCCGTCTTACAAACTCAACCATATGTGAACTCATGAAGTGTGTGACTCAGAGCTTCATACTTAATTCTTGCCAATCAACTCCCTAACTAACAAACCATACAATACTTTACATATACTTACTTCTGTACTGCCTAACTGTAAATATACTTCTTAGAGTTCAACGACCCCCCATCTGATAAATCAAAAGCATCTCTTATATTATTATGAAATGAGTAAGTATGTGATTCTAAGTTTCCCGTATGTATGATTCTAGCGACCCCCCATCTAATAAACCACACAATACTTTACATACTTGTAGTATATAGGTATCTGTTTGATTGAACTTTCCTTACTAGAAAATAATTTCATGTTTTTCCTGTCCCTAAATTATACTTGATAATCTCCTTATTTAACTAACTTAAAAATGCTTGAACTAAACTCAAATCTATACACTATTTCACTCTCATACGTCAGGGCGTTAGTGCTTTCTTTCCTAAAATAATTTCTATGATTTTGATCAAATTCCCATGCAATTCTTACTTGACTTGTGTCCATAAACTATAGCCAATTTAAGAAGTCGTTTAAAATAGGTATGTCAAATAAACCGGCCAACTTTAAAATTTCGCTTTGACATTTCATATGTCACGTGACGTTACTTTCTCTAAAATGGCGGATGGCCTTATGAACTCTAACCAACCTTACCACTCAAGTTTTATTTCTTTACAAGTAAATAATGATCAAGATCCTAAAGTATAAAGTCTGAACTTATATGATACAGCAAAATAATATGCAGTTTACGTGATGCAACCAAGCAAGTTAGCTGCTCGAAGCCAACCTAATGAATCTACAACTTCGATAGCCTGCTTTCTTTATTTCAGATGGAATTAAAGAAAGCCATTGCAGTGTAAATAAAAGTGAGGTGTACAAACTATACCATCAAGTGCTACCCTATCCATTTAGTGACAACAGTTGTAGTTTTTATTAAAATGTACTAGGTACAACTTAACCTTTTATTGTGACTGCTGTGAATATTTATTTTCCTATTTCCCACTAATAGTCTTTACTAAATATACATTACATCCATTCTTACCTCCAGACCTCCATTCCACGAACAGCAAATTGTGACTATCTTTAAACAAATAGTCACTATCTAAACATAACAAATCTGAAGTCTAGACTTCCCTAATTGACATATTATTCTAGACTTGTTCACTAAGTAATTGAAATAATTGAGTAAGTTTAACTGGCTGTGATAATAATATCATACTGTACTTATGTATTAGAATGATTTGGTACAGCTGTTAATCATATATCTGAGTGATATGTAGTGTAAATATTTAATGAAACCACTACTCATTGCAAAACTGTTACTAACCTAGCAGTACTAACTGTAATCTAGACTTTTAATGATTCTAATCCTATAACAGCTAACCATAACTTATAACTAAAGTCCGATCCTGGTCTCGGCTTTCCATATTGTACCTAAACTCCTATCCTAATCTAAGCACCACCAGATTGTAAATAATCTAGCTCCCTCTAGCTGGAGTCTATATTATTAAATTTAACCAAGAACTGATCCTGGTCATGGGTAGACCTACTGTAAAGAGTACCTAGCCTAATCATACTAAGAAAACATAAATGCTTTGTCACCGCGACACTATTCTGAAGTACACCAGCCTACACTAATCAGCCTACCTAGAAATTTCAACTAAATATTGGCCTTGTAATTCGTCTAGTGATTGTGGAACCTACATTGTGAACGCTGTAGTAAACCCAAAGTACTTTAAGTCAAAGTAAGAATGGATCCCTACTTAACTAAGAAAACACTCCTAAGTGGTTAAGGAATAATACATACTTGTTAGGAATAAAACAATTGATTAACTGCGTCATATAAAGAATAGTAAGTATGTCTATCAAGTATTGAAATTTGCTAGCAAATTAACTAAAGTTATTTTATCTTATATGAAAAGAGGTTTAATTGTGTCATAGGTATTTTAAGTTTAAAGGAATGATCTGACAAAGTAATTCTACTAACTGTAGTAAAACAAAGTAACTGGGGTAACATTAATGCTTTTCAAATAAGCATTATGCTTTGCGGCTAAGATTAGGGCCCCATCCTTCCGCCCAAGACTATCGTCTTTGGTTGATACCATAACTGTGAGACTCGACTCCTGACTGGACATCTCTCCACCGCCCCAGGGAGTATTGAATTATTTATTTATCAAGAGTCTATAGTCAGTATAGCAGTAATGTCAGTATTTTTACTACTAGAGATAGAGAGGAACCCCGCAAATGTATCAACCATTGTATTGGCTAATTTTCTTTTCCCATAGGTATTTATAGTACCTGATTACAGCATATTTATGTCTGCCAAAGATCAATATTTCATAGATTCATATAGAGTATAGAGTACATATCATAGCAACATGAGTAACCATATATATTTAGTTTTCCAAGATTGTAAATTTCAATCACTCAATTAATATATAAACTGAGTATTAGGTATAACAATATATTTAGATGTATACCTAGTTTGGCATTCATTATTTGCCTATTTTATTTAGAAGTATAGATAACGTCATTATAGGTAATGTTATAACTTTCAGTTACATAGCGCTTAAATCAGCTATGAATTTTCATGCAAACATATTTCTATTGCTTTGAATGGTCTAATTTAGGCATACTTTTATTTAGTATAATTTCACAGAACTACCGTGGCTTATTGCAGCTGATGTTTTAGCAGTAAGTACAGCTTTATAGATACTATTATCTACTTTTATGTTATTCACATACATGTCTAAGTACATTGTCTTTTACTCAATTAAGCTTTGTTTGCTAAGCCAGAACTTGGTTTATTAGGGTTATGATTTTGTTTTATCATATTATGGATAGGTAATGTTTATGCCTAATCCCTTTCAATTATTGTTTACATTGAAAGTTAAATGAAAGCATGCTAATTTTGTATAGCTTCCTTGCCCATGCTGGTGTCAAGAAATACTATAGGCCTTGACCTCAAAACTAACACATATTCATTCATTGTGTGAATGTCAATTATATATTTGTGGATTGTTAAAAGTCCTAGTTTTGACTTAGAAAACTGCTCATAAAGTATACTGTATGTGTATGTACTTTTCATGTTTCAACTTCTACCAATGAACACTAAGGATCTATGTTTATTTAGGTTTGCTTTTATATATATTTATTTATCAGTCATTTAAGCTTGTTTGCCCAGACATAACTACGTTTTCATTTCAGGTAATGTTTTGCCTTAGAATTCTTTCAATTATGTCTGTATTGAAAGATAAATGAAGACTATGTTAGTTCACTGTTAAGCTCATTTGCCCATACGGTGTCAAACTTGCTCGGGACGTATCCTTGAACAAAACACAACGTTCATTTAATATATGAATGATAGAGTCGTTTGGAGAATAGCTTTGTCTTTGCAACTTTACTCTTTTGACACTGCTTATATTTTAGCAAGTAACTTTACTGTATAGAGGTGTGCATCAATATAGCTCTTAATGATCATATAATAGAGTTAGTGAGTCATTTAATTAGGCAATTTTACTTATGATTATTGGTGTGTATGATTTTAAGCTTTCCCCTAGCTCTGTGATGAAATCCAATGTGAGTTCAAGATCTCACTTTTATGTTATTTTGTGTGTCCGCGAAATTGGCTATCTAGTCCGTCACTAGGCTTCGCCATTCTAGCTATTCCCTAAAACCAAAGTCCCTGCCTAGTTCCCTACCTTCCTATCATCCTAACTTGTACTTTAAAGCTATGCCTAGAAGGCCCCTGAACTGTGTGTAAAATTGACAAAACTAGGGTACGTTCCCACATTTACATTTAGTGTAGTGTAAAGAGTTTCGGGGTGCAATGAAACTCTACTATGCTCCTATAAAAAAGATTGTGTGTGCTAATATTCCTAACCAGTCCCTAAATGTTTGCCAGGTCTTGGAAAACGCGAACGTTTTCCCCTAAGAGAAAGACCCGGCGGATCAGCAGAATACCTATTGTCGTGTTTAAATAAATATATAGATACGGGGAACAGAGCGTATCTGATGTGACCACAGCTATGCTTTCGCCCTCGCTGTCGGAAAACTTAAGTTCCTGTACGTCGCTATGATCAGTCAGACGTTCTCTGTGTAAGTTAGTCAGCTGCCGAGATTGACCAGACAGCCTATAACGCCTTACAACGTTATATTTAAGACAGTGACTGTACCAACAGTGTTCGTTGTCACCGGGAGGTATCCCACTGTTGGTCACCAGACCCCTTATCTGGTGAAAGCCGCCTTGGGAAGTACACAGAAAGTTTAAATGGATTAGTACAAATGCGTAGAATTGTAGAGAACTACTTATAAAAATAACCTCCACATTCCCACAGGAAGATATCCAAGATGATACCTTAAGTTTAAATATTTCAATCGGCAATGGCAGAATTTTAATCCACCACTTAAAGAAAACAGCGACTAAAATCTGACTATTTAACTAAACAATTTTACGACAATACTCACTCTGAATAATCCCTGAATATAATATAAATTTTGTAAAAGGGAATAAAATCCCAATTTAAAATCTAAATAAATGACTCTACTCTAATTACTTAAAGAATTTAATTGAAAAATCTCCGCGAATCAAAACTTAATCCCCAAACCCAACAAGTGACGTTAACTCTCTCAAAATCGATGATATTCTCCTTCCCCCCTCGATGCGCTCATCCTTTTTATAGCTTTCGTAAGCGTCCTGCGACTTCGGCGAAATTACCGACCCAATCGACACAGCAGTGATACCATCCCTAATTTTTGCCGACATACTATTATTTCCCTGACAATTCTTCGTGAACCTTAAAATTCCAATATATTCCAAGCTTACATAAACATTCTAAATATAATTTTCCTTCACTATACTTTAGCTTTCCTTCCAATTAGAAAAATACTCTAATCCTAATTCATACTATTATTATATTTTTCCACCTTTTATGTACATAGCCTATAAATTAAATCGCTCTATTAATCTTAGTTCTCCTAGTACAGAAATCATTCTTAGTGTTGTTTTTCTTCTTCTGATAAATTTGATGCTTTTATGTGAAATCCCTTTTTATGTAATAACTATTTTACTTAACTATCTATTATAATAACTTAATGTTCCACAAAGGAACTATCATACGTACACACATACATACATGATCTGATAAACACATCACCGTTCTTCGCGTTTCGCTGTCGGGTGAAATGTGCTAATTTGCCTGCAATCGATATATTGGCAACATTTCTCCCAATTCGTTCCCGTTCAACTAAATGTTCCTTGTCACATTAAAACGTCAAGTCCTCGCATACAGTTTCCTTACTTTATGATGATACGACTCATACGACAAGGTTCTAATGTCAGCTATTTATACTAAGTATGTTCCTACGTCTTCCCAATTATCCTATTTTACTTAAGATCTTAATTTAAAGATAGCTAATAGACCAAGACATAAGTTTCCATTCATGTATTGCTTGCATTTTTAGTAATTTAGCTATTTTTAACCTTTAATTCGTCCGCTCCAAAACTTGTATTATTTAGCGACTTTTAACTGATTTATAATTGTAGATGATCTTTATGATAATTTCGGAGTTATATTAGAGTATATTATGATAAATGATATTACATGACTTTTCCCTATTAATTAATTAAACCTTATTCCAGATTTTCTTTCTATAAAATGACGCCATGCTAAGTACATCGCCATGCCCGTATTCCATTTCATGTTTTGATGCTCTTTGCTCTTAAACTACTGAACAGAACTTGACGAAACATATGTTAAAATGAGCGTAAGACACTAGTCTTTAATAATTAACTCCCGTTTTCCTTGCATTTTCCATAATCTCTTTGTATTATTCATAATGTTATTCCCATGCCGCGTAGGCCTAAAATACTGAATCGAGTCGTATGAAATTTGCTAGTATAGAAGATTATAATGCAGAGATTATTATCCAATAATTGTTTTCCTTGCATTTTGAGTATTTCTTTTGTACTGATGATAAATAACTCAAGACTTAATTTAGCGCCATCTATTATCATAAACTTGAACCGCGTAAGAGCCCCACTTAAGCTAGCTCGATAAACCGAAACTTAATTAACAACCTGTTGCCGGATACTTCCGCTAGATGGTGTTACTAGTAATTTTACCCCATACAAATCCGTATTCTTAACTATTTTGTTTATTTAATTAATTACTTGTACCAAGTATGAAATATATTCGTGTCCAGGGCCAAATATGCTTAAATGAAGCCTTGGACCGTTACACTTACTATACCTACATAATATTAGTTTTAAGTATGGTTATAGTTTCTGAAACTGACTAAAATTTTTTAGGGATTAAGTAACTAATATTGTTACTTTTTCTGCAGCTGCAAAACATGGTGGCAAACAGCCTTGGGACGCATCAATTTCAACAACATTCTCAACTTACCCCGTGTCAACCGAAGTTCTTACCTACCTATTACTAAGGACGTATGTGTTGTAGCACTACATACTGAGTAATTAGGCTACAAAGTTAAATAACAACCACCTACCTACTACAGCGATGGAATTTAAGGAGTGCTATTTAATTAAGTGAGGCACGAGTCTTGATCAGACAGGTAGGTACAACCTAGTTAGGTACAACCAAAAAAAACCATTCACATATGGCACAGTGCTACCTAATGATAGGTAGGGACATAATTATATTAATTGATATAAATTCTGGACTATGTAAACAGGTACTTAGGTACCTACCCTATTTACGATAGCCGCAATATTTTTAGGTACTAACAGCTGTTACTTGGATCATTAAATAGGTAATAACATTACTAAAGAGGCTGAATTTTTGTGAAGAAACCTATTTCTACCGTTGAATCGTATCTGTAATCGATAAAAACGCCAAATAAATAATTTATTTCGTAGACTAATAGACTGAAATAAAGCTCAGTTGGACACAAACGAGTATTTCATGACATATAAAATCCGTGAATTGAATTTGTAACGACCGCGGTCGTTCTCTCGCGCGTTCCAGCGCTCAAATAGGTATTATGTCCAATAAAGTCACTCAATAACAAGGCATCTACAAGTATAGACTCGTTAATAGGATAATACGAGGGGCGGCTGAAAAGTAATCTACCTAACAATGAAACAAAAGACTGTCGTGGCTAATTTTTTTTTATTTTTCTATATAGTCCCCTGCTAGTAAAATGCACTTATTAAATTTTTCAAATATTGAATTTAAACCATTAAAAAAAAATCTTTCGGTTTGTCGTCAAAAAAGTCAGTAACCGCAGCCTTCACTTCGTCATCGGTCATAAACCTTCGTCCCCTGAGGTCTTTCTTGAGAAGTCTAAACAGAAAATAGTCACAGGGGGCTAAATCTGGACTATAAAGGGGGTAGTCAATGGTTTTGAAGCCATTGTCTTTAATTGTTAACTTCGTTGTGCGGGCGGTATGCACTGGTGCGTTATCGTGCAAAATCAGAATTCCTTTGCTTAGTTTACCTCGCCGTTTTTCTTTTATTGTCTCTCTTAGTTGATACGAGGGCTGTTTGATAAGTACCCGTTTTCTAAATATATTAATATCACTGGCCGCAAATAAGTACACCATCTTTTTAAGCCATTTTTCTGAGGCAGGAAAATTAAAAAAAAATGGCATTCTTTTGTTTTTTTTCTCATTTGACAACGATTCAGTGAAGGCGTGAACTTAAAATTGTTAAAATGGAGAAAGAACAGTATCCGTCTGTAATTAGATTCTTATTTTTGGAAGGAAAAACATGTGATGAAATAAAAGTAAGAATGCAAGCGGTTTACCATGAATGTGCTCCTTCTATGACAACCGTCAGATATTGGTATAACGAGTTTAAGCGGGGGAGAACAACCGTATTTGATGAGGATCACCCAGGCCGGCCAGTTGAGGCGACTACAGACGATATGGTTAAGAAAATTGAAAATATCGTTTTAGCCGACCGCCGAATTAAACTTCGAGAAATCGTTGATGCTGTAAACGTTTCAATCGAGAGGGTACAACACATATTAGAAGAAAAATTGGGTATGAAGAAAGTATCGGCGAGGTGGGTGCCGCGTTTACTCACGGAGGAGCAAAAACGGAACCGACTGACTACTTCGGAGCAGTGTTTGGCCGTGTTCAAACGTAACCCGAAGGAGTTTCTGCGTCGTTTCGTGACCGTGGACGAAACGTGGGTCCACCACTACACCCCGGAAATGAAAGAGCAGTCGAAGCAGTGGATTTTACCGGGTGAACCTGCTCCAAAGAAAGCAAAAACCGTCCCATCGGCTGGAAAGGTCATGGCGACCTTTTTTTTTGTATTCGCAGGGTATTATACATATTGACTATTTAGAAAAGGGAAAAACAATAACAGGGCAGTACTATGCCAATTCATTGGATGAATTTGACGCCGTGTTGAAGGAAAAACGACCCCATTTAAAAAAGAAAAAAGTACTGTTTCATCACGACAACGCCCCGGCTCATTCGTCCAGAGTTGTGACGGCTAAATTAGCACAGTTACGCTACGAACTATTGTCTCACCCCCCGTATTCTCCAGATTTGGCCCCATGCGATTTCTTTTTGTTTCCCAACCTAAAAAAATGGCTCGGTGGCAAGCGATTTGGATCAAATGACGAAGTCATTGCCGCCACAGAGGCCTATTTTAATGACTTTCCAAAATCATACTTTTTGGATGGTTTATTGAAGCTTGAGTATAGGTGGAACAAATGTATAGAGTTAAAAGGTGACTACGTAGAAAAATAAATGCATATAAACAAAAAAAAAATTTTTTTTTCCATAAACGGGTACTTATCAAACAGCCCTCGTATTATAGGTACATTATGCATTTGGAATTTTCAATGATTATTTGTATGAATGTGTACCTAGATTATTTTTATGAAATGCCAAAGAAACACACAGTTGTGTAAACATACCTATGTTAGCTATTTGCTTTTTGCGAGGCCATTGTCAAAGCACCGTGGTCTTTGAATGAAACACCGACTTCATATTTATTTATGCAGTCCATTAATTGGTTTTAATTTTTTAAAGGATTATCTTGTGTTTCTTTTTGAAGGCGGTTTTACTTTTTGTTTATTTAATAAGTATTTTAAAAAATATCCTCCAACTCCTATACCTACTAAGGAGTTATACCTTCCATCACCAGCTCATCAACATGAGATGATGGCTACCAGATGCAAAAATATGACATGAATAGGTAGGTTTAGAACATATAACGAAACACTTACAAAAATATGTATCGAATTAATCCACCACAACAACAATACTGACCACAACCTTAATTCACCGATATAAGAGTACCTAATGGACATGGGACATATTTTTGAGTCAGTTGTATGCATATTTTTGCACTTGACTACATACATACCCACACGTCCATACTACTTGCCTATAAAAATTGAGGGTTGCTCTCGATTTCACTAGGATCCCATCATCAGATCCTGACATGGTGACTATGGGATCACCTTAGGAGTTTGAAACAAAAAAACACATCAAAATCCATTATAATTGGCGGAGTAATAGCGTAACAAACATACAAAAAAAACAGATGTAGGTACAGTCGAATTGAGAACCTCATCCGTACTAACACTTAGTCCTCTCATTTTAATTTTTGCCCTGAAACTTTATTCGATTTGTAAACGGTAAGTAAGTTTTCTTTTTTTTGTAAATTGATTTACTTTAAGTTACGACCCTAAGAGCTCTCCAAATAAAAGGCGCGGGCTGAAATCAAAATAAAATTTTCTAGGGTCAAATGACATCACTTTCGAGGGACTCCTCTACTGTTATAGAAGGGTATGGTGCCAAATTTTATAGGTAGGTACCTAAATCTTCAGTGGCGGATTAGGTAAGTAATTAAACTGACTCAAGGCTGTCCACACCAGCACCAGACACGACCTCGGGCCAATAAAAGATTGTTATTAGTGTACCGATTGTAGTGAATTGTTGATGAAAAATTTTAGGTTTTTTTTTTGTATTATCTGTATTTAGGTAAAATTCAAAATTCAAAATTTTATTCAGCAAATAGGCAGTTGAATGCTCTTTTACAAGTCTTTACTTTACAAATTTTTTTGAGTCTACCAGCGCTTTCGGAAAGACCATGATTGCCAAGAAGAATGCGCCGCAAGAAACTTGGCACAAAGTCATTTTTTCTAAAAACAAGTTACATTAGCTCTTACAATACGTAACCACAGACAAATTACACAAAGAAACCTCACTCTGTCATTAAAAGATTAAGAGAGAAAAAAAAAATACCGCATTTTAGAAACAAGTGTAAAAAGTAATTATTAGAACAGCAAAACCAGAACACTTTACTTTACTGGCACGTTTTAATTGAGCAGGAGATGTATAGGGTCTCCAGGTCAAATATCTGTGAAATTTTAAATTACAAAGGGATGTATAGGGTCCCAGAATTAATACTATAATATAATAATTAATCTAAATGGCTTAGAGATTTATAGTCTCTAGGGTCAATTTAAACTAAATTTAAAATCAGCAGAGGTGTAAAACGCCTCCACGGTCAAATAATAAGTATAATAATACATATATGGCCAGCCCTGAACTAAGTGATTGAGGCAACAGGCGACCCTCGCGCGGGCAGCTTTCTCGCGCAAATAATTGCTAGGTATCGCAATTCAGCGCGGGAATGCTGCCTGCGTGATGGGTAGCCTGCCGAGAGGTACATACAGGTTTGGTAGGTAATATTTAATTTTTTAAGTTAGTTTTAGTTTCAATATTTTTATTCACTTTGTAGGTAGTGTTAGTCCATTTACAGTGATTGAGTAGATTTGAACATCATTAGCTCGGCAAGGATCTATTTTTTTTATGAATCAAGAAAATGCATGTTGACTGTTATGATTTAATTTCATTTGAGTCATTAAGTATTACCATAATTGTTTATTCATAATTTGTCCAGCTGAAAGCACTAAGTATCTGTGCGAGCAACATCGTATTTATTTTTTAATTAACAGTTGTAAATGGAACGAATATTTAATTGATACGTCGTTTTTCCTTAAATTCACGGATTATTTTCGCGGACAACAAACCTCAAAGCTTGTTTTAATTTTATTATGTTTTATTTGTATTCCATTCCGATGTTGCGGAAAAAGCGATCAACATTTATGTGAGAAATGAAAATGGTCTGTTTGGTAACTTTTTAAATGTAAAATGCCCGAACTACGGTTAATCCTAGGCTTTGTCTATAAAATCGAAGACCTAAAAACTCTTAATGGTAAGTAATAAAACTGTGAACAGTATTGTGATCATTGTTCATTTCGAACTTTCACTTAAGATTTACCTGAAAAGTAAAATAATGTTGTAAGTAAACTAACCTAATCTCGTGTCTTTTCGGTAAATCCTGAGATTTTGTCTCTGAGATATATGAGAAAGTTGTCGTAGATATAAGAAGTTTACTCGTACTGCACCACTACTGGGCAATGATTCTCTTAAGGCTAACTTTACCTGAACCAGCCTAATTTTCCTTAAGATTTTAGGCCATGATTCCTCCAAACTTGTCACATGACATCCCTAATCTAAGCAACAGGCTGATAGTCTGCCTGTCGTGTATACCACCTTATACGTATTCAACAGAAGCTTAATAAATACACTCATACGATGCAGTCGGTTATAGGTACTATGGAAAGTTTCCACATTTTTCTTTCTAACTCGACGAAACCACAATCACGTAATCCGACAATCCTAATTACGATGAATCCGAATGTAATACTTTGTTTGACAGAAGAAATATAAAGTCAGGTATTCTTCATTATAACAGAACAGAAATATGTCGAAGGAATACAACTTTAATGTAATTCGTAAAATATTTGGCTACATACACCTCTCCTACTTTTATGTTTCACCTCACACTAATTTATTCAAATTCAGTAGGTTATTCGTACTAAGTTAAACAATCAGGCTTCCTTATTTTTTATTAACATAAGAAATAATAATGATGATAAATAAATAAAACGGTCAAAATCTTACTTTAATTAAGAATTACTTAATGACGAAATAACATCGTCTTACTTTTGGCAACAAAACATGATGGTAATTAAAGTTTCGATTTTAATTTTTCCTGTTCGTAATATAGTATTAAATAGCTTAATCAAAGGCCTCTACTCGTAAGTAAGCGTAATAACATTAACTTTGATGTAATCTACGCAACATTAGTCAAATTAGTTTAAATTCACGTTATATACAGCGCAGCGTGAATTTAATAAAATTCGTTCCCTCAGTGGTCAACCCTACTCAGCCCACTATTTTTGTCATTTTCTTGGACCTTTTTAAGTAGGGATTTCGTACTTACACGGGTTACGAAATACGGTCACCAATTCGACCTTAGGTAGTGTAGTGTAATTAAATTATCCTTTGCTATAAATACAGCATCCGTGTCTCCTGGAGGCATCAAATAGATTAAAGACAAGTGGTTGAAAACCTATTATAGCAACAGAAATTAAGAAATTATTACGGAGAGTGTGTGTTTCAGTTGATAATTTTTCTATTAGGTAGGTAGATGATTTAAAAACGCTTCATTTGTGTTTGTTTGAGTACCTATGTCTATATACTTCCTGACCTATATATTTTTCCAGTGGCATCTATTTGATATGCATCGGAGGCCAAATTGTCCCAACCTCTAAGCTGGATCCCGAGCTATCAATCTTTGTTTCGCCGCGACTTGGAACTCAGTACAGTTATTAGAAAGTTCGTGGTCCCGAACTTATAATCATATTAACTTAAAAATAAACCTACGCAACAACTTTTAAAAAGTTTTAATGATGAAAACATTACTCAAGCAAAAATAAAATTCCATCATCGTATACAACTTATTACGTAAATGGTGGAAGGTCTTAAACTATTTACGTTTATTTTTAGTATAATATTCGTAATAAAATTTTGTTACGTACTCAAATTATTTTATGTCTTCGAAAGTGCAAGTGAAGCTATATAAAATGAGAGAGAGA
Source organism: Clepsis dumicolana (assembly GCA_963691665.1). NCBI lineage: Eukaryota > Metazoa > Arthropoda > Insecta > Lepidoptera > Tortricidae > Clepsis > Clepsis dumicolana. The sequence continues at coordinate 9,002,481 of OY829513.1, forward strand.
GAGAGAGAGAGAGATATTTATTCACACATATTCGAAACAAATAAATAATAATTACTTACATGAACCAATAGGATGGTCTTCCAGCTCTGTTAAACTAGTGAATAACTTAGGACTTGTCACTGCTACCACCAAATTACCTGTCACGAAGTTATCAAACTTTATAAATGCTTTGAGAACGAGACGCCTCGACCGATAAACGAAACTCGATCGTACTTTTATATTATACTTGAAAAACCTATGCCTACAAAAAAATGCAAATTCACACGGTACCGTCGACACACAAAAAAAAAACGAATATCTTCGACAATTTTTCTACTTTTAATGAGAAACCTTTTTATTGGTTTTAGTCTACGAGTACCTATCTCGTTACATTTTATAGAATCACAATTATCAAGCATTGCTCTTATTGTTATGAGAACTTTATCAAGTTCATGCATTGTGTAATATGCCGTTATCAAGGACTGAAAACAAAAGATTATAGGTACCTATTTGCGTTGCTCCAAAACATATTAGACTCTACCAGTTGGACCGAGAGAAAAACGTGGAACGCAGCAACGGATTGCCGTTCTCCTAAGCGAGCTTCATTTCAAATACCTACCGGCGTATTTGAAATATTTCTACTTTGTTTTTCTCCCCATCTGTTACTATTGTTTTTCTCGTTAATGTTTTTGCTTCCCTTGTTTCGACGTCCCGTTTTTTAGTACCTGAAGAGAGTTGTGATAGATTCGTCAATGATTCTGCACTGAATGATAAGTACTTTTTGTTTTCGAGAGCTAACTGTTTTTTTTTTAGTAAATTGTCCAGTGTTAGCAGAGCCCTATTCCTAAGCAAACTGTATGCTCTACGCAGTAGGTATGTGGTTATTTAATATCGCTTACTTACTGAAATAGTCAAGCATAAACAAGTTGATCAACTGTGGGAAGACGACGATGACTCTTCATGACTAACAAAAATAAGCACTATAACTTTAAAGCTTTTTTGTTTAGGTACCTATTAATTATTTTGTTTATTGTTTTTTTTATTGTTTATTAATTGGCACAAAAATCCCTCAATCGATAAATTGATATCAAACAATTTTGAAAGACCTATCCAACAATACGACACACTAAGGGGTAGACGAGAAAAAAACATCTCCCCACTTTACGTATAGACGAGAAATATTTTATTAATATTCGCCACCCGCATTGAGCGAGCTAATTAATAGTAACACACGTATCCCCAATTCCAAAATGAAAGAAGCAGCTCAATCTGCTGTAATAACGAGATAGGAAAGTCAACATAAATGCTTGTAATCCGAGATTGCATTCGAGATCCGGAAGTTGGCATTTTGAGGGCCAGGTTTTTCGTGTGCACTCTACGAGATTTACCTACCTGAGTAAAGTAATCGAGTAGTAAACGTTATCGAGAAATTTGTATGACTTTTGGAACAGCGCCCGCCCGTGAGCGTATTTGGAACTAAAATAGTATGAGGTTTCTCTATTTCGATACGATAACGTAACGTTACGCAGGATTCGAAAACTTCGTGCTCGGCCTACAGGTGACTTTTAACATTATTTAAGACAGTTTGTTACACTTGCGACCTAATCAGTTAAGTGGCCTGTACTGTTGTTTACGATACCATAACTTGTAATTTAGTAATTCACAAAGCCGTGATAGCCTAGTGGTCAGGTCAAAACCTATCGCCTCTCAAGCAGAGGGTCGTGGGTTCAAACCCCGGCTCGCACCTCTGAGTTTTTCGGAATGTATGTGCAAAATTACATTTGTAATTTATCATGAGCTTTTCGGTGAAGGAAAAACATCGTGAGGAAAACTGCACACTCCTGCGAAGCAATTCAATGGTGTGTGTGAAGTTCCCAATCCGCACTGGGCCCGCGTGGGAACTATATAGGCCAAGCCCTCTCATTCTGAGAGGATTCCTGTGCCCAGCAGTGGGATGTAAATAAGCTGATGATCACCATCATCATCATCATGTCAGCCAAAAGACGTCCACTGCTGAACATAGGCCTCCCCCAAGGCTCTCCACTCTGACCGGTCTTGTGCTTTCCCCATCCACCGCGGTCCCGCAATCCCTACTAGGCTGATGATGACTATGATGAATTCACATGTAATACGAGCCACTTAACTTATAATGGTAAATAATTAAAAATAGTGAGCTACTCGTATATTTTTGCTCGGGTATATGTTTCTGTAAAAAGGTCACAATTAATACAAGCTTTATTTTTGACAGTTGATGCCTTCTAAAATTCGTGACCACTGGAAGTGGGTAAAATGTAAGGTAAACAAAGCTACTTGGAAAGTTAAGAAATTAATCAATTAGTTTGTCTCTGATTCCCTGGAGGATGGGTAGGGTTCTGGTTTGGGATGCGATCTGTGTCGATACAGTAGCACCCTCACATCTCCAGGGAGCCACACAAAAAGCTGGGCGGCGGCAGAAACGGCCGAAAATATTAAAAAATCTAAATAGGTATCAATCTCTCGGAACTATAATTTTGTTGTCGTCGGGTTTGAAACCTTGGGTCCATGGGATCCCGGCGCTTACAAGCTTTTTTCAGAGTTGCAAATGCGCTTAGTCGATGCAACTTGTGACTAAAGGGCTGGCAGTTTTCTCTCTAAGAATCAGCATCGCTATTCAGCGAGGCAACGCTGCCAGCCTTTTGGGCACCATGTGCCACGGGGGCCTTATTTAGATTTAATTTAGTTTTAAGTTTTAGTTTATTTACTTTTAGCATAGATTTAATGTCATTGTCAATTGCTTTCATTATGTAAATAATAATAATTAAAGTTAAAATCAACTAGGTTAAGAAATATCGTTTCAATAGTCGAAGTCATTAAGTGAAAAAAGCGTTTTATGACAGAAACAAAGTAAATTAATAAGCTTAATTAAATGTAAGAGATATCAATCGGTTCTGTTAATACTGTTTTAAATTTAGTTTAAATTCACAATTTTGCAGCTCCGGAGTACTTACTTTGTCGCAGTAAATAATCATTCAACATTATAATAGCTCTCGTGTGAGTAATAAAGTAATCGGGAAACATTTTCAGCAGAGTGTCGGACTTAAATAACATACTTAGGGATCTTCTTTTACTGGCATAACATTAATTGTCCTATTATGAAAACGTAGAACAGACTTGGCATAACGTTATTGCGCATAAAATTAATATGCATAACTTTATCAGATAACTATTGAGTCGCTTAAAAAAAACTAAATTCAGAGGGATGATTATAATACGTATTATTTGAATTTACGTTGGCCTATTATACTATTACTACTATGTGTATTATTTTATGTTTATTAATATTATGTGAGGCCTGTGCCCAGCAGTGGGACGTAAAAAGGGCTGGTGATGATGATGATTATGTGAATTTACAGTTATAGTTATAGAGAAAAAAATTGACAAATGCGTCTTTTATTTGTTTCAGTTTAATCAAACTTTAAATTATTCCAATATCAATGCTCTAAATTTAATACAGCATGATTTTCTTTTGTTTTAGATATAAGCAAAAAGCGTTTATACATATAAGTAAACAATCGCGGAAAACAAAAGTAATTTCTACCAATTATAGAAATACTGTTCAGGTCCGTATTCTTTGTATTGTTCACGTCCATCACAACCAATGGGTATTTTAATTAATACTACAGAGGAAAGCAATTTAGTTAATTTATTATTTGTTTTGCCACGAAATATGGATTAGGATTTCCGCCCTTCGTTAAAAACGTAACATGGAAAGTAAAGTAGTTGCAGCTTTGAGATCAATGACCCGCGCCCATCCCTTAAACTTAGCTAGTTCTGTAGTTGTACCTACTCTTTCTTTGTAATAATCTGTAGCTTAATATTTCAAAATAGAGAACAAATTCTTAAATGCAGTAAAAAGTAATTTTATGTTGTAAAATTCTCACATGAACATGAACCCTGAAAACAATACATTCTTTTTCTTTGGGCAGTCGTGTATAAAAAAGCAAAAGACGGCAAGGTTCGTGACGTAAGTAGGTAGACGACAAAAACAATACCCAGTATATAGGTACGTAATACAGTAATTAATATATTTTTAACAGAAATTGTTGTTTGACAAGCGGACGTCATTTAGAAATTAGTTTTAAAATTTGAACAAAAGACAGTATTATAGAATTTGCGGCCTAAGCTTTAACCAATTAAAAACTCGTTTCGTTCAAAAGGCTCGTCATAAGATTAACTTCAAAGAGACTCGACATTTAATCTTCTTTGAAAGAAAAGCCTGCTGGATAGTTGTCAAGGCCGGGGTCTATTGGAAGTATTAAGAGTAATCATAATAGCACGAGTCATCCAATAGGGCATAAGTCGATTACATTCGATTATACTTGGAATGGAAAGCTTTAAAAGGTTATTAAGGGTCGGAGATTTATATTGGTTGAAGTTTAATTTAAAATATGTTGGTTAGAAGATCTTAAACGTATCTTCGATGCAGTCCTGAGGATCGAGCACGACTTTTCGAATCCTGCGTTACGTAAAATCACAGTATGTATATAAGCTAAAGCAGTACAGAAACTAGGCCTTTTTGTTGAGATGATGACGTAAGCGCCAATTGAGCGTTAGGGTTGTCCTCTTATTTTTTGTAAAATTGAAAAGTTTCTGTGTAGTTAGCTCTATTTTAGCTATTTAAGCCTTTTTTGAGATAACTAGCTAGTTTTCATTAGAACATTAGGGTTGTCACTCTTAATTATTAAAAAATCATGGGTTTTTATTTTTTATTTACTAAAACGTTTATTTGGGTTTTATAATGATCAAATAATCGAATGAATTGACTGACTAGTTTACAAACAAAATTGTGTAATTAAATAATCATCAACATTTTAAGAAAACTTTATTTTCGTTAGTTATTAAAAATGCCAAACTGTCATCCGCCGTCTTGGATCAAAAAAATAATATCAAATTCGAACTCACCGCTGCCAAATTACGTGAAATCGATACCCATGACCATTTTAGTGATAAAAATGCCAAACTGTCACCCGCCATCTTGGATCCAAAAAATTATGCCAAATTCGAGCTCACCGCTGCCAAATTACACGAAATCGCCACCCTTATGATAATTTTATTAGCAAAAATAACAAACCCAATCCGCAATCTTAGATTGATTTTTTTTTATTCCACTGATTACAATTCGAATTAAATTAATAAAAGTGGATAAGTTATGTCACTATGCTATTACCATTATTCATCATTAAATTATACCACCTATCTAATAACAATTATATATAAAAATATATAAAAACAAACAAACAACATACAAGGTATAAAAGACGATACCCAATTTCGAGGAAGACGTTCCAATATATAAACTGTAGCCTGAAGAAGTAATATTACTGTCAATAAGGTTTTGATAAAGGTACAGCAAAACGTGTAATACAGTACAGTCATCAAATATTCTTTTAGCAACATATGTTTTAAGACCAAAGGATGGAAATAAAAAACATGTTTTGCAAATAGGTATTACCTATTGTACTTAGGTTAGGCCGTATAGTATAGGTTTCTTTTACATGTCTCGATCCACTATCATGTTGGAAAACTTAGAGCCGTAACTTACGTACTTTACTTGGAGATCGTGACAGGAAAGTAAATTGTTCTGGTTTTGCTGTACTATTAATTATTTTGTACTTTTGTTCCTAAAATACAGTTCTACATTTTGTTTTAACAATGTTGAGTTTTGTTTTATGTATATTTATTTCTGGTACTTACCTAGTTTCGAAAATGTGCGTAGCCTTATTTATGTATGACGGCCCTTAGACATAAGTTTTCGTTAAGGCTGTCAGTGAAGTGCTTGCTTGAATTTATTAAAAAAAAGAAATATGATGATATAAATAGATATCTTGAGCGATTGCCACATCACATTTCCAGTTTCAAATCGTATCTAGACAGTAACAGACGTGATTTGCTAGAATTTGAAGCACTATATAAGGCCGATTTGCACCGCCCGGTTGCCACCCGGTTACACTGCACTAACCCGGGGGGCTAACTTGACGTATTTGTATCGTCTGAAGTTACGTAACCCGCGGTTAGGTTAGGTTAGTCGGTCTAGGAAACGTATCATGTATCCTGTCTACATCAGTTGCAAAAAATAAGAAATACTCCCCTTGAGGTTACTTCTTAGCAGTTTCTGCTTACTGTACCTAGGTTTCAAAGCTTCTAAGGTGCTTGATTATAACAATCATGTTATTTGCTTATGTTCGTTTTAAAAATCTAAAATTGTAACGGTTCCAATAATTTTCGGGTTACGCAAAATCGATAGAGTTTTAGTTCTCATCTCAGGGAAAACGCGTTATTCCTAGTTTTTACGCACATTATTTTCCTATGCATATAGCAAGGGTCGTTCGCCTAGTTAGGTGGTAAACCTGTATATACATATATAATACAATAATTAATTAAGTCTCTATCAATGTCAGTGGTTAATAGAAATAAAGCTAACATTGTTGAGGTTGCTGCGTAATCGCGCGACACTTAATTCGCCTGACGATATTGCAACGGCGTAAGTTTATTGCTGAGCGCACGCAGCGGGGGGCGGGGCCGGAGCTGCAGCTCTATTATATAGTCAACAGCGATGGCAACGAGTCGGATTGTTTAGAAAGTTAAAATTTTTTTGTTGCTCATGGGTGTATAACTTTACATCCAGGTAAACTTAATGAATCAATTTTAGTAAGTATTTGATAGCAAGATGCGAATAGCGTTGGGGATACAGGTTTGGTGGCGTGCTTGAATGAATATTATTATTTTAAAGAATACACTCCTCTGTGACAAAAAGTCTTAAAAACCTATTGCTATGACAAGGTATTTATTGATTGATTAAGTTCAGTCGCCAAAACTTTTACCTGACTATTACCTACTCTGTTTTTTAGTTCAACAAGGTGCATGAATGATCAGTTGAAAGTCCGCGTTCTCGACCATCAAAACTACCTTAAAACAGCTAGCAACATAGCTAAACTTTTAATGGATGATTCTGAGTATTTTGTAATTAGAAGTTAAATGCATTTCAGCTCCTCTGCAGGGAATCTAGCGTTAACTAAACAGAAACCAACTTTATGGCAAACAGTCGAGTCGTGCCAAGTCTTTAGACTCGATACAGTTGGTTGGATCCCTAAATCAGTCTTCCCACACTCTCAACATTTTCGACAGACTGAACCAACGCCATCCTATACCAAGGGTTGATAAGAAACCTCCCCACGTGTACGAGAGGTACCCTAAATTTTTTTTTAAGTTTTACTTACCTAATTCTACTTTGTCAGTGTGTTTAGTGAGTATGTAGATAGAAGAAGGTATTGATTGCCGCAGAAAACATTTACTTAATAAAAAAAAATGCTTGACTAATATAATAGAGTGTGTGAGTGTGTGGCAAAAGTAGCGGACCTAGCGGTTCTCTACCATCTGCCCGGATTTCAATTGCTATAATTGTATCACTTGCTGTAATGTTTGTTTCAGTGTTTATAAATAAAACCTCAATTGAATTGAACACTGAAGTCTTTACTTTTATTATTGATAGTTTATCAGTCTACATCAGTTGCAAAAAATAAGAAATACTCCCCTTGAGGTTACTTCTTAGCAGTTTCTGCTTACTGTACCTAGGTTTCAAAGCTTCTAAGGTGCTTGATTATAACAATCATGTTATTTGCTTATGTTCGTTTTAAAAATCTAAAATTGTAACGGTTCCAATAATTTTCGGGTTACGCAAAATCGATAGAGTTTTAGTTCTCATCTCAGGGAAAACGCGTTATTCCTAGTTTTTACGCACATTATTTTCCTATGCATATAGCAAGGGTCGTTCGCCTAGTTAGGTGGTAAACCTGTATATACATATATAATACAATAATTAATTAAGTCTCTATCAATGTCAGTGGTTAATAGAAATAAAGCTAACATTGTTGAGGTTGCTGCGTAATCGCGCGACACTTAATTCGCCTGACGATATTGCAACGGCGTAAGTTTATTGCTGAGCGCACGCAGCGGGGGGCGGGGCCGGAGCTGCAGCTCTATTATATAGTCAACAGCGATGGCAACGAGTCGGATTGTTTAGAAAGTTAAAATTTTTTTGTTGCTCATGGGTGTATAACTTTACATCCAGGTAAACTTAATGAATCAATTTTAGTAAGTATTTGATAGCAAGATGCGAATAGCGTTGGGGATACAGGTTTGGTGGCGTGCTTGAATGAATATTATTATTTTAAAGAATACACTCCTCTGTGACAAAAAGTCTTAAAAACCTATTGCTATGACAAGGTATTTATTGATTGATTAAGTTCAGTCGCCAAAACTTTTACCTGACTATTACCTACTCTGTTTTTTAGTTCAACAAGGTGCATGAATGATCAGTTGAAAGTCCGCGTTCTCGACCATCAAAACTACCTTAAAACAGCTAGCAACATAGCTAAACTTTTAATGGATGATTCTGAGTATTTTGTAATTAGAAGTTAAATGCATTTCAGCTCCTCTGCAGGGAATCTAGCGTTAACTAAACAGAAACCAACTTTATGGCAAACAGTCGAGTCGTGCCAAGTCTTTAGACTCGATACAGTTGGTTGGATCCCTAAATCAGTCTTCCCACACTCTCAACATTTTCGACAGACTGAACCAACGCCATCCTATACCAAGGGTTGATAAGAAACCTCCCCACGTGTACGAGAGGTACCCTAAATTTTTTTTTAAGTTTTACTTACCTAATTCTACTTTGTCAGTGTGTTTAGTGAGTATGTAGATAGAAGAAGGTATTGATTGCCGCAGAAAACATTTACTTAATAAAAAAAAATGCTTGACTAATATAATAGAGTGTGTGAGTGTGTGGCAAAAGTAGCGGACCTAGCGGTTCTCTACCATCTGCCCGGATTTCAATTGCTATAATTGTATCACTTGCTGTAATGTTTGTTTCAGTGTTTATAAATAAAACCTCAATTGAATTGAACACTGAAGTCTTTACTTTTATTATTGATAGTTTATAATGCTTGATTTAATGTTCTATAAGCGTACATTATGTGTCTACATACAGTATCTCAATCAACGAACTGCCACAGATAGGCATAAGGAATTAAGGCAGTGTTCCGAAACAATGTTTATTTGCCCAAAAGGCTTTTTTTAAGAAATCGTTAAATTGTTATATAACCTAACCTCTCTCTAAGGCTCTATACGATTGTAGGTTTCGAGAAAAACGGTTTTTGGGCAAATTAATATTATGGCATGTTATACGGTTATGGCAATTGAAATTCGGGCAAACGAGTGCCTCGGGACTCAGAAACCCAAGCACGAATAATCGAATCTCACGTAACGTAATCGAGTAAGTAGTAACGTTATTGTACCGCCCTCGAGAAAATTCATTTTAAATTTTAGTACCAAATCCAAACGTCACACAAATTTTCTCAATGATGTCACTACTCGATTACAAACTCTGGTTTTCAGTCCGCCCGCGCCGCTCTGCTCGCACTTCGTGCCTATTTACTTTGCTAGGTAGCGGGTAGACTTACTTACACTGCTGCACTGATGTGCACACACTTACTAAAATATAATGACACTAAACAAAATAAAACAGAAAAACAGAGGTTAGGAAATTTAAAGTTTGCATGCATGCCAATTCACAGCTTTCTATTACTAATGAGACTATCTGTCAATTTCCACTAACCTCATTAGATAGACCTCACGCGACACTAGCGATCTTAGCGGATTTTTGACACGCGATAATAGCCCTCATAGACGGACAGACAAACAGATGGGCATGGCGAAACTTGACTATGGAACCCTAGCTAACGGTGTTTAAGTAGGTATAGAAAAACTCGATTTGAAAAACGTTTTACTACCCGTTTTAATGCGTTGCTATTTAACAAAATTTCTTTCAATTTTAATTATACTTCAAGCAATAAAATAGTGGCTGTATCGGGGTCGACGACTCATAAACATTTGACTTCACGCAAAATTATGGCAAGATGTTTGTTCCTTTCAAAAGATAAATTGTTGGCCTGATAAAGAGATGTTTATGCTTTAGAGGAGCCCTATTTATGTTGGTAAATTGGGCGGAGAAGCCTACGGCGAGTCATTAGTGCCCAAGCGCCGGTGAGTCCAGAGGCCAATTTTCGCGAAATATAGAGATTACAATATCTCAGAAATTTTCGGCTTCTCTCGACCACCTATGACATTAATCTCTATTGGCACTCATATTAGTTTGAGCGATGGTAGATATTTATGTGAGAATTTTAATAGACTAGTATGCTTCGAGATGATTGGGGACTAGACATTGTCTCGATTGAACGAGAATTGGCCCCCAGAACGGCTAATTGCTTTTTCTCGCTTATTGCTCAGCTCCAATTTACTACTAGAACTTACATTAACACATTTTGATGTGTAAATTTAATCTCGATCACGGAACGTGTTACAAAGATTGTACACTAGAGCAAGATTAATGTCGCGAGGTCCATCTACCATCTACACACCACTAAATAACATTTTATTTCATAAAAAGAAAGGTTACAAAGATCAACGGCGAGATAAAAAAACAATAAATATTTTCTTCACTTCATTAAATTTATTTAAAGTATACAATAATTTGAAATTCATGAACGGTTTTCCAAAACATATTTCCCAATTAAATTCTTCTGAAAGGTAATTACAGCAAGGAGCATTTTCGTCGTAATGGGAATAGAAGGCGAGGGCTTCTAAGGTTTGGTTTGAAGGCTTTATCTTAGACTTTGTTTGGTGATTGGAGCTTTTCCTAGGAAATTAAGTCAACAGCGTACATTGGCACCTACACGTGGCTGGTAGTGGCCTGTAAAAAACAAATGTTCGGCTAATTATAAATATTTAAATAGGTATACTGTGTATAGACATTGACTTCTTAAGGTAAACGTCCCAAAGATCGACACGTTAATTCCACTAATTGACACCCTGCTTGTCGCATTTATTGCTACGTATTAAGATTGAAGGTGCCAACTGTTGGGACACAGTGTCAGGCACAGGGATATTTAATTTACTTACAATAAAGCTAATAGGAGAATACTTGACATAAGTTAAACTTTGTTAAGTAGTAAACTTTGCACAAACACGTATATAGGGTAGGCTTCTATTTAATTTGAGTATGTAAAGATTGAGAGTTGCTACTCTAACTTAATTTGCACTAGCTTTACTAACTGAAGCAGGCAACTTATGTAGTGGCAATGGGTACCACCTGCAATATTGCACCTGCTAAGGCTTACCTTTTCATGGATCCGTAATCAACAAGCAACCCTTACAGTTTCACCATGTCCAGTTGTCCGTCTGTCTGTTTGCGACATTTCAGAGACTCTATTGAAGCATGAAGCTGTACCTAATTTAGCATGCATATACACATTAATGTATATATATGCATGCCAAACACCGCACACTGGCAAAAGTCGCAAAGTCATAGAAGGAAGTCTTATTTTTTTAGGGTGCGCTCTTTGTGAAGTTATCATATTTCTTATTTGTTGTAATTGGTAACGGTAATTTAAATTACTTTACGTTGCTAATTTCGCAGTATTCTGATGGTAAGTAGGTAGGTATTTGCAATTTTAAATTATAAAGATGAAAATGAAAGATTCTCAATCAGAAAAGAGCTATAAGTAAGGGCTTTACGATTGCTGTAAAATAACAATGCTACGTAGCTACTACGTAGTTAATACGATTTTTGTCCCACTGTCTCAAGATGTTTGACTTGAATTAAACTTACACAAAAAGCCATGGTGGCCTAGTGGTTTGACCTATGGCCTTTCAAGCAGAAGGTCATGGGTTCGAACCTAGGTTCACACCTCTGAGTCTTTCGGAATTTATACGCGAATTTACATTTGTAATTTATCCTGAGGTTTTCAGTGAAGCCAACATTTCAAACATCGTGAGGAAATCTGCACACTCCTGGGGAACAATTCAATGGTGTTTGTAAGAAATTATGCTACAAGCCCTCTCATAGTGAGGGGAAGCCTCAGGCCTGTGCCCAGCTGTGGGGCGTAAACAGGCGGATGATGCTGATGCAACTTACACAGAAGGTGCCGCGGGCGGGGAACGGTGGTCGGGTTTGCGTCGATCGTTCGAGAAAGCGCGTGCCAGAGGCTGATTTGGCAGTGGCAGCCTTGTCGCGTCTATCTCGTCAAAGTTTCCAGGTGCTAATTAGGTATGCATACAAAAAGAAAAGACCATTTGAAAGGGTTACATTTTTGTCCCACTGTCTCAAGATTATTGGCTTGAATTAAACTTAAACAAAAAGCCGTGGTAGCCTAGTGGTTTGACCTATGGCCTCTCAAGCAGAAGGTCGTGCGTTCGAGCCCCGGCTCGCACCTCTGTGTTTTTCGACATTTATATGCGAAATCACATTTGTAATTTGTAAGGAAAACATCGTGAGGAACCCTGCAAACTCCTGCGAAGCAATTTAATCGTGTGTGTGAAGTTCCCAATCCGCACTGGGCCCGCGTGGGAACTGTAGCCCAAGCCCTCTCTATGTGAGAGGGGCCTGTGCCCAGCAGTGGGACATAAAAAGAGGCTGGTGATGATGATGATAATAATTTTGTGTCAAGACTCGCATGAATACGTACGTAGTAAGTGGGCGTAGCACGCAAGTTAGGGTTCCGTACCATAATGGTACGGTAAAGGAACCCTTATGGTGCAACTCTGTCCGTCTATCTGTCACAATTGATTCTCCCAGGAAGTAAAATAGTTGGGCAAGCATCATTGTAACATTTGTTTTTGCAAAACTTAGAATTTTAAGTACTTAAATGATACAAGTCTTACCACCCTGCTCAGCGTGATTTCCTTTGTTCCTGTCCTTGTCCTTATCTTTATCCTGTCAAAGAGCATTTGAGTTTGACGTTAGTTTTATACTCAGTTAATAGGTCCGTGTATAAGTTTAAGGTACAAAGTATGTTATGTAATGGAGTACGAACCTGTTGAGGATCAGCAGTACAGGCAACTAACAGCACCGCTAGGGTGAAGACTAGTGCTTTGTTCATGATTGATATCTGGTAAAAAAAATGAAGATCGTGATTCTTTGTGCACATTGGCAGAAATTTAGACAGAAAAGTTTAGGTAAAAGCATGATTATGATCGAGACTAGAAGAGGCGCGGGCGGCTAGTACTGGCTAGTAACATCCCAAGCCTTGTGGCCGGATTTACTCATAGCCTATCGTGACAGTGTGTGCTGCCATGCTTCGCTCATAGCTACCGTTATAAAGACGTTACACGTGCTTTTAAAAACGTAGTGATCACACAAATTTACCGCACCCATTGATGGTCAGAACTGACTGTCGGTGTAGCACGAAATACGGAATTACTTTGTGAGAGAAAGCTTGTGCCCAGGAGTGGGACGGATGGTAACCTATCGCAACTCCGAAAAAACGTTTCACCTTCGCTTCGTTTCACCTTTTTTTCGTTTGTACGAATGCATTATTTTCTAAAACTGTAAATATTTCAGGATTTATTTCAGGATCGTATCGTGTAGAACCCTTTAGGTTGGGTTAGGTTTGTTTTATGAAAATCCTGAAATATTTAGTTTCAGAAAAAAATATATTCGGACAAACGAAAAAAGGTGAAACGAGAAAATAGTGAAACGGTTTTTCCGGACAAACGATAGGTAACCCTATGAACGATATGTATGTAATACCCTAAAAAAAAAACAGTACCGTAACTGACTGGCTGACAGACAACTTGAAAGAGACTTGAAATTTGGCAGACATATATAAGACAGACATAAGTACCTTGAGTATTCTAGAGGTTCACCGAGAAGGTGTTTTTCGAAATTCCCACGGGATAGGGAACTAGCCCATTTTGTAATATTTCACGGGGGCAAAGCCAAGGGGTGTAAGCTAGTTTGTTTATATTCCAACAATAATTAACAGCTTGAGAAAAAGTAATGCCTTAGGGCTTGAACATTGAACTTGTAGCATTTATGCCTTTTTCCCGTAAAATGAAAATTGTCTGAGTTCAGGACATGATATCCATGGAAGTGACTGATCTCATCGAAATGAGAAATTGTTTTATGTAGGTAAAATGAATGTACTTACGAATCAAATTTTTCAAGTTTTTTCTGGTTTTTTAACTTGCCTTCGTGAAAGGTGTTGTTAATGCTAAGATATTGTTCGAAATCACATTTTATACTAGAATCTATAGGTACTAATTAAAATAATTGGGTATGGAAAATTTAAATTCAATTAGACCATGGCGAAATGCAATTCGCTGTACATGTAACACGTGCCAATGAACCAGAACCGATTACCTTGCTTCTCGGCGACCAATGTAATTGATATGGATCACTGCAAAGTAATGCAGGATTTAATTAATTATTTAAAACATTGAATCTTAGTCATGACATGTCTAATAATTATGAATTATCTTATTCATCATTTTAAAATACCAACGTTTTTTTTGCCTTCTACATTCAGTCGTTTGGGTCATCTAAGTGCATACCACCTGCTACAGGTTTGATCATTACACATTTCTGTAGTCAATCGTGTCGTGCATATGATTTACGCATGTATCTAAATGGAACCTCTCAACGTTGTGCACAACTTAAAGATACGCAATTACTAATTTCAGCTCATTTTAAACTATTTGAAAGAGGCCTCTTAAAGCTGACGCCGATCTCCACCTAGTCTATAGTAATTTGAGCAGTAGGTATAGGGGTGTGGTCGGTCCCAAACGTTACTGCCGCTGAATTGGTTGGTAGTAGTGACAAAATATAACGTGTTCAGGTTCTTTTGAGTCCGACTGTACTTAGACTTTTTACGAACTTTTATATAACTTGCCGTGTTAGTATTAATGTACTTATGTCAAATATTGCATGTCAAATTTGACCCACATCTAAATAGTGGTCCCTACTTGAAATTTGGCGGAACCCTAAAAAGAGTTAAAGCTCTCAGAGATATCAAAATGTCGTTCTCTAGCATGTCCAAATACAATTTCACACGCATGAAACACTGATTAAGCCGTTTCTTTACTACAAGAACTATTGTGTAAAAGAAAAGTAATGAACCGTGAATACATATTTCACTTTACGCCCATGTCACGGCAGTGAAACGGCTAAGCCACAATATTTTGACTTAGGTGTATAATTTGTGAAGAAGACAAGAGTTAGAAACTTGGCTCTACATGATCCCGTCTTGTCAACATTTTACATTTTAATAAGTACACGATTCATTTAATATTAGCGGACGCGTAGTGTGCTTTTAAGACAACATTGTAATTATCAAAATAGGCAAAAGGAGCACTTCTAGTTCTATTCATTATTTTTCGGTAAGTAGTTTTTGTAGGTACCTATTTTTTTAAGCCTGTGTTAATTAGCCCTTTCGATGCCAAGAACACCTAAGGTGTCACGACACCCAGCACACATGCTGTAGTTGCCTACCACGCCACCGACACTTATTGAAAAGTGAAATAGTGACTAAAATTCTGTGTCAAGTTGGCATTCGACATTATAATGATATGGCGTGTGGGTGACAACCTTTGTTTACTTCAATGGCGTTTAAAGGATTAAATCGCAGCCCTCGCGAGAGGTACGGGTGGGGGTGACTGCAATATCTAAACGAGTTATAGCAGTAAGGGTGATCTATGGTTATCGGTTGATGGTGATAATAATATATTAAGTTTGTTGTTAGACAATAGACTTTTCCTGAAATTTGATATTACATCGCTTGGAAACCATTATGGACTGGGTACATTAATTAGTATAACGTTCACTTGTAAGTTGCTTTAGGAAAATCTGAAGCACAGGTATATCGATGTCACTATATCAAGTACTTACCTAACTATCACAGGCAATCGCAGGTATTACTTAGAGAAGCTTTTCACAAAATATTAAGATTTTTGCTCCTTTCAAAATAGATTGTTACCTACTTACTCAGTGTCCGTGATATAATTTAACAGACGTCTGTGTTTTGGAAGAGCCCTATTTACGTAGGGTAATTGGGCGAAGAGGCCCACTTCAAGTCATTACGTCATTAGGTGCCGAAATGCTGCTAGTCAGGATTAAAGCCGACAGGGCACGCCACTACCTTGGGAAAAAGAAATCTTAACACTCGTAATGTTAACATTTAGCTACTAATAAATTTAGAATACAGTTTGTTTCAAAAGGGTTCACCGTATGACCGGAAATACATGTTTAGGTACTCGTATACATATTTTATGGAAGGTACCTTAAAAAAGGTGACGGTATGTAAGTAAGTATATAAATACGCACTTAATATGAATCATGTTTATCGTATTTACTTGTGAGGTAAGTAAATGTCCTCCGACTATGTCCAAATCGTTGGCACCCTAATCTTAATTCTTACAATTAAAGGTGGTCAGCCGATGCATTGAGGCGTTTACCTATAAATAAAGTAAAAGTACAATTCATCTTTTTAAATCGATCCCTAGAAATATTGTTTATACCCTGAATAAATTGTAATAACTGTACGTTTACCGTACTAGGGTAAAGTTGTGAAACTGAAAGTGAAGAAACTCTTGGTTTTCGATATAAACTAGACCGTCAGGGTAGTTAAGTACTTATAAAAATAACAACAAAAGACTTTTAATCAATATATTTATAATAAAAATAAATTAATTTTAAAAATTACATGCCATGCATTTTATCCGAAAACATCATGAAAAGAATAATTTACAGGTACATTTTTGAATTAGGTATTCATAATCTTGCGTAGGTAATATCGTTATAACATCTAGATATTTAAACCTCCCTCTCCTTAACAATAGTTTAAAGTTATCTATGATAGTTGTCAATATTTCCGTAACTAACGTTTATTTAATTAACAGTTGGAAAGAGTACAAGTTATAGATATTTATCTTAACACCTATTTACGGACAGTTAACACTAGAACCATCTAGAACCCAAAATACTTAAGTAAGACTGGAGAACACTATACTCCAATTTACAAAACTAGCTTCTAAACAATCAGTAAAAAAAAAAACATTTCATAGAATTTCAAAAACTACAGTGCGTAAAGTAGAATAGGAGCTATCGATTAGCACACTAGATCTTGTTCCCCATTAGGGGTGAGAAACTCGAACCCTAATCGAGTAGTCCAGGGGTTAATTGAAGGGGCATCACAGAAAGGGACAAGTCCGTCGTGGGTTTAGCGGAAGGCGCGGGCGAGGGGGAAGGAGTCCATGGAACGTTTGGAGCCGATGGGGAAGTGGGACAGGTCGATCTCGTCCATGGGGTAGTCCGGCCGGGTCCTCTTCTTGTCGTAGATTGACCTGGAAATATGAGACAGTTATAATATTACAGCTCTGTTAACTTGGTAAATGTCATGACCGTGTTTGGGAGTTGCTAAGGCGCGGATGTGGTAACTGTGGCTTGCTAGCTGTAGAATTCTGGAACTTTCAACTTACATTCCAGTCGCGTTCTCCAATATCATAACAGTTAACAGTTAATAAATATCTAAACATGAACATTTAGTAACCGGCAATAAGGTCTGGGTATAGATATTAGAGGTAGAGACCTCGACTGTATACGACAAATGTGCATTGACACCTATGATTAATTTCCAACTTAAAACATTCCCTTTTTCTAAGGAGATTAAAATGCTTATGATTGCATGTTTTATGTAACACTAACTTTTCGTCCCCTGTACATACGTTAAACGCAGTGACTCATATGTCATATGTGGCTTCCCTTAGAGGATGACCTTATACGTCTCGCGCCTTCCTCACCCCACCTCACTTCTACTAAACAACTTCCTTTTAGTGGCGACATCCAGTGAATATCGGTCTCACTTCATTTTACCCAGTGTTATCACAAATAACGCGTCTTTTCGAAAAAAAAAAAACTTTCAGAATTCGTACCGAATACGTAAATCACTTATTATTATTTTTTTTAATATTATAAATAAAGGCCTGGTGCCCAGCAGTAAGACGTAAATAGGCCGATGGCCGATGATGATGATGGTGGTGATGATAATGATTATAAAAAGGTATTATAATAATGTTAAACGTAGAAATCCTAGCCTGTACATTGGTGTATGTCACAAGTCAAAGTAAATTATGCTTATGATGTAGTAACAAAATAATTATTGATTGCGACTTGACTTACTTGTGATGCAGATATCATAAGTATTAAATACGAAAAACATTTGAAACGTAGAATAACAAGTTGAGCTGTTATAGATACTTATTGTATTTATATATTTAGTTTTTATCGTTTAAATAATGTACAGAATGGCTCTAAAAAGCAGCCATTTCAGCGTCTGGCTCAGGGAAGCCCCTTAAACGGGCCCAAAGGCATAACGAACATCGGAAACAAAAAGCTATACCTACACTTATGGGTATTTTATTTTTATCTATGAATGGAGGCCTGTATGCCCACTTTATATTTTGATTAGTTCATTACAACAAAATATCAATTTACGTGCAACACAGAGCCCTACACTATACAATGGTAGAACATCACAAGGTGACGGCGAACCAGCAGGGTACAATCAACGATGCTGAAAACCAAGTTAAACAAGAGTTACTTGATGATGGAAAACAAACATTTGCTCAGCCGATGTCGGGTACAGCGAGTCCGCGGAAACAAAAAGTTTCAACGGACAAGTTGAGCCACGAAATCAATTTCGCGAAAAGATATTACTATTTACTATCCAGACCGGTCATAGGGCTAGTTGTGATTAGAAAATATTCAGTTAATGTTCATCCCGCTCTTTCTTTCTCTATCTCTATTACGTAAAAGTATATATATTAATGAACTAAGGTAGCTAAGGATTGTAGGCGAACTAATGTGTAGTCTTTAACGTCCAGTGTAATGTATGCTACTAGACAAATTATGTACAACAACCCCATACCACGATTCCAATGGAATCAATCCATCGATTTTTACGAATATAAAATTTTTAGAAAGTAATTGCAAATTAGGTATTATAACTAGAGTAGATAAGAGAGGAGGTGCAATTCTGATGGTGGTTCATACTAGTATATACCTTAGGTAAAGCTTCAGTTAACGTGAGTGTGAAGTAAGTTTCTACCGACTAGCAGCTGCATTTTTTCAAAATAGTCAAATAGTTTGGTACGCTAATATCGTATTGCAAAAAGATTGGTTTTATTGGGTCTTGGATGTTTAATATGTATACAAGTATGTATTTATCTATATAACTATGTTTATCCGTTGTCTAGTACTCATAGTACATGCTTTGCCTAGTTTGGGACTAGGTCAATTTGTGTCAATTGTCCCATGATGTTTATTTATTTATTTATTACTAGTTAAAGTTGTATGCACTTAATCGCCCAAATGATGTGAAATAATATTAATATATATATTAATATTAATATACCTACATAAAAGCACATGCTAATTTGAAAAGTTTTTTCATCTAGTGCATTGGAAAATAAAAAAAACCTTAATGGAAAAGTTTCGTAGCTACCTCGTGGACCTCTACGGGTCTACGTAGTGCTACACTTAGAGGTCGAGAATAGTTTTATGTTACAAAAACATACAATCAATTAAACTTACATAGGTGAGTCCAAGTAGTTGGGTCCGAACATGTGGTAGAATCGCTTGGCGTACGGGAACGGCATCGACGTTTGGTCGATCTCGTCGAAGTTTCGCTTTCTTACGAAGTTGTCCAAACCAGACCTACAAAACACTTGGCTTAATTTTTGGACCAGAAAGCTAGCTTTAGTGGATCCCCAGAGCAGTGAGAGGACAAAATAAACCAATGAGGTAGCAGGGCTCTGAAAACTAAAAAGGAAGCGATCACTGGTTATTTCTATTCCTCAATCGCCGAGAGTCGTCATACAGCTCTGGTTCTACCGGCCTTAGTAGAAACTAAGTTCTACAGTTTGAAAGCTTATAAAAGTATATTTAAAGTGTTGGATTTGTACTGTCATATATAAGAGTAGGTATACAACAGTTTCTATTTAGAGTGGTAAGTACGAGTACATGCTTAGTAACAGTGAGTTTTGGATGACCTATTTGATTTCCAGACCTCGCCTCCCACAAGAAACAAAAATAAAAATTCAGTGCAGCGTACTTAGCACGCAGGCAGCCTCTCGGACTGTTCATTGTTCTCACACATGAGACAATCTTATGTTGTTCTACTTGTGTTGCTTGCAACTAGGCTCTACTTGGTTTTATTTCAATTCTCATCTTAAAATACTTACCTTGCCTTACCATTGTTAAAACAGTAATACGTATTTCGGTATCACTTTAATTGTGTGGTCTTAGTTACTTCTAAACCTCGCAAGCACGGTGGCTCAAAAACAATTTCATCGAAGTACACTTTTCATTAGTGCATGGCTATAGAATTGTAAGCACAGGCCACGGGAAGAAGAGCGTAGTTCGTAATACAATATTTTTTCTGCCTTGTTGTAAACGACAGTGATGGACTGATGGATAAAGCGTATCGTGCTGTCTAGACAAGAGTGGTCGTGGCATAGCCTGCGACCAGTCTGTTATTTATTTTGGTATAGTAACAATAACAACGTTTATATGCGTTAGAGAATATCAAAAGCGACTAAGTACTTGAAAATAATGAATAATTAAATAACATCGTGGAAATTAATTTTGTTATGAATCGAAACATACGGACTCCATGCTTACGCTACTTTCAGTAGAATCGTAACTGTTGTAAAAACAAACCGTTGTCGTAAACCGTGTGCATGAGGTCATTAATCGAATTACTTTGTGGAACTACACGTAATGTGTTTCGGTTAATTTAATTAAGACCACTTTGATGTCATGTTAGGACAGGTATCCCACTCGAGTAGCTACTCGATTTGACTAGGTATAGTAAAACTTTATCACAACGAGTCCCTATATGTACCTACTTACTATTCAATTCAAATTTAGCCCCGTGAACCTCTTAATGTTTGTGCCAATGTCGGTCGAGGTATATCTGTCGCTATATCAGTCATAATTTATAATTTATTAATAATGTTTAATTACTTACTGTAAAACAGATCTATGATGGTCTGTTAATCAAATTGATCTAATATGAATACTTGTATTTTTAGTAGGTGTGTCCCTTGTGGATATCATTTGCTGACGTATCATCTGGCCACTAAAATGTTTTTCTATATAATCTAAGTAATTTTAAAAACCGTAAAACTATTCATATTTTTTCTATAAAGATAGAAGAATAATTTCACTAACCTGTCGATCTCATCGAAGTTGCGCTTCGGGAGCCCATCCCCGTAATATCCGTAGTCCGGCGCTACCAGCGTCCACATCTGCTTGTTGCTGTACGGGCTAGCGATCAAACATTCATTAGAACACGATAGATTGAAAAAAAAAAACAACCAAATATGAGAAGTAAGAATGACCTTTTAAGTTATATAGGTTTAGTGTAGTAGTTATCGGCCTCTGAACATTACATTGCTGAATAAGAGTTGTGCAGTGTAAATAAACGTTGGTATTAAGGTCACCAATATGAATACACCACAAATATGAACAAACCTTATTACCGCGGTATACCTACATACAATAGTGGTGTTTGCAATTTTTGGTGGATATATCTTTTTGCCCTTGGCGACTGTATATTATTATATACCTACAGAACGATCGAATGCAATGAATGTCTTTTTCTTGAAGATCAATGTTGCTGTTAATTTATTATTAGATATAATTAATGTGAATTTATCAATTTTTAACAGTTCCTGCAAAACGAAGTCGCTTTAGGAATGCGTAAGGTAAACTGGAACTTAATTCACCGAACTTTTAGAGAAGCAATGACAGGCGACAATTTAGTACGTAAGTACACAAAATGTACATATTACGCTTTGTTGCAGTATTCTTGGTGAGTAAATAAATTGTTCGAAGAAGGGATTCAATGCACGGAGTGTCTGTTGAAATGTACATTCTTATCTCAATGTACACACAAACAAAACGGGACCCGTAGTAATATCGGTGTGGGAAGGAGATGAACAGTGGTCGAAAACGACTGATAAGGATAATAAGGCTGACGAATTTCCCTGTCATGTCTTGTGTTTGGTTATTCACACAGTTTGCAAAAATATGCAATTTCTTGAAATTTTGTCGTTGGATATTTATATAATGCAAATACCTAAGACGTAAATTTACAACGTTAAAGAGAAATATTTGTCTGATGGAAGGTCAGTACTAAGGTATGTAGTTCTTTTAAAAGCTGAAAAGGTGCGTAGGATGATTCTTAGCAAATTAAATCCAAGTTTTGTTTATTCTCACTTATTGCCTAAATCAAAGGCAAGGCCTATTCTTCCTAACTTTTTTGTGGCTAGCTTCCAGATTGGAAAGATGCCAGATTTTTCTTACAACATTGTAGTAAAACTTCAAATAGGACATGCTTGTTGGTGGCTTATTTAGTACTAAATTCTTCACTTAATTTGCACTTCATCGAGAATTCGTGTGCAGCGCCGCAGGGCACAAAACCACTTTATCTGAATAATCAACCCCCTGCAAACACTCTTAAAAGCCCAATTCGATACATTCCAGAACAATAACAGAGGAATGTAGCCTAATGCCAACAAAATTATTTTACTCTCGATGACATCTTGAGCGATATGTATAAGTAGGCCGCGGTAATCCTGCCGCTAAGCAGCAGTGCTTGCACTGTTGTGTTCCGGTGTGGAGAGTAAGGCAGCCGGTGAAATCATTCATCTTAGCTCTCTAGGTTGGCAACGCATCTGCAAACCCTCCGGTGTTGCGGGTGTCTATGGGCAGTGGTGGTCACTTATCATCAGGTGACCCACTTACTCGCTTGCCTTCCTCGTCGTATATAAAAAAAAAGTTGGTACACAATGGATGTCTAATGAAAGTAACTCAAAGCGACGCGCCCCAGAAAACTTGTTTATACTAGAGCTCTTGATCTTGAGGAAAGGTTTGATTTGTTTCGACATTTTGCAGTCAGATAGAAAATTTGAATGCAAATTTATTTTTTGGGATACACTGATTTTCAATACTTGAGATAGGTACTAATAGGTATTACTTCTAAAGGTTGATCCCAAAATAAGCTGTAGGCCGAGCACGAGTTTTCGAATCCTGCGTTACGTTACGTTATCGTATCCAAATCGAGAAACCTCATTCCTCGTACTAAATTGTAGTTCCAAATACGCTCGCGAGCGGGCGCTGTTCCAAACGTCATACAAATTTCACGATAACGTTACTACTCGATCACGTTACGCAGGATTCAAAAACTCGTGCTCGACCCTCTGCTGCCCTGAGTCTAGTTTTTAAGACCAATTAGAAATGATTGAAAAGTGCATGGAATTATTGATGTAGATATGGTAGGTAGGTAGGTACCTACAAAGAGAAAGGTACAAAAACATATTATACCTAGTTTACTTGTTTATAAACTTTTTT
This sequence comes from Clepsis dumicolana, assembly GCA_963691665.1. NCBI lineage: Eukaryota > Metazoa > Arthropoda > Insecta > Lepidoptera > Tortricidae > Clepsis > Clepsis dumicolana. The sequence goes on from OY829513.1 coordinate 9,025,750, forward strand.
AATGGCTACAGGTACGGCTACGTAATGTAATAAAGTGTGCTATTTTAAATAATGATAGCAACAGTCGGTTAGTACTTAAACTAGTTTATTAAATTGACTCATTGTTTTTGTAATATTTTTTCCTGGAACTTACTTGTTGTCATATCGCCTCCCGTAGAGATACGGCATGAGTCCCGCGTGGCGAGACTCCCGCACCTGCCGCACCAGACTCCCGCCGTCCGCGCTACGAGCCTTGTGACCTAGCCATACCACGTCACCAACATTAGATACTACACGGAAAATACATCTTCCCATATTTCACAAAGAAAAAAACACATCTTACCTCCAAAGGAATCGAAGAAAAGGGAATCAAAAACCAGATTGGCTGCAATCATTTTATTTTCTAAGATAAGTATAGTATTTATTACTTTAAGATCAAATTGCTAACGACTGGTAAACAAAAATACTTTCATGGTATCACATGTTGCGTTGTACGATTTGAGAAAATATTACAAATTCTGATGGTTTTTGAGAACTTTTGTATTAACTATTAATTTGGCCGATTAAACAAAGTTGCCGCCGCCAAGTGAATCTAGCTGGCGTACAAAGTTGCCACCGCCGAGCGAGTCCAAGTTTCGGACCATGTTCCCGCCTCCCAGGGTGTCCAAAGTCCTCTTAACAAAGTTCGGCCCACCGAGCTGGTCGAGGTTCTTCTTCACAAAGTTGCTGCCTCCAAGGGAGTCAAGGTTTCTCACAAAATTTCCTCCACCAAGAGAGTCCAGGTTACGAACAAAGTTGCCACCTCCAAGGGAGTCTACAAATCTGGTCTGTCTCTGGCCGTAGATGTCCCTGCCGAGCATGGAACTGCCTCCGATACCGTTCAAATTCCTTCCAAGGAGACTAGAACCACCGATGCCATTTATGTTCCTTCCCAGCATGCTGGAACCACCAACACCGTCAAGATTTCTGCCCAGCAAACTCGACCCACCAATCCCATTGATATTTCTACCCAGCATCGTGGACCCTCCGATTCCATTTAGATTCCTCCCCAATAGAGTAGACCCTCCGACCCCATTGAGGTTCCTGCCTACCATCGTGGTCCCTCCTATTCCACCCAAGTTACGCTCCCCAACCCTGTTGTCGTACTGCATTAGGAACCGCATGAAATCTTCTATTTCTTCTTTTTGCTTATATCCTGTAACAAACCCGCTAATCTATATTTTGAATTGATTGCACCTGAATATGACAAATGTAAAGTGCATTACAAAGAAACATCAGTACTCACCGTTGTTAATGGAAAACGGATGCACAGTGCACAAAAGCGTTGTGATTAATCTTCGTGCGGAGGTTCTGTGAGTGATTAGTGCGTTGCTGATCCATCACCGGAAGAAACACATGGTGTCGAACAGGAGGGTGTATTTACAGACAAGACATGTGCAAGTTTATTGAGATACCTCTTAATATTCTTTGAAGAAGTGCATTGGGGTAAAACTGATTCATAAAACACCGGTCGGTTTGCGATTGGTGTTGGTACATAAAAATAAAAGAATGTGAGAAATATTAAATATATAATTTCGTGATCATACTAAGTAGTAAGTTTAAATGCGGGTTTAGTTTCCAAAGTGTGGGGTTAGTAGTGGGGGGGTGTGTTAGGAAGAAATCTTATTAGCATTCCCAGTGTGCAAAGAAACACTAAAGTTTCATTTTGTACGGTTATTTCTGTGATTATTATTAGTTAATCTATAGAGTTCTTACCACTGGAGTCGTAGCGGTCTGCGTTGTGTTCAGGAGCACTAACATCCTGCTCCTGTCAAACAAAACACTTATGTATAAAACTTATCTACAGTAACATATTGACATTCTTTTTCTACGACGTTTCTTCATGATATTTCTTTTGATAAGTTAGGTAAAGAAAGAACTGCATACTAAAGAGTGGGTGGCGACATACTTAATTGGTACTTTAAAGTAGATTATATGTGTACGAATGATATCGATCTATTAACTCGTTTCATTAAAGCATAACCTTGCATTAAGCTCCACTGGCTGTGAGGGAACTGTGCAAAATCCATCATAAGCTCCATAGTCCGAGTTGTTATTTGAGAGGCAAGCCCAAAAGATTAAATATCTGATTGGGAGCTTAACTAGTTATTATTTTCTGTGCGACATTGCGCGCCCGCAAAGCTCTTTATGACTCTAATGGTCCCAAGCTAATGAATATTATGTTACGACCGTCTTCAGAACAAATGCAAAAGAGGTCAGGCGATACTTTGCAGAGAGCACTAACAATTTGTCTCGTAAATGTCACGAGAAATACCTATCTAAAAACAAATTAGGGTAGAAAAATGTAATGTCTTAATACCGACAGCATATTTTTGCGACTTCGACTGTAGGCCAGGTAACGTTGTTTTTATTTGTTCGAGATGTGAAAGACTGGCTTTGAAGATGCTTTGATAAATTAACGCGGAAATGAAGTGTTGGGAGGTCAATATAGGTAGGTATGTATGTTTATTCTTTTCGATATTGTTTGTTTATTCCAAATTCGAGATTCAGTTTTTCTGGTTCAAAGAGTGACATACAAGACGTAAGTAGGTAAACAAAACTGTTTAAGGTTCAAAAGAATCGAATTCTTATCTCCGTGATTGGATTCCTAATAGAAACTCTTCATGGGCACATGTTCACGGTAGTGGAAACGGAATCATAAACATTTAAATTACAACATGAATTAACACTTTGTAAGTGGCCTGTTCCTCTTCAGCATGATACAGTAAGGTAAGTAACAAAGCATTAGTATACACCACAGGAACTTCGTCTTGGGTCCCACAACTAATTTAACGGAATACTTTACAAACACGGAAGTTATCCCGGCTCTAGATTTATGCAAGATTCTACCAATACTGATTTATGTTGAAATCCCTTGGGATAGTGAACGTTGTTTAATGGTAAAAAAGTAATTAACAACACAATGCAATTTCCTAGTTACGATCGAGTTTCTTGTTAAAATGTTGATTTGAAATTGATTGAAGCAAGGGTGTTTTATAGGACTTCTTTGACAATGTTTAATTTATTCGGTTACGATTGCTTAACAACCTTAGACTTATAGACATGTTATTGACCATTAGTTTTATTATGGATGACAACTCAGGAAATAATTCGAGTCTTGCAATGTAACACAAATAATCCGAGGTCTGCAATCTACCCGTCCGATGGATAGGTTTGCATTACCTATAAACGTTGGCATTAGCAGTTTTGATGCCCTAATGAACGCCGGAGTTAACAGGTGATACTGATAGATAAAGCCCTTAGTTTCTGAAACATAATGATATTTTACTTGAACCGCTCTTATACATCGTTTAATAGGTGTGAAACTGCCGTGTTGTCAAACCGGTCGTACTTACCTAACCAAATAATGTACGAACCTGGTGAGGGTCAGCAGTGCAGCAGACTAACAGCGCCGCCAGAGTGACGGCCAGCGCTCCGCCGGCTCCGCGCATCATTGTTGTCTAATGAAAACATATGAAACAATGCACAACTGTATAAAAAGGATAAATAAAAAAAATTATCATTCCTTCCTAACTTGTTCTTTATACTTTTTATGTAACTTTTTTACGGCAGATTAGGCCAGCACTATACTCAAATGTTAGCCGAATATAATGCGCTTAGGTATATAGGTACTCATATTTGTTGCCCAATAACTAATATTAGAGCACTCATACGCACTTGGCTAGGATTAAAAGACTCGCAGGGTACATTCTTAAATCTATTATTAGGTACTTCGTATTTTTCGAAAGTATTTAACGATTTTATCTCGGTAAGACGCTGCATTTCCTGGGACCGCGAAATTGATTGAGAAAATTCTATTTGGATGGTCATTTGCCAAGCAAGCGTGAGCGCATCTGAAGTCTGGTAATAATGTATAAGAATATAATTAATCGAAATTGATTTACCTATATGTAATCCATTTTTTATACCTCCATTGCACTGTAGGTTACCCACATGTTTATTTCTGTAATTATGACTGAACATTTGTGAATTTTACACGAGTAAAGGTGTGTCATATACGTACCTAGCATACAAAGGTTTATATCGTTGGTTACCTAGCCTTTAATCATCCACATAGAAATCGTTACATAGATTTAACAAAATGAATATGACTTCCCGAACACCTTATTAGTGTAATTGCTACTTGTATTTCTTAAAACATAAGCACTTAAACTAAAAGAAAAATACTCGTAAAACGCGACCCCAGAGTTCGCTATAAAGTGCTTTAATTATTCTGCTCGTTATTTTCAAATGCACCGGACTGTCGTTAGAACTTTACACGTAACGCATAAAGCTCCCCGCATCGCTTTTTTCTTAGTTGTTTCAATAAATAATTACTTATTTATTCGTTTTATTTACGAGCTTTCGCATTCCTATAGAAATTTTATGTGAACTATTAAATTATTCATCCGACAGAATGCAGTGCACATGATTAATTAAATATGACGACGTAGTTATGAACGAATTTCAAGCGCATGTTGTCATGTCAATGGAATAAAATTTCAATGTTATTAAGCATGTTTGAACGATTATTTTCGTGTTATTATCTTCATAATGGAGTTTTACTATCTACAACTTATTTTTATCCATAAAAGGAACATTGTCAATCACTACTATTTATGCAGTTGACTAGAACGTGGGTGCGTCTAAAAGCTTCAGTTTACCAGTTTAGAAGTCACCTAATTTGCATATTTAGCGCGCTACGAGTATTGTCGGCTACGGAGACTGACCTAAACCGTGAAAACATTTATTCGAGAGGGTTGTAAATTAGTACTTTTTTAATTCCGCTGTTTTGAATCGCCGTCTTCGCGAGAGTTACAGGTGGGTGCTATTTCATGGACATTGAGATGTATTATGAAACTAGAATTAAATCAAAAATTCCGGGCGGCCGAATTTCAGTGTGTGTAAGGTTCAAAAAAACGTCATCTCCTATAAATGAAACCTAGTTAGATCGATTTTACCACCCCCTAAAAACCCCAAATACCAAATCTGTTCCGAGATAGCCATATGTAGTAAGTTATCGGAATCATTTCAGCCCGGCTCTTATTATAGTCATACAATGACACTTTTGTTGTATTTCGGTACTTTGGTCAACCTTGGAGTATTTATAAGATGATTAAAGACACCAACGCACTTCTGTTTGCTCCGCGGTGGGCCCTTCATTTACAATATTCACATGCTTTATGAGATTAATTACGACTTTACGATTATATCTGCAAGCCTTCATTGCATAACACGTTTGTCGGATATATTCCTTTGTGAAAAGAAAATACCCTTAGATAATGCCCTTTTCCCCCGGCACATCACCCGGTGCATCACCGTCAGTTACCTCATTAACGAAAATCTCATTTATTACATTGTAGTAAATGCCTTCTTGTTAAATGCCAGTTTTATTTACTGTTTTCAAAGTAGGTATTTCAATCTAGGTATCATATTATTTCTATTAGTTACTGCCCTTTGTAAAAGGTGACGACTAAAAATATCAAAGAATAGGAGAGAATTATTAATAGGTACCTATACTTAATAGAAAAACTGACCCCACCGTCCGGAATATATGAATGCATCCGGAATTCGGTGAATCACGACTTACGTGTGAATGTTGTACCTAGGACTGAATTACGCTCGCTTCATCAATTAGCACAGTATGCTGGTTGGTTTTGTACTTTGTATATTTTTTGATATTTATTTCCTTGGTATAAAAAACTGAGGTACTTAAGTACAAGTGCAAAAAGGAGTCGCCGACATGCGCAAAGAGAAAGGCCATCTTTATACTTCCGCAGGTTATTTCTGAATCGCAGTTTGATTAAATTGTATACGCGGGGTCGAGGTACACGAAAATAATCCATTTCAACATTGGAAATCACTAAGTAACATAATAACGTCCACGTGTCCCTTGAATAAAACGTCATAAATAAAAGAATGGCATTTAGATCTTCTATGTTATTTTCAGTTGACTCAATTAAAGTTTAAATTGAAAGTGTAAAATTATTATCAAACAAATAAATGCAATGATATACTTTAATACTGAAGCAGAGTTCTATCGCGCACACTAAAGTTTAACTTCGGTATTTACCCCGTTTATTTTTTAAGTGCATACTCGAAAACGACACAAGAAATAAATTGGTTCCATGTTATAGCATCCAATATTGTGTCCAGCAGCTTAGGTATTATAAACTTTGATCTATGCACTGAGAACTCGTGTCGTCATAAGGTGCGGGTTTACCGGCAGTTCTGAACTAGAAGCTTACTTTGATATTAACTATTCCAACACGTGTAGGGTTTCCGCCCGTCGCGACTTTCTCTGGCTTTTAATTTGTCCGAAATTTTGATTACGGTGGTAAAAATCGGGCCCTCAGCACTCTTTCCATGCGCCCTTGTTCCCCCGTAAAACGCGCGCTGCTGGTAAAATTTACTACTTACATAATTTTAGTACTGATAAGTATACCTACCTACCTATCCAAGATTTTTTAAATGTCCGATTTTATTTAAATTTTGTAACCCTACAAAAGACAAGAGGCTTTTTAGGTAGCTGGTACATACCGATCATACACGTGCGCAACCAATCATGTCAATTGACTCTAATCTCAATATAATGAGGCGAAGTACCGTAATTTCTACAATTGACATACATTTTGCTATTTTTAAGATGTCATCGAGTGGACTTGTTAGGGGTAGTGAATGGTGGTTGCTTTAAAAATAGAGTTTCTGAAAAACCTTTCGAAAAATCACATTAGGGACGGATGTAGAGTTAATTTATATCTTTTGAATCTTGTTTTTCTGATCTAAATTGCTGTTCAGAAAGTCGTCACATTTGATCGTATAATATTATTGATGCCATTGAGTGCCGTTGTAGTAATATTTTTGTTCGTTACATAGGTATTATTTACTTTGATACATGTAAGGGTTATCACACCGTTTGCTGTGTTCTCAATTTTTCCCGAGGGACCATTAATTGTCCTCCGTCAAAATTGACCTTGCTTAAGGCTCCGATTTACATCGAGCGTAACATCCGATTAGATTTATTGTTACCTACATAAATACATAATCTTAATATTATTAGAAAAACACACGCACAATTTTTAATGAAGTAACTATTGATACTCGTAACATACTCGTACATTGTATTCTTTTTTAAATATGGTAAGGCACAGAGACAATTTAGAAAAATAACCGTATTTTTTTTATCTTAGAACTGTAAGCTACTCCAAGTTAGTTGCTAGCGTTGATTTCACCAACTTTACAAATATCAGTTTACAATGACAATTCAATCTAAATTCAGCAATTTCAGCACTTGAAGCGTTTTTTGTTTTAGCGCGCTTCATATTGGCAGTGGAATGTAGATCGAATTGTCATTGCATTAAACTGACATTTGTAACGTTGGGTGAAACAGGGGCAGAATAACACCTGTTGCAACTTCTTAAATTCTAAACGCAGACAAATGCCGCTTTAGAATTTATACCTACTAATATAAACGGTAGGCACATAACTGATTTTAAGTTAAAAATATCAGATAGAGACGAGTCCAACCTACGTAGCGATACTGCCAGTCATCTGAGCAGTAAATACTTTAGGACACTAAATTGTGCATTTTTAATTTAGAGGTTAAGAAAAATATTTAACTTTTCTTAGTTTATTTATAATTAATAAAAATAATATTACGATAATATTTAAGTGTTACTTTGACAAACACGTTTTTGTGTAAACTCTCCAACGATAATAATCTTTTTTTTAATTACGTAAAAACTAAAGAACCAAGCTCTATTTATACTCACAGAAAAAGAGGGAGTTAAAGTTTAAAGTACTTACGTCGTACTTTTGCCCCTTATAAAAAAAAAATACGAGTTCAACAAAAAAAAAATGTCCACGTACCTGTGTGTTAGTCAAGTAGGTTGGTGGCTGCGGCCACGGCGTCGGTTGGATGCGTTGTGCCGTGGCTGCCTTCGAGGCTCCTTATATATGGCCCGCGCTGGGCGGAGCACCGCCCCACGCTTGTCCAACACACGCCTTCACGCGGGTTGAAAAAAACCGAGCTTTTCAATATTCAGTAAAAAAAAACTTCTAGCTAGTTGAATGTGTTACCAAAACTAACGGAAAGGTTAGAAGTTTCAGTTCGCGACATTTATATTTAGAATTACTTATAGGTACGTCCCCTTTCTAATAATGAAATCGGTGGCGAAGAGTAGGGCTAATTGCATTGAAACACAAATACGAGTTTAATGCAGCTTTAGTTATACAATTTAGAGATCACGCCACATTAAGATTCACGAAATGTAGAGAGAGTTTTTTAAAAAGAAAAACACTTATAAAACTACACATTTTCAGTGCATATTATTATTACCTTTCAGTTAGTCTGAAAGTCAAAATCGCTGAGAAAAAAGAGTAGTTTGATATTATACGCTGTTTTTTATATTGAATATATGATATATATGGTTTCAGAAATTGTTATTACGGTATTGCTATTGCAGCTAACACAAATAAAATTCAATTTCAATTTGGGTTTGAAACCTTGGGTCCATGGGGTCCCGGCACTTACAAGCTTATTTCAGAGTTGCAAAAGCGCTTAGTCGATGCAACTTGTGACCAAAGGGCTGAAAGTTTTCGCTCTCAAAGAATCAGCGTCGCTATTCAGCGAGGCAACGCACAGGGGGCTTATTCAGATTTAATTTAGTTTTAAGTTTTAGTTTATTTAGTTCTAGCCTAGATTTGATGTCATTGTAAATTACTTTATGTAAATAAATTATGTTATCCTTGTATTTTGCAATAATAGAAAATATTATTTGGCATTCGCTAATTCCAGCATGTCTGGAATTCTAATTTTAATTATGTAGAGTGCAATAAATAAATAACACTTGACTATCTTTTTAACAATTAATGGACAATGATTTTAATCATCAGTATTTCATGCTAATTGCGTTATCCCCAAATGCCTATAATAATCATACTCTGTTATACTAGGCCCTTGAGAAAACGATCGCATAACCGTTTCACCTTTCAAACGTTCATTATTTATTTACTCATAATACGAAGTAGCAACACGAGCAGAAAGTATTTTTAGAGAATGCTTGAGAAAATCATTGATAATTAGTTCTTTGTCACTTTTGCTACTTTGGACGCGAAGCTTTACCTAATACAACCCTTTCATTTTCTAAGTTATATTAGGAGAGCAAATAAAGTTCTCGTAGATAAGCTCCATTACAGATCGGACATGAATTAATCAAAGGAAATAGGGTCTTTTTACTAGTTTAATAGAGTACTTACATATTAGAGATTAAGTTTTTTTATTCCAATTCTTAAGATTATATAATTGGATATAAGTACGTATACAAATAGATAATGACAAAAATTTGTGAGTCGTGCTAAAATGAAAATCTATATTTAATATACAGTGTACCCAAGCTCTTAAATTTTCAGAACATACCTACATTACGAACTCCAACAGAAACTAAGTTAGTCGTTCTCGACTTCAATCAGGAAATCCGCGTGACTTAGGTATAATATAGAGTTACACTCGAGTGCAGGTGCCTTATGCGTCAAACCACATGTTGCATTGCATCCTGTTTATGCCTTCAGTAAATACTTAACGTTGCAACGTAACGTGCTCTTGCTGCACGCGTCGCTCGGCGGCTTCCCCGTTCCCGGGAAACCTTACTTTCACGGCGTGGGAAGTATAGTGCGAGTTGCTTTACATTGCTTGCTTATAAGTGATGGATGGTCCACGGCATTGTAACGCAAGAAGCAATATATTCTCGCAACATGTTAATTTTACTGCCGTAACATACGGCGGTTTCTTCACGATGAACTACCACACTGACTAGCACCCACTCGCGCTCTTCAAATATATGGTTAAGTTAAAGTGGGAAAAGTTTTTCTCTGACCAAGGCTTTGTGACATGACGTTATGATTGATTTTTGTCTTGCCTGTGGAAAAGTTTTTTTTACTATACACAAAGTACACACCTATATGTATTGTATACATCAATGAAGTGCACTTTCCATTAAAAACATTATCGGCCTAGTTTGAAAAAAAAAACAGGATATTCAAAACAAAAGAAAAAATAACATGCAGTCGAATTGAGAAACTCCTCCTTTTTGAAGTCGGTTAAAAATGAACAACTTGTGGCTCGATTGAGCCCTCCGGGTACGTATTTCACTTTGGAGCGAGCTATTTGAAAATTACCAGGCTTCTTGCTGTTTGAAGCAGGTGATGTGTGGTTTTCTCAAAGCGGGAGTCAAGAGTCTATTTTACGTCGCTGACAGGGTTTGACTCCAAGGCCTTAAGACCACAACCTCACGTGATATGAACCTTCCACAACCTTAATAACCTTTGACGCGAGGTGGGTATTAAATCGAAAACGGTAGGGACACTTAATAAGCTGGTATTTGGAGGTTTTAGGTATAAAAATAATCAAAAGTCATTCATAAATGATCTATGGCTTTTTAATATTATGCGAATGATGATTTGGGTAAAAGATTTAAAACTGGTCATCAACGTATTTGTTGTTGTCTAAATATTCGCCTGAAATGTTTAGAAACAAGCCAAAGTAATTTAAATCCTAACTTAATGACCTTTGTTAACCGACTTCAAAAAAGGAGGAGGTTCTACGTTCCACTGTATGTATGTTTTTTTTTTATGTGTATACATCAATTACTCCATCAATTGTAGACCGATTTTCAATTTTTTTTATTCGAAAGGGTATACTCCTGAGGTGGTCCCATTGTCACCAAGCCATGATCTGATGATGGGATCCCAGGGAAATCGAGGGCAACCCTCAAATTTTACAGGCACGTACTATGTGTTTCATATATTTTCTAAGGTTATTCAAGTATTTGCGTCTGGTAGTCATCATCTCATGATGATGAGCTGATGATGGAAGGTACAACTCCTTAGCGGTTAGGAGTTGGAGGATAATTCTGAAAATGTTAAATCATTATTCGCAATGGTATACTCCTGAGGTGGTCCCACTGTCACCAAGTCATGATCTGATGATGGGATCTCAGGGAAATCGAGGGCAACCCTCAAATTTTATAGGCACGTATCATGTGTTTCATATATTTTTTAAGGCTATTCAAGTATTTGCGTCCGGTAGTCATCATCTCATGTTGATGAGCTGATGATGGAAGGTACAACTCCTTAACGGTTAGGAGTTGGAGGATAATTCTGAAAATGTTAAATAAACGCACAATTGTGAAATAAAAATCTTTTAACAAAAAAGTAAAACCGCCTTAAAAAAAAACCTTAGAAAAAAACGTAAAATAATGATAAATAAATAAAATAAAATAAAATGCGTTTATTTCGGACAACAGAAACTAAAGCCTTAAGTTTTATGGCCTAGCACTAAGCAGCAGAAATATGAAGTCGGTGCTTCATTCAAAAAAAATTCCGCTCGCACCGCACCGACTTCATATTTCTGCTGCTTAGTGCTAGGCCATAAAACTTTAGGCTTTAGTTTCTGTTGTCCGAAATAAACGCATTTAATCTTATTTTATTTATTTATCATTATTTTATTATTTATTACATTACCTGCGCCCTTCAATAAAATTCATGTACCGTAATTTTGCCACCGGAAGTGAGTGAAAACTGTCTTTGATTTTGTTAAATGACATGAGAAGATTCAGAACTACGACAAATCACTTCAGGAAAGAGTAAACATTAGGCCTCAACCAGTCATAAATAGTAACTAGTTCTAGTTAGTACACTAAGGGGAGCTAAAGGTAAACTAAAGCCAGGGATTCACTAGGGGACTAATGTCACGCAACACGAGTCGACGACATGTCAAGCGTATATAGTCGAGCAGCTTCGCTCGACATTGTCTGACGATATCGCGCGACACATTTTGTACGGACATAAAATTTCTTGTAAAGTGAAGTTGGGCAACGTTGCGCCACTTCAACCAATGTCGCCAGCAACACGTGTCGCGGACATTAGTCCCCTAGTGAATCCCTGGCTTAAGGTAAAGACATTTCTGAAAATATACCGTTTTTCGAAGCTCATAAGTATCTAAGCCACGATTGGGAATAAATACGTAAAAATATGTAAAATGAATGATGCAGAAATTTTTATCAGCTTTAATTGTGTAGTACAAAAAAATCCTATCGTTTTCGAGATGTGAACAAAAAACAAAAAAAACCGGTCAAGTGCGAGTCGGACTCGCGCACCGAGGGTCCCGCACAAGTTTTTAGGTATGTAACAATTTTGGTTCGGAAACCTAAAAAAGAAACAAGTTTTTCATTCATAAAGCATGTATACGTACCTATGTATAGCTACAGTTCCGACCGGAACAATTCACTAAGTGTTATCCATTTGAAGACGATTAAGCTGCCTTAAAACTTATTGATTTTTGTTGAAATGCTCTTTTATCGGTTCACGCATTTCGTTGAAAATAAATTAAACAGGCCTCCTCTCAGAATGAGAGGGCTTGGGCGATAGTTCCCACGCGGGCCTTGTGCGGATTGGGAACTTCACACACACCATTTAATTACTTCGCAGGTGTGGGCAGGTTTCCTCACGATGTTTTCCTTCACCGAAAAGCTCATGACAAATTACAAATGTAATTCCGCATATAAATTTCGAAAAACTCAGAGGTGCGTGCCGGGGTTTGAACCCACGACACTCTGCTTGAGAGGCCATAGGTCAAACCACTAGGCTATCACGGCTTTAATTCATTATCAAATTTTAATAATGAATTAAATATGTTGAAGTGCAGCTTCTAAATGTTTTTAACCAATGCAATGTAGGTATTAGATTGCTGAATTCAGGGGCTTCTCTAGTAATTTTTAATTGTATATTAGTCACGATCATCCAAACATTTACTTTTAATGAAACGAGTTTGGGATCAGAGCCCCCAAGGCTCTTCAAGGCTAGAGTGAATAGGTTGTTACTGAACCAGTGAATTACAACTTAGGCCTCATCTGCACCTTCCATCGAGTTAGATAGGGGTCAATCACTGGTCAGTTTATAGTAAAAAAAACAGCCCCAAGCACGAATATTCGAATCCTGCTTAACGTAATCGTATGGCCTTCGAGAAACTTCGTATAAAATTTTTCGTCATACAAATTTACTCTATAATGCTCCACTCGATTACGTTACGTAGTATTGGAATACTCGTGCTCTGCCCTCGGTAGGAAGTTGACTCTAACCACCTTCAAATAGTGCAGAGGGTCGAGCACGACTTTACGAATGCTGCGTAACGTTACGGTTATCGTATCGAGATCGAGAAACCTCATACTAAATTTTAGTTCCAAATACGCTCACGGGCGGGCGCTGTTCCAAACGTCATACAAAATCGACAACGTTTATTATTCGATTTTACGTGACGCAGCATTCGTAAAGTCGTGCTCGACCCTCAGTAGGCCGAGCACGAAGCTTTCGAGTCCTGCGTAACGTTACATTATCGTATCGAAATCAATTATGTTTTTAATAAACTCACTGAAACATAAAATACACAGAAAAAAATTAGAAAAATGCCAACCCCGGGAATCGAACCCGGATCCTCGACACTCCGGGTCGTGTGTCATTCCCCATGTATTCAAATCTCAGCTTGTTTTTATCACTTTTTGCAGTGACTAGCGCCATCTATGCGATTACTTCGTAAACCGAAGACAACGTATTCCTTCGGAACTTATCAGTTTACCCGGACACGAGTCACTGCAAAAAGTGATAAAAACAAGCTGAGATTTGAATACATGGAAAAAATCCGTCCATTTCCTTTATGCCAATCGTGGTGTAGGGGAATGGCACACGACCCGGAGTGTCGAGGATCCGGGTTCGATTCCCGGGGTTGACATTTTTCTGGTTTTTTTTCTGTGTATTCATGTTTCAGTGAGTTTATCAAAAATATAATTGATATTCACGGGAAAACGTAAAAATAAAAAAAATTTAGAAAAAATGCAAAATTTTCCAACTGAGATCACGTATCGAAATCGACAAACCGCATAATAAATTTTAGTTCCAAATACTCTCACGGGCGGGCGCTGTTCCAAACGTCATGGAAATTTCTCGATAACGTTATTACTCGATTACTTTACGAAGGATTCGAAAACTTCGTGCTCGACCCTTGGCTTACAGTAGTATGCTACGCCGTAGCCAAGTGCTACGAAAAGGCTACACAGCTGCCGCGGTGCTACACGAAAGCCGTAGAGTTCTTGCGGTAGGCAATGCACGGTTGAAGATACACTTGTCGTCGAATTAGCACAGCGTGTTACTTAAGCCGACTTGCACCGACCTGGGGTAGGCACTAACCCGGGACTAACATCACGCAGACGATAATAACCTAACCAACTTAGAAAAGTTGAAAAACCCCTTACATTGTCATTTCAAAGTTCAATATTTCAAAAAAGGGTGAACCGATTTTAATGAAACTTAGCTAAGAACCATATCGTTTAAACTAGCTTTCGATTAAATAAACCGCATCGAAATCGGTCCATCCGCGTGGAAGTTATGATGACACAGACAGATACACAGACACAGGTCAAACTTATAACACCCCTCTTTTTCGTCGTGGGTTCAAAATACGTCAATTTAAAACCGGGTTAGTGTCTAGTCGGCCTAGAGAAAAAACTTTAAGCCTCAATAGCACCAGTATTTTTTCAACGTCCGTTAAAAAACCGTTCAAATGACACAAATTGCACCAGTTGGACCTTCCACTTCGTGTTTTCTTGCATATGCGTGTGGAAAAATCGTCGTAAATTTAAGATTGAGTTCGTAAATTTATGAACAGAGGTGGAATGTATTTTTAAACACGAATTCAACCAGATAACTTAAGTAGGCACTTAACTGTAATAGCCCGCAACGGAATAGTTGTAACCTTGTTTTAATTTTACTTTTCAACGTTACGTGCCTAGGGAGATACCGTAATATTAAAGGTAAGAGTAGTGTTACGGTTAATTGTAGAGTCACGAGCAAATAAAGCGGATGCAACTTTTGTGACTGACTGTAGAAGTACTATGTTTGTTTGTCTATGTAGATGCTTTACCGTTGCAACGTCTAATGCAGTCTCTGTCCGCGAACATATTTTATTTAGACTTTACGTCAATAGCATGTACTTATTGACAGCTTAGAAAATATTCCTTACCTTGGCTATAATCAAATTCGATGGACTTAGGTAAGTCCAATAAAATCAATGCTGATAACAAGTAGGTGGTTTTTAGAGAGCCCCAGAAATTTTGCTAGTAGGCGTCCAAAGTCATATGAGAATCTTCATTTTCTTCTCGGCGTTTCTCGCCAAGTTGTGTTGTCCTGTCCTTGCTCGTGTCACTGTCACTTAATAAATAATGGTATTTACATAAAATTAATTTTACAAAACAGTGACGGATGAAAAATCATATCCCAAAAAGGATAGGAAGGATGTTCATAAGAAAGTTTCGGGATCGTATGGCAACGCCTTCGCATCCTGATCCGCACCGTATTATAAATATGGAAATTTGTTGGTTACTGGCTTATTTCTTACTTGATTTATTTACGCGAATATATATTTTACATTATAATGTATCGAGTATGAAATACAGTGTACAGTTCAGTGGGGTTGGAACCCTGAATTGCTTCGATCAAAGTAAATTTCCAAAGTAACTTTTCTTGAGCTTTGCGCTGAAGGAAAATACCGTGAAGAAAACAGCACGCTCTAATCATAAAAATAAAATGCCTCCTCTAAGACTTATCGAAATAACCTCCATGTATGTATGCTCTACGATTTTTGATAGTTTAGAAGTTACGACATTATGATTTTTCAACGACGCCGAATTTGAAGAAGTTCTTCGCCATAGCGACTTACATGATGATGATAGATAGATAATTATAGATGACCGGATAAGGAGACCTTTAGAAAACTTGATTGGGACAGCTACGGATTTAACATCAACGGTAGTCATTTGAACAACTTGAGATTCGCTGACGATTTAATCCTGCTAGAGGAAGACTCTAAGTATTAAATTATAAGAATAGTACAAACACTATCTGAGAAAAGTAAACAAGTTGCGCTGAAAATTAAAGCTAGAAAAAACCAGGATAGGGTTCCTAAGCCATTACGACAAAGCCATGGCATAGATACCTAATTTAAAGGTATTTTTATCACACCTGTTCGAAACTAGTGTTAGCAGAGCCCTACTCCAAAGCAAACTGTACGCGGTGTGGGGTTAATTTATATCGGTTACTGAGATTGACACACATAATTAACTATTACTCCCAAGCCTATACAGCCTGCTTATCTCTGATAGTTTTCCTTTCAAATTCACTATATGCACTACTGCTCTGATTTTTTTCACATTTCCAAATATAACAGTTTTTCTGGTAGACGGGGGGACACTGGACTCCAACAAAAATGAGCACAAACAAATAACTTTATCGAAAAATGATCTTCGAGCACCCCTAATATTTTTGAAAGACCTATTCAACGATACCCCGCACTATGGGGTGGGCGAGAAATAAAAAAAACGTCCCCACTTTACGTGTTACGTGTTACTTTACCCCAAAAAATATTATTTTTTTTCAAGATTTTATCCCAGCACTTTTCGGCCTAATTAATAATGTATATCTATGCAAAATTAAAGCTTTATAGTACCAATAGTCTCAGAGCTATGCCGAGGACAGACAGACAGACATAGACAGCCAGACGGGCAGACAGACGGACATGACGAAATATAAGGGTTCCTTTATGCCATTGTGTCTTGGGAACCCTCAAAAGAATAGCTAATTGCTGGAAAAATATTTTTACGTGTATTATTAGTAGCTAAACATTCTAAATTAGTTTTTTTTTTATTTCATTCACAGTTACTTACTAAAATCCGAGGTAGCATGCCTCAGACACTCCAACTAGGAGGTCTTTCTCGAAATGTATCAAAAACAAAACGATATTACTTAATGTTTTGCCATGTCCAGCGGCTAGCGGGTAGCTTGTAGGAGAGAAAGTAAACAAAGTGTGCAAGACTAGGAATATATTAATATTTTCCAAAATAGGGTCTCTCCTAACTACCTAGCGGATACGCGGCATGAAATTAGACAGGGTGTGGTTCGTTGCGAGTTGGTGGTTCAGGACGTCTGGCAGGCACTTCCATTAGCCCGGGTGTCGGAGGGCGCAGATGGGTCGGCGGCTGAGCGTCTTCCACGGCGGGAGCACAGGCCAGGCGTGGCGAGGAAGCAGACGAGATGAGCTTCTCGTCTTCAGAGAAGCCTCCAGTGCCTGGGAGCTTCTACTCCGGAGGGAGTTGCCTTAGATCGGCAATTGTAGATTTAAATAAAATATTAAAATTAGCGAGAACAACGTAGAGTAAAGTAAGAGTTGGCTGCTGGTTGCTTGCTCCGGCGAAAGTGTCCTTTCTGCCAGTGCAAGTCTATTTAAAGGGTCAACGGCCTCAAAATATAAACATACCTACCTAGTTGATGTGCTGTTCGCTATTTTTGCTGGCCGCGTTGACAGCGCCCTCTGAAGGAAGTTTGGTATACTATTTTGTGTAGTGGCGCCATCAAGCGGAAAGTGGGTGAATTTAACAATTTAACTTCAAGCCGTTAATGTCACAGCGTGACAGTTTTAAAAAAGAAACTCAAAATGGGGAACGTGTTTTGCAATGTAAGTATTATGAATATGCTTCCACCTACATTCGTAATTCATTAAGTTACCGCTCAGTACAGTACTAAATTTAATTAGTACAGGTACCGCGTCGAAATATAAAGGTCATAAAATCGCGGCTCAGAAAACATGGGTCTAAAATAAATTAGACTAGGTACGTGTCGTGTGTTCAAGTACTACATGTCTACAATGTAAGGCCTATGAGAATTTGAGAATACCTATACAGGACGTTTAAGATTCTACCATTAAAACTGATCTCTTAAGAGTTATGATGTTAATATGACATCAGGGTTTTGTTGTCGGACGGCTCGTGCTTTTCATGCAAAGTTAGTATGCACATTTGCATTTTAAAGAATTTGCAATTTCACTCTTGCTTTGCGTTCATATTATGTACTCAACGGTGGTCAAGCGGTTCATGAACTTTGAGCTTTACTTAATACACCAGTGACTAGATCCATGTTAATTTTAATTCGTTTATTTGTTTATATTATTATTACATGGTGAATTAACAGTTAAGACCAAAGCTTAATGAATGTTAGTAGAAACAAAAAGATCAAGTCAGAGTATGACAACAACATTCTGGTATGCGTACAAATAATGCTGCTTTTTTGCTCAGTCGGGTCAAAATTGCGCCAAGAAACAAGATATAAACTATAGTTAATCAAATCAGATGAAAATGTATGTCGCTATACGTAGAATGTCGACGTCGAGTAGAAAGGATGCAGGGACAACAGGATAATTTGTCGTCAAGCCTACACATAACTCTCTACCGGACCCTGCTGTATTACGCGTACTGCTCTAATCTGTCACGTACAAAATTAAGTCTGACTTTCATCCAGCGCCGGTCACTCGCAGTTATACTTTGTCAACATTTGCAAGTCTTTGAGCTGTTTACGTATGCAAAACGCGTTCTTCTCATCTTTATTAACAGCCGGGGTGTATTTTCTTTTTAATATCTAAGCAGATTAGTGTCTGTGTCTCTAATTGTTGCGGCGGCGCCTGGTGAGCGGCGAGCGCTGCTAATGATTTACGGCCGTTCCCAATATTCAATCCACGTATAGTTTTCCTTACCAACAGTTACATTTTGACAGATTACCCATAGAAAATGTGTCAAAATGTAACTATTGGTAAGGAAAACCCTCGGTGGATTGAATATTGGGAACGGCCGTTAGAGGCCCGACGGCCCGAGAGCCTAACTATGAAGTATTGTTAGTAGGTGCCTCATGAGCACGCGAAGTATTTTCCACAACGCCCATGAGAAAACCGAAAATGTCTTTAAAAAGTCAGTACCTATCTATTTTGTAGATAGTACGAAAAATTTTGCACGCTATTACATTTAGTGGCATTATTTACTGACCTCAGGAAATTAATCTCTTTTTTAAGCCCACACGAAAATATTCATGGCACTTTAATTACACTCCATAGTCATATTAATATCCGCACTGGCTCCGTATTGATGAAATAAGAGTATAATGATTATCTTTGCGGGAATAAATCTCTGGTTTTTAGTTAATTAAGCAAGAATACGCCGGCGCCTGAATTTAACACCAAGAATCTGAACCTGACGAAAGCTCGCGTTGTTCTTCCATGTAATATTAGATGAAGTAGTTTTAAGTAACAAAGCGAACTTGGAATTCTTTAATATCTACTAAACTTGATGATAAGGTGAAGATTGAACCTACATTAACTTAAGCAGGTAATGACTTAGTAAACAAGAACTTGCAACAGCATAATGCAACTACAGCAAATAGTTAAGGTTCATGCATTAGTGGCTCGCATCGTTTTGAATCTTTTTTATTGAGCATCAATTGAAACTGATGTAGCAAATATAACTGTAGTGCCCCGCGGAGAATTTCATCTGCCCGTAAAATGAAAGGATATTTCTACAATGTAAGAACACTTAGTTAAAATAATGGATGCCTGAGGGTCGAGCACGATTTTACAAATGCTGCGTAACGTAAAATCGAATAGTAAACGTTGTCGAATTTATATGACGTTTGGAACAGCGCCCGCCCGTGAGCGTATTTGGAACTAAAATTATTATGAGGTTATTCGATCTCGATATTGTATATTTGTAAAAATACTTTAAATATGTAAGGTGCTACTCTATCGTATTGGGTAACTGTAATGATAGATGTAATGTTATTAATAAATAAATAAATAAATAATTACGATAACCGTAACGTTACGCAGCATTCGTAAAGTCGTGCCTCTGAAGTAGATGATGATACCTATGACGCCGACTGGTGATATGGACATTACCCTACGTAAACGGCGTTGTTGTGTAGGTTCCTAGGGTTCCGAACCAAATTGGTAAAAAGGAACCTTTTTGGTGTGAGTCAGTCCGTCTGTCTGTCTGTCCGTCACAGCTGAATCTCGGGAATTAATGCTGGAACGTACTTAAAGTAGCACAAATATTATTAGACGATGGTTCCGAACCCTTGGTGCTATCACACCACACGGGCTTGACCGCTTTTTATGTAAGGTGTCATCATCGTACCACAAATAAAAAGAAGTCGTACGTTATTATTTTAGTGATGTAGCATGGGTTTTGTGTGTATGTTTATTCACTGTGCTGTGGCTATGTGAGCTGTACCTCGAGACCTCTCTGTTTTTAACCGACTTCAAAAAAAGGAGGAGGTTCTACGTTCCACTGTATGTATTTTTATTTTTTATTTTTTTATGTATGTTCATCGATTACTCCGTCAATTGTAGACCGATTTTCATTTTTTTTATTATTTGAAAGGGTATACTCCTGAGGTGGTCCCATTGTCACCAAGTCATGATCTGATGATGGGATCCCAGGGGAATCGAGGGCAACCCTCAAATTTTACAGGCACGTACTATGTGTTTCATATATTTTCTAAGGTTATTCAAGTATTTGCGTCTGGTAGTCATCATCTCATGATGATGAGCTGATGATGGAAGGTACAACTCCTTAGCGGTTAGGAGTTGGAGGATAATTATGAAAATGTTAAATCATTATTCGAAAGGGTATACTCCTGAGGTGGTCCCACTGTCACCAAGTCATGATCTGATGATGGGATCTCAGGGAAATCGAGGGCAACCCTCAAATTTTAAAGGCACGTATCATGTGTTTCATATATTTTCTAAGGCTATTCAAGTATTTGACGACCGAATAGCCTAGTGGTTAGAGACCCTGACTATGAAGCTTGAGGTCCCGGGTTCAAATCCCGGTCGGGGCAGATGTTTGTATGATGAATATGAATGATTGTTCTCGGGTCTTGGATGTTTAATATGTATATAAGTATGTATTTATCTATATAAGTATGTTTATCCGTTGTCTAGTACAGGCTTTGCCTAGTTTGGGACTAGGTCAATTGGTGTCAAATTGTCCCGTGGTATTTATTTATTTGCGTCTGGTAGTCATCACCATATGTTGATGAGCTGATGATGGAAGGTACAACTCCTTAACGGTTAGGAGTTGGAGGATAATTCTGAAAATGTTAAATCAACGTAAAATTGTGAAATAAAAATCTTTTAACAAAAAAGTAGAACCGCCTTCAAAAAAAAAACCTTAGAAAAAAAACATAAAATAATCCTCTAAAATAAAATAGTTATTGTAGTTAGTTAAAATAGTTTCTGTTTTCCGAAATAAACGCATTTTATTTTATTTTATTTATTTATCATTATTTCAGAGGATTATTTTACGTTTTTTTTTCTAAGGTTTTTTTTGAAGCCGGTTTTACTTTTTTGTTAAAAGATTTTTCAATATCGTTTTTTCTTTCTCAAAAAATTAATAGCCAAAAAAGTCCTATACTTATCATGTGATCAAGGTTCGATAATTATATTATAATTATATTATAATTATCGAACCTTGATCACAAAATTTCACGAAGATCGGATAGGTAATTTTTGAACATTTTTAGTTTTTTTTTTCCCTTAAAAAATCCACAAAACGAATCGACAAGAAAAACCTATAATTATACGTACATATAATTAGCTAACCTGCTGACAATAATTCACGAGAATCGGTTGAGAAATGCGTCTTTTAAGGAGAACAGCCTGAGAAGCAAGATTTTTGTCCAAGTTTGAACTTGGTATAGCAAATATTTGACTTATAAACAATGAGGTAAGTGAATGTTAGATATACTAATCAAGTGGACCTTTATACAGATAGTACTAGTTAGATCGGCTAGGCTTTCAAGCACCGAAACTGATAAATATCAATATCATATCATATCACCCTCTAGTAGAGCTATACTTACAGCTAAGCTCACGAAAAACTCGTTTCTGTGAAATCAGCCGTGAAAGTGCCCCATTTGTTTGTATAGGCCCATAGTACATATTTCGAGGTTTTTTAATGACAAAAGATAAGTAAGTAGGTATTTAGATTTACTTGCACGGCTATTTTATATCTTGGCAATGATATGGAGTAGAATTTTTACCATGTGTGTCATGACTTGTTGACATTGTAAAAAATTGTTTTATTTTATTTAGGAAATATTACAAAGAACTGAGTATTAAGCTCAAGTATCAATCACCGAGACTTCATTAACATTTTAGAATACAGTAGGTATTTACATTTATTGATTAAATATTACGAAGAATGAAAACATTGCGATATTTTCTTATAATTAACCACTGTACGAACGCAAACGATGAGCATATACTTACAGGGAGAGTTCGAATTTTGCGGCGAGTATCGGTTATTTTCATATCGAAGCCGTGTGATCAACAGATAGCCAAAAGTATTCAAATAAATAGAGGCTTAATTAATCTTATCAGCGGTGCACAAACGAATTCAATAATTATATTTCGTGTAGCTCTCAATTTAAATATTATTGAGAGATCGCCGATTAAATATTTTCCGTGGCTGTTAGGCTAATCCCTGTGAGAGAATACTTTTAACCGACTTGAATCTAAATCCGCTGTCCATCGGTGTTTCGGTTTCGATGAGTGTGCATTCAAGGACATTTGTAGGTAAATACCTAATAGAACGTTGAAGCTGACTAAATTTTATTGTCGAAATAGATAGTACCTACCTAACACTGAATTAATACGTACGTCCATCCAATGGCTATCGATCGTAGTGAAAGTCTACGATTAGTTAAGTTTATTTTCGATTGTATAAGTACTTACTTTACACCTAAATCAGATAGCATTATAATTATTCGGTCGGGCTAGCGGCCAACGTTCATTAGTTTGAGAGGTAGTGGAAAAAAGAAGAAGAACGAGTAGGTACATTCAATTGTGATACTTCAAATACTCACTGAAACCAGAATAAACATAAAACCAAAAAAAAACACTGATATACACGTCGAAGCCTTTAGGTAGTGTAAGCGTATGGCACGTGACACGGGATGTTAAGGCTTCGGATTCAATCCCGGGGTTATTTAGTCATATTTTTCTGGTTTTCTGTGTATTCTTGTTTGAGTGAGCATTTAAAGTATAATTAAAGCAATAATGTCAATCTAAATTGGCAAAAACAGTAGTAACACCTTAACAGGAAGGCCTTATCCCCGCTCCCACCCTATCAACAGGTCAACAAATACAATTTACAGCAGATACCATGACCTGAATAATGTAGGAGCCCTTGGCTTGTAATATACGACATCTTATGTTACAAGAGACGCGGTTTGTCCTTTATAAATACCACTTTGACAACGTTATGGTTTTCTGACTTAACAAGTATAAATAAGCTTACTCTTAAAATTTTCGTCGCTTTAAGTATTCATTTCTTAGGACGGACTTCATGCCTTAATATTCTTCACGTATTTTCAACCGACTTCAAAAAAGGAGTAGGTTCTACGTTCCACTGTATGTATTTTTTTTATGTATGTTCATCGATTACTCCGTCAATTGTTGACCGATTTTCAAAATTCTTTTTTTATTCGAAAGGGTATGCTCCTGAGGTGGTCCCATTGTCACCAAGTCATGATCTGATGATGGGATCCCAGGGAAATCGAGGGCAACCCTCAAATTTTACAGGCACGTGTTATGTGTTTCATATGTTTTCTAAGGTTATTCAAGTATTTGCGTCTGGTAATCATCATCTCATGATGATGAGCTGATGATGGAAAGTACAACTCCTTAGCGGTTAGGGGTTGGAGGACAATTCTGAAAATGTTAAATCATTATTCGAAAGGGTATACTCCTGAGGTGGTCCCACTGTCACCAAATCATGATCTGATGATGGGATCTCAGGGAAATCGAGGGCAACCCTGAAATTTTATAGGCACGTATCATGTGTTTCATATATTTTCTAAGGCTATTCAAGTATTTGCGTCTGGTAGTCATCATCTCATGTTGATGAGCTGATGATGGAAGGTACAACTCCTTAACGGTTAGGAGTTGGAGGATAATTCTGAAAATATGAAATAAACGTAAAATTGCGAAATAAAAATCTTTTATCAAAAAAGTAAAACCGCCTTAAAAAAACCTTAGCAAAAAAAAGTAAAATAATCCTCTAAAATAATGATAAATATATAAAATAAAATAAAATGCGTTTATTTCGGACAACAGAAACTAAAGCCTAAAGTTTTATGGGCTAGCACTAAGCAGCAGAAATATGAAGTCGGTGCTTTATTCAAAGAATATTTCGCACCGCAACGATTTCATATTTTTGCTGCTTAGTGCTAAGCCATAAAACTTTAGGCTTTAGTTTCTGTTATTTATCATTATTTTAGAGGATTATCTTACGTTTTTTTTGTTTCAATCAAGAGGCATTTAAGATAAAGACGTATTTTTTTGTTGTTCAGTACTTAATTTTACCGTCACCCATAGCAGATCTTCGTATTTCCAGTCCAGCTGTTCCCACTTAGATAAAAATACGTAATAATCTACCCGTAGTAAGGTAAACGTCCCCATGACACGTTAATACCAATAATTGACACCCTGCTTGTCAGCTTTATTGCTACACATTAAGATTGAAGGTGCCAACTATCAGGACAGCGTCGGGGACATTGACATTTCCCTGACCTAGTACAATATGTTGATACACATACGCACGTTTTAAATTTCAACATCTGCCAATTTTATTCGATTCCATTTAAATGATTATTGGTATTACTTAACTCAAACGAAAGCTTTAACGGTCAGAATTAATTTACTTATACACCGTAACCAAGCGTCATCGCTAACCTTTGAGTCTACAGTAATCTAATACATGTTACAAAAACCTCGAATCATCTACGTAGGCGGAAATAAAAACATTCCGTCAGGTGTTCATGACAAATGCGTAGTGGAATGCGTTTTCAGGCAATCCTATTATCTAAAGTGCTCTCAGCGGTTAATAACCGCACTCGAGGCGAGCGCGGCTCGATACAAATCTCGAGTTCGTTCCTGCGATAGGCTACCGAATGATGTCACGGATATGGCGTCAATCGGTAGTAGGCACAGGCGGTAAAGCCCAACTACCGTAATTGTGAGCTGCAATCGAACGTTTTCACAATAAATACCTAAGATAGGACTTGTAAGGTAAAGCTGTAAGGCGTTAACGCCTTACAATGGCTCCCTTCCCTTAGCAATTGACTATACAAACCAATTACCATGAAAATATACATTACCACTTATGTATGTAAAGCCTTTATCTGCTTATTATGAAAAATCGTCAACTCGAGTCAAAAACTATAGTATTTAAATTGAATGCCCTTCTCCATCTGCACGCCTAAGTATTTTCTAATTTTATCAAATTAATTGACTTCTTGCGTACGACGAATATATTGTGAGCGTACTATTAAATTCAATTCAATTTAAATCGAATGAAAATATATCCAACATAATTAATTGCAAGTAAATTTAAAGACGCTTACCTATTCTGACCCGCTGTCAAAAACTACAACAAAGACTTTCAAGGACCCTTTCAATTCAAAGTTCTATTAATATCCCCGTCTACATAGTCCGTATATGGAAAATCTCTGGACGCATGTACTTAATAATTCAACAGACATAATAACGAGTTGGGATCAAATCCCTGGTGTAGACTTCTTCGATGTGAATTTAACATCAGCGTTTCAAATCGAACAGATTTTTCTATTATCTAATATTATAATCACGGCTCGGACAGGTCATAGCAAAATAATTGCATGACGGTAATAGAACAAGATTAATAGAGTCGCATTATGTACAGTATTATGTAATTATATTTTTCAGTTACATTTATAACAATAGTAACCCAAAATTCACCATATGTTTGTGAAGGTATTTCCATTAACATTTTTTTAAGCTGATGGTTGTATTGAGTTAATAATAAATACATAATTTTACTAATTTAAATTGTCACCACACTGCACACCATTAACTGTTTCAAGAATGCCACTTTGACAAAACCATGACAGATACGCAACTAAATAAGGTTTAATGTTATATTACGATAATATCCTCTCTTTAGATAATTATAATCTTAAGTATCGACTATATTGAGTATTGTTCTATTTCCATATCTGTTTTTGCTATGACTTGTCCGAGCTCTGATTATAATATGTCCTCGAGCTCTTACTACTTCATTTGACAAATCCCGCTCGTATTTTTGATGAAAACTGTCACAGAACATGTCGTTTATCTCAGTGTAATGGTAACTGACAGCCGTGAATGCGTTACGTTTTTGTTTTTTTGAATAGTTCCCTTTGGTGCTAAGACATATTTAGGTCAACCACTTTTCGCTTTTCTTGCGTAAGGAAAGTAGTTTTATTGACAGTATGATGTTTCCGGTGCCTGGGAAGACTTGATCGACAGCAAGAAATCCCAACAGTAGAATTTAGCTACTTACTACAAAACACGCAAACAGTTTCAATATTTTTGCATAAGGATCGCGCAGTTAACTCGTTTTCTGCCGATATGGATTTCACTCCATTGGTTGGTAAAAATAATCCAAAATTTAGCTGGTAAGGAATTCACATGAAATTAAAACTCATGGTTCGTTTCCGGGATTCCGATGAAACTTAGAAATAATGGAGGGATAGGTTTGTAGAAAATTGGAAAAGTTGATTAATGAAAACCCATTACAGCTGTCAGAGCAGTGATTGCGGGTGACAGACGCAATCCGAGAGCAGTATAATTATATCTTCTACCATTTTATCTGCGTGTAGGTACTTACCTACCTATAATTTTTTTTCGATGAAAGAAATGCCATTAAAGTTTGGCACAAGTTGGTGCTAGGTAAACCTATCTGGTAAAATTCGACTATTGAATTCTCACAAATGGCATTGATATCACCATTTGCCTAAAGCCGTATTTTTGAATGTCATACCAGTCTACTGACATGCAGCTAATTTGCGTTTCTGCAGTAGACAAGCGAGTCAACATAGTGGGTTGAGGTATTTGAGGTTAGCTGTCACTGCCAGTGGTGAAGAAGTCACTCAGTGATCTCGTTTTTACGAGTTAGTGGGCCTACGTATTTGACATCATAGTTATCATGCATGAGAATTTTAGTCACCGGTGAGATTCAAGAATACGAACTTTATAGAAATCAGTTAATTTAGTCACCATGTGAGATTCAAAAATCAATCCCCAGTTATTTAAGTGCTATTTTCATACACCCATCCTCATATTTTTACTTGTCGGTAGAGGAATCCAAGAGGTTTGTGCATCATCATTCAAATCAAATCATATCCAAGGTCAAGATTGAAATGTCTTGATTGCGTTTCCTTCCTTTATTTTACAGTGAACTCTGGACCAAATTGGGTATTATAGGACAGATAGAATGGTCCCTATCTGAAGGAAATGCTTTATTCAATTGTCTTCTAAATTCAATCAAAGTTTTCCGTTATTAATACGGATTTCTGTCTTGTTCAGTTTGTTGGAATCTTGATACGACGGGGACGCCATACCCATATTCAATAGAAAGCAACCAAAATCACCTTTGTACTGTGACTGTTAAATTGATTACAACGAGCTATATGTGACCTGAGTCCCATAACCCATGGTTAGACAGTAATGTCCCCCAAGGACGGATAGCAACGCCAAGCCGCTATATCGGAAGAAATAATATAAACTTTACATATGTGTGAAGTTTTTAAATACGAACTACGTCATTACTTATATGTATAGTTATTCAACGGCACAATTAATCGCCCATCCTAGTTTTACTACTTATACCTATTGTAAAAAAAGCGTTAATTAAATAAAAGTTTTTAAATTAATCAGAAAAAGTAAGGTTGGGGATTCGTTCCGGTGCAGAGGGTCGAGCACGACTTTTCGAAACCTGCGTCACGTAAAATCAAATAGTAAACGTTATCGAATTTGTATGACGTTTGGAACAGCGCCCGCCCGTGAGCGTATTTGGCACTAAAATTTAGTATGAGGTTTCTCGATCTCGTAACGTTATGCAGCATTCGTAAAGTCGTGCTCGACCCTCAGTATACGAATTACGTTAAGTCGTCGCACTTGTAATTCTTGGGGTAAGTACCTATAAGAAACTGGTGTGGACATAATTATGTACAAGTCCTGCATTGGGTGAGAATCGAACAATCGAACTAATCGGATTCTTTATTGTTGCATTGTACCCTACTTACGCCCAAACGTCAACTTTGTTGTAGTTTAACACAGCCGGTAGCCGTAATAACAATAGAAATTTTATTGTATCTGGTTTACCGTCAGCGAAAGCATTAACAAATAAAATAAATTCATGACCGAATGCCGTTATGCGTGCCCCAAGAAATTATATTCTTCACTAGCCATAGTATGTATACCTACAGGTAAAGTTTAGTTAAATAAAAAACTGTAATTGTGTGATCTGCGTCTTTATTTAGCCGAGAATAAACAGCGATATCAACAAATAAAGACAACATCGACATTAAATAATCGGACCAAAAAGATCTAAGTGGTTAACGCCTTTGAAAATTAATGAAGTGGAATGTGGTACCTTATGCTTAGAGCTCTACTAGATCTGTAACTATTGCACATTTTTAGACACATGGGTTGGGTACCTACATAAATAAACTAAATTCCAAAGTTAATGACCTAAGTACCGGGGATGTCCTTAGGCAAGGATATCTTGAACTGCAGCAGCACTATGAGGTAAATCGCGATCATGCTAATTGCCTGTAAATAAAATAAAAACAGTGCCCTAAGCACGACTTTACGAATCCTGCGTTACGTTACGGTTATCGTATCGAGATCGAGAAACCTCATACTAAATTTTAGTTCCAAATACGCTCACGGGCGGGCGCTGTTCCAAACGTCATACAAACTCGTCATAGTTTACTATTCGAGTTTACGTGACGCAGGATTCGACAAGTCGTGCTTAGGGCACTGGTCACGATTATGACGATTTGTTGACGTTTGCGTATTACCGGATGGCCTAGCTATTTGTTAGAGACCCTGACTGTGAAGTTTGAGGTTCCGGGTTCGATCCCCGGTCGGGGCAGATGTCTGTTTGATGAATACGAATGTTTGTTCTCGAGTCTTGGGTGTTTAATATGTATTTATGTATGTATTTAACTATATAAGTACCTATGCTTATCCGTTGTCTACATCTACCCATGACACAAGCTCTGCTTGATTTGGGATTAGGTCAATTGGTGCAATTGTCCCACGATATTTAATTATTTATTATACTTTGAGGTAAGTTGAAAGAACTATAAAAGTCTATGTTAATACATAAAGAAAACCGAAAACTGTAATTATAACGTCTTTTAAGAACAATTAATTATTAAAAACCACAAGACAGTAGACGCGAGATAACATTGACACCATGGATTGAAACTTTCGAGGATTGAATCTTTTACTCGTAAAATGTCATAAGAAAAACTTGAAAAGATTTCCAGCATATACATAATTATATACCTAAATGCCTCATTATTTCTAAGAGTAACAAAAGGGTCGGTGAATATTATACAGTTAAAGTAAAGCACATAAGTATATATCTATAAGATTTAAAAGTTATAAAAAGGTAGTATCTACGTTCGCAAATAGCAAGGCGGAGCGCAGTTGCCTAACTGACAATTTCGTATGCAAATATGAAATTGTCTTCATCAGCTTCATTGCTGAAACAAGATAGCGTCGGCATTCGTAATTTAATTAGTAAAAACGAATTATTTTCAATTAGTATTGCGTTTATTTCTGCACTACTATTCTGGTTAATAATGTTGTTAAGGAAGTATTCATAATAATCATAATCATTTTTTAATTGCAACCATGGTATTTACAAATGATATTCTTACTTAATTCCAGTACATACATGGGCCCTACTAGGGCGTAGCAAAAACCATACAGCTTGAAAATTTGTTTATACTTAGATCTAGATAGCTTAGAGCTATTTCTATTACGTAACATATTTTTAATTTTGTACCTAACTCTAGTAAAAAGTGGTGTACTTATACAATGAATCAAAAATGTTTTTCCTTTCTGTGACTGTTTAGTTTGATTTCGTGATTAAATATAGATAAAAGTTGGGCGTGAACTGGGTTTAATATTCTTTGATTTTAAGATTGAATGAAAAAACTTCTTTTCGTTAAACTAATTTCCTTGAACAAACAAACTCTCTTAGGTAGATTGTGTTAAGTTTAGCACATAACAGTAAACGCGCATATTATGCTAAAGTTTCAAGTTCCCTATAGGAGAGCTCAATAATGCACGTCAATTGTAATTTGGCGCAGAACTGGAACAAGGTGATTGTTATGGAACAGTTCGTAACATTATACAAACAGTAAGACGCAGTTACACATGAGTTTGTGTAGGTTGCGCGATGCAATAGCTGACTGTTGTCAGTTTCAGAATCGTTCTAGCTAACTGACTATAATAGAGTTGTAGCAATGATGGCTTTATACTTAGGTACATACCAAAAACTTGCACAGCATAATGTCACTTGAAAGATTACATTAAGTAGGTATCTTTATAATAAAGTGCAATGCAAATTGAACACAAGGTACCTTTGGTACTAAAATGTTTGCTCTTGATTATTTGGGCGGCCTAAGATTACACAAACTTAGGATTATTTAAGACTTTACAACCAATTACCCGTCAACAAAGTAGGTATGTAATGTACCTATTACAATATTTAAACATTTTTAAATGAAAAACTAAGCACAAGAATAATACGCATTCCCCTCTCCACGTGGACGTAAATGTATGATAAATATGATAATTGAAGCATAACTTGAGAAATTGTTCTAAAATCACTGCTGAATTTTAATTAGATTACTTAACAGAGATTAGTATGCAAAGGACGACAGAACATTTGTTACCGCGGTCTACGTACAACTGTTTGTTTTTAATTTACCTACTTATTAAAAAAAAATGACTACAAAAAATAAATATGTTTAGCGACATGAGTACCTATGTAAGTATATGGTCATCGTCAAAAGTAGCTGCAGATTTTTGTACTTTTTTGCATTAACACATTTGTCCATCTGCGTGATGGGACGAATGCAGCTGTTAAGCGACAAGGTGCGAGAGTTAGGATTTGGTACTGACCGATGTAAGCAGCTCTCTGTTGACGTGGGCGTATCCCTTCAGACTCACAACAGCCGGATTCATCTCAATGGCCTGGATAAAGTGGTCGATCTGCGAACATCGAGAACAGCAAAAAATATGTTTAGGTTAGCTGGTTGAGATCCCTTTAAAGGATACACTCGATCGCTTTTCTACTAAATTCAGTCAAGAATTATATTTTAACTTGTTTTGTATAATAAATAATAATAATCAACTTTCATACATACATACAAAATGTTCTAAGTTAAGAGAAAAATCAACTCTCTGTTAAGATCACCAACACCCACAACCTATTTGCTCCTGTTATAATGTAATGTTTTTACCGAAGCCTCAAACTCAAAATAATCCATCAGAAATACATATCCGCACAAAGTCGCAAAAATATGTTAGTATGTTATACAATACCTGCCCGAAGGTTAACTAGCAGAGATTCCTTTAAAAGATAAGTTCGCCTGTTATTTTATGTTGTATGTGCAATAAAGAGATATTCATATACATACATACATAAAAATGTAGGTACATTTTTTTTAAACTTAAATGTATATATTTGACCTCAATTGTGCCTGTACAGTCGAGTTCTCCAATATCTATACAGTCAACAGTTCAAAAATATCTATACACAGACCTTATTTCCAGTTACATAAGGTCCGTGCTTAGATATTTATGAACCGTTGGCTGTACAGATATTGGAGAACTTGACTGTACACACAAACATAAGTATAAAACCTATATAATGCCTATAGGTAGAAAACCTCGATATTGCAGCAGAATCGAGATTTAAGAAGCAGTTAAACTTTAAGATCTGTTCATATTGACTACGAAGTTCCGTAGAGCGTCTACGATATTTCGTAGATTCAGCGCTGCCCGCATATTGTAGGGTACTCGTATGACTGCTTTTGTAGGATTACTTACTGTTTCTATGCCATTCCCATTTTAGTCATTCTTTAGCGGGGCGTCGTTTGTTAATCGTACGATTGTTTGGTTTCATCAAAATCATGGTTCGGATACTTCGGACGATTGATATAAAATTTTAATAAATTATAGTTTCACAGATTTTTATGCAGTTGGACGAACGGACAGTCTTTTGCGTAAACTACTTATACTTGGGATCAGCTTAAGCAAGCTCTTACCTCGTTTTGGCAAGGTCTATCAACAGCCAAGACGTCTATGGATAACAGGGTATCTTGCACGCCCGCAGCCACCTAGATAATTTTGAGGCAAATTACATAAATATTTATACTCTTTTGCTTCAAATAAACTACGCCGCCGCTAAGCAGCAGTGCTTGCACTGTTGTGTTCCGGTGTGGAGAGTAAGACAGCCGGTGTAATTACGGGCACAAGAGGCATTTCATCTTAGTTTTCTAGGTTGGCAACGCATTTGCGAACCCTCCGGGGTTGCGGGTGTCTATGGGCAGTGGTGATCACTTACCATCAGGTGACCCACTTGCTCATTTGCCTTCATCGTCGTATAAAAATAAATATGTATATAAACCTCACCAAAGCATTTTTTTGTGATTTTTTTATACGATTGTGAATAAAACTTAGCGCATTCACGGACCAGAGTAAAACCAAAAAAGATTTTATTATGTTTTAACGGCTACAGTTGTATAGCGACTGTGACCGCGTTAAACGTTACCTACATAAATGGCATAAATATTTTATAAACTACTCGGGCTGAGAGACAAAATATCGGTGAATGACAAATTTAGCGAATCACCGACGACTCAAAAGTAGTTCTACCATTGACCTTGAGCGTGGACTTGTGCGAGCAGTCAGCAAAGATGAATAGCAGCGTGGAGCAGTAAGCGGTGTCGACGAAAAGTCCCATCTCCTTGAAGCTGAAGCCGAACCCGTGGTCCACGATCTCTGACAGCGCGCCGTACACTGCTATTATTATGTTGAAGAACCTATTGGCAGAGTTAAAACATTGACAATTGAATAGCCTAGTTACTAGCAGAGAACTTGACTACCCAATTACCTAGTTACTAGCAGAGAACTTGACTACCCAATTACCTAGTTACTAGCAGAGAACTTGACTACCCAATTACCTAGTTACTAGCAGAGAACTTGACTACCCAATTACCTAGTTACTAGCAGAGAACTTGACTACCCAATTACCTAGTTACTAGCAGAGAACTTGACTACCAAATTACCTAGTTACTAGCAGAGAACTTGACTACCCAATTACCTAGTTACTAGCAGAGAACTTGACTACCCAATTACCTAGTTACTAGCAGAGAACTTGACTACCCAATTACCTAGTTACTAGCAGAGAACTTGACTACCCAATTACCTAGTTACTAGCAGAGAACTTGACTACCCAATTACCTAGTTACTAGCAGAGAACTTGACTACCCAATTACCTAGTTACTAGCAGAGAACTTGACTACCCAATTACCTAGTTACTAGCAGAGAACTTGACTACCCAATTACCTAGTTACTAGCAGAGAACTTGACTACCCAATTACCTAGTTACTAGCAGAGAACTTGACTACCCAATTACCTAGTTACTAGCAGAGAACTTGACTACCCAATTACCTAGTTACTAGCAGAGAACTTGACTACCCAATTACCTAGTTACTAGCAGAGAACTTGACTACCCAATTACCTAGTTACTAGCAGAGAACTTGACTACCAAATTACCTAGTTACTAGCAGAGAACTTGACTACCCAATTACCTAGTTACTAGCAGAGAACTTGACTACCAAATTACCTAGTTACTAGCAGAGAACTTGACTACCCAATTACCTAGTTACTAGCAGAGAACTTGACTACCAAATTACCTAGTTACTAGCAGAGAACTTGACTACCCAATTACCTAGTTACTAGCAGAGAACTTGACTACCAAATTACCTAGTTACTAGCAGAGAACTTGACTACCCAATTACCTAGTTACTAGCAGAGAACTTGACTACCAAATTACCTAGTTACTAGCAGAGAACTTGACTACCCAATTACCTAGTTACTAGCAGAGAACTTGACTACCCAATTACTTGACTAAGTAATAGCTAGGTTAGTTCCTCGGTGGGGTGGGGGCAGATAATTGTGTATGATAAATACGAATGTTTACTCTCGAGTCTTGGATGTTAAGTACCTATCTGTAATTTGTGTGCCTACCTAGTAAGATGTGCCCATAGCATACCTTGAGCCTTAGCTAATGTTTAGGGGAAAAACCACGATTAGATCGCAGGGAAAACCATTGATGAACTCCAATTACTATCACTATTAGGTAATCGATCAATAGCTTCAGACGTCTAGGTATTTTTAATGTATTGACGTAATTTCCCTCACTGACCTTAACGGAATTAACATTTTAACAGACACATAGTTGAATGGGAATTGTAATATTATCTTCATGTAGAAACCTGCTAACAATTCTTAATTTAGCTTTAGACAGTTATATCCCAGCTGGGCCGTTTTATGAAAAAAGTTGTAGATATTATATACAGCGAAAAAAGTTTTTCTACAGGTAAAAATCACTCTTCTTGTGTCAAGGCCATAAACACTTTGACGTGTAAAACATTTCTCAATTCAACTATAGCTACACACACTAGACACACTTTTTTTCTGAGATTTTGCAATTTTTATGTTATATCTATGGTTACTATCGATTTTAACAGGTAAGTATCGATATTAATAGGTTAAAATAGTGTCCCAAACCAAAATATTTTATTCCATCCCATTACCTATTCATTATATGAGAGTACCTAGAATGGAAATGGAAATGGATGGAATGGAAGTACCTAGAGAAAATGTATGATCATTTTTGGGACACTTTGTTTCGCCTATTCTAAGTAGATATACTTACCTAGCAAAAAGTTCAAAAACCCAGAAAAAGGGTGTTGTAGGGGTATTTTTAGGGTTCCGTACATAGGTACGGACCTACCGGAGGAGGTATAGACCTACCTCAAAAAGAAAAAAAAAACGGAACCCTTATAGAATCACTTTGTTGTTCGTCTGTCTGTCTGTCTGCGTGGAGGTAGCAGGCTGAAATTAACATCAAATATTCAAGCCTACAGCCCCTTGAAGCTGTGAAAAAATCAAACTTCTAAGTCAACGCAATCAAAAGATACGGTTATTAAAAATGTTGTTTCCATACAAATTGCCGTACCCTTACCCTGAAAACCTAAAGGGTACTTCCAGTTGTCCTAGAAACTTAAAATTTGGTATGAAGGTAGCTCTTATAGCACAACCACTCAGCAAATTCTCAAAATCTTAAATTTATGTGTCTGTCTGTATATGTCATAGACCAATATAAAATGACCCCACACTGCGTACATTTTGCTTAGGAACAGGGTTCTGCTAATACTGGACAACTCAAAACACTGGGGAAAAGCAGGGAAATCTTTGTACGGAACTCTCCTCGTGCGCGAGTCTGACTCGCACTTGTCCGGTTTTTTTTAAATGACCCATCGACCATAAACACCTAATCTACAAACTAGCAAGTACTTACTATTATCAGTATAGGTATTCCGCAGATATTTTAAGCGTGTTCTTGGCTGAATAACTTAGGTACGTTGTACTTCTTACGAAGCTTACGTTTATCACAAGTTTAAAACCGAACTAAGAGTATATTATTATGTATGTAAATAACAACAATCTTACATGAACAGGCAATACGTAGAATAAGTCCGGGCGTAAGCATTTCCAAGGGACTGCAGCAATTCCGATAGGTTCAGCCACAAGAAACGGTATCGCGAAATTAACTTCGCCGAACATTCCAGATGCACGTCCTAGCAAAAATAACACCGTTACGCGGCCGTATTCATAAAACGGAGACATAAACCACAATTTAATTTACTACACGCACCCTACGGAAACATTCGGAGAGCCTTTGCGAGGCTATCTTGATGCCCTTGCAATTTATGTACCAGAGTGCGCAATTCATGTTAATCATAGTGATTATATGGTAGTAAGCTGTTGTGTGGCGGAGGAGGAAGCCGTCCATCAAAGCACAGAGGCTTAAGAGGAACCCGATGGCTAGGAGCAGACAGCCCACGCTTATAATAACGATCTGTGTCTTCAAGTTTCCAAAGTGCAGGTTTTCGCCAGTCACGCGGTAATATCTAACCTAAAAACAAATGAAGAATCGTTAGAAATAAGTAGTAATTGTTAGAGGCATAAGTAGGTACTTATCGAAATACAGTCAGCCTCGAAAGTTGCATGGACATTCTAAACGGCAATTACGCAAACAGTACAAAGACGACGGTAGTATAGGCTGCTAGTGCCCGCAGCGCAGTAGGCGGACAGAATAGTGTGAAGACGATGTTCGTTGGCTGAAAAGGTTTGAAGCAAGTTTGGCAACTGCAGTAGGCGAACGAGCAGTGTAATTGTCGCTACAATAGTTTGCCGCAATACCTATTCAGCAAATACTAGGTATGAGAATAAAATGTTCCAAAGTAACACTTCAAAGTGTCAATGACGCATTCAAGTGTACAGCTACACTTACAAGCCTGTCCGTACCTCTACATTTGCTCTACATATATAAAATATTGTTATTTTTACTTGAAACTTCCCCCAGCTGGTTTTATAAATGGCGACTTGATGCGCCACGCCCCATCCAACGAAAGGTATCCAGAAGTGTGGCACGAGGAACACCACGAAAAGAATAGCGTAGATGTAGTCATCAAACTTCTTCGTGGAGCGCAGGATCAGGATGCGTTCGTAGCCCACGGCCAACACAACCATCGTGGCTACTATGTAGAAGGATATGGCATACATGGTGGCCCGGGACTTCCAGCTAAACGTGATCGTACCTAATGGAGCAAAATACCAAATATACAAATAATCTGTGGAAGGACCACAATAGATCTCCCCCAGGCGGTTTTTATGTTTGGGGACCATAATAAGTAGAGAGCTAGAAGTTGTATTTATGACATAGGAAACTACGATAGTGCGATTTAGAGCAGTGATGACCAACACGCGCCCGCTAACTATTCGACAAAGCGGTTCACACAGTGGCAGTGGTAGGCAGGTACAATTTGGCATGGTACAATTACTATGGTGTTGTCTTTGAGTATTAATAAATTTTAACATGGGTCCATGTAATCGGTGAAAAATAAAAGCGCTCTGCCACCCGTCCGCGTGATTTATGAGGTCCTAAGGGAGGGGCTTCTCCGAAGTTTGAAATTCGAAGTTCGTATCCAACCGTCTAGCTCACGCCAACATAGGTTAATACGAAAGCGAGAGGAACAACGGTCGGATACGAACTTCGAATTTCGAACTTCGCAGTATTAAGGAGCTCTGGATCTTTTTTTCTCGGGGGCCCTTTTGGCACTTTTGGTAACTCTATCAGTCACCAGTCCGAAAGGACTGCAGTTCGACCCACTTCTCATCTGTCATTTAAATGGCAGTACAGAAAAGCCACATTCAAATCAATTCAACCGTTTAAGAGCTACGGTGCCACTGACAGACACACAGTCACATAGACACACAGACGCGCGTAGCGATCAAACTTACAACGCCCCTCTTTATGCTTCGGGGGTTAAAAACCAACGCGCTGGAAAATTCAAACTATAATTTTATGTAGCTACACAAAGACATTTCTATAAAACACAATAATACTTACATATAAAAAATTAAACAATATTTAGGGAGTTTGGATGTGGTATATAAAGGAACGCCAGAGCCGACAATTATGGATGGACCATGAAAGCGGGTCGTGAAGTGTCTTGACTTCTGAGCAACCAGCCTCCATACTCCATCCACCTTGTACGAGTACAAAATGTTTATTATATGCTAGTATCGTTGGACTGGAACACCATACCTGGTCGCGACCTTGTGATGGGCATGACGGCCAGAGCGCGAAACAGCACCAGCAACAGCTTGTGGTCGCGATAGAACTGGTCGTGAGTTTCGCAAGTGTCGCCATCTTGCGAGGATAGCATGTCTCTTTGCTCTTGCTCCTGCATTTAATGTTCAAGAGTTAAGAGTATTCACTTTACAGCCGTCGTTATCAGATCTACCGCCGCTAGCACACAGCGGCGTTGCGGTGAATTGATCTAATGCACAAATGCTAACGCCCTGCTTTTTTCCTGCCCGTACAAATATTATCATATATTTGAATTATAATAAACTACATGTAACACGCTATCGTCTCGCTTCCTATAGCGATAATACCGCCACTACAATATATGCGCTTGCGTCTTAGGTACGAGTAAACTCTAGCTAGGTATATTTCGGCTTTTTGCCCCTATTAAAATCTCCAACCAAAATAGAAAAATTTAAAACACCCGGACATTTTTATTGCAAAGTTTAATTCTCAAACAAAAACGACTGAACCGATTTTGATGAAACTTAGTCAAGTAGGTACTAGGTATCTGGATTAAAAAAATCGCGTCCAATACTGTTAATCCGTTTAGGAATTAGGAGCTACGACGCCACAGACAGACACACAGATACACACATACACACAACAAACTTCTATTTTGCGTCGTCGGGGCAAAGAATGTTATATTATATACCTATTAGGTACTAACGTGTCGGGCGAGGTAAAAAATTAAAGTTACTTAACAAATAATAGTGCACATACAAGGCACTGAATATTTTGTTTCACGAAGTACTTTAAACTAACTAGTGGGCGACACCGTCACCGTCTATCTAATATGATAATATTATATTATCAATAATACAATCAATGGAAAATAGAACATCCAACCATAAATACAATTACAATATACGTGAAGCGTTACAAATTAACTTACGTAATCTTGTTGAGTCTTCTGGTAAACCGATTTGGCGTTGTGAACTTGGCTCATGTCATCTTTGTACAGCGTATTGTTCAAGCCATCGTCAAAATAATGGTCCGGAATCATTGTTCGTGCTTCCTCACCCGTTACTCCGATGACTATGACAAGCTTTAAAGCACTTAGTCTGCCATGAAATTTAATATGAAAACGATCGTTATCGAAGTGGCAAACAAGAAGTGTAAATTTAATTAAATTTTAAAGCAAAAGGCAGCCGCGCCTCGCATTTCAATGGCACTAATGGCTATTTTGACTGACTTAGGCGGTGACTGAAGTGGACCATTAACCTTCAGTAGATATACCTACATATTGACGACCGGATAGCCTTGTGGTTAGAGACCCTAACTATGAAGCTTGAGGTCCCGGGTTCAAATCCCGGTCGGGGCAGATGTTTGTATGATGAATATGTTTGTTCTCGGGTCTTGGGTGTTTAATATGTATATAAGTATGTATTTATCTATATAAGTATGTTTATCCGTTGTCTAGTACCCATAGTACAGGCTTTGCCTAGTTTGGGACTAGGTCAATTGGTGTCAAATTGTCCCATGATATTTATTTATTTATTTATTTATTATTCTCGAAGGTTAGTCTGAAAGGCTTAGGATCTTAATACATACTTTTCCGAAACCTACACCCTACATCTTCCCAAAAAGTGCATTGTTCTCAAATTGTGCAGTCACAATAATAAGTACCTAACTTCGTCCAAGTAGAGCATTTTTTCCATACCGTGTGCTTACCTAATAAGTAACAGATCCTAAATAAATACCACCCTTATACCACCCTTTTTAAATGCAATTTTCTAGAACGTGCATTTCCCCAAAATGTCATCGTCATCGCACCTACCTAACACAAAGTCTTCAAAAATCGGATCCGGGTTTAGATCGAGTGAAACGATAATCTCTTTTGAAACTAACAGTGTCAAAAAGAACAGGAACATTTAACGAAGTGCACCTTCTAAAAAAATACATAATTAGTGAAAGTGCAAAATAAACTTGCGAGACTTGTGAGAAAGCGTAGGTACTTTTCGATAAAGTGATAGAGTCTGACAAACGAAAGTTGAACCTCGTAGTTGTTTCACTGGCAAAACTTTGTCTCTATGCGAGTCTCAGATTAATGAAGTCAATAGATGGAAGGTAAACTTATGGCCGTATAGTTATACCCTTCGCTCATGTAACTAATGCCCTTTGTTAAAAAGAGACAACTGTATGCTCCGATTTCAAGAGTCGTACCGTTTTTTTGATCTGTAGTGTACGTCAGTATTTCAACGTGTGAGGGTGCTCCTTTGATGACAACTATAACCCGATCTCATTCAGTGACACTTTATTTGAATGACTACCTAGAGACGACCGATGCTTCTATTTTTTATGGGGTAAATTGGCTACAGAATTGACCAATGGGCATCTGGCTACAGGCTGTGTTGTACACAAACAAACATCGGGTACGCTTGACAGCTGCTTACATGGGGTCTGTGATGTGAGTCTATCTAGGCTGTCATGTAGTATGTCAAATTGAAATTTATCTAAGAAAATTGCGGCTATGTGAGTGACAGTGTTGCCGTCATGTTTTTTTGAAATTGCCGCGTTTTTCCCGACTCAGCTTTCGTTGGCCAGACCTTCTAAGATTTTAGGAAAATTGCACGTTTCGGAACTGTGTTTTACGATTATACAGGATTTAAGACTATACTTTACAGCCAGCTGAAATTTGTATTTACGGCAGTTAAGAAATTTGAAGATTTACATACTAAAGGGGCATCGGTATAATTTATTGTGTATATTGTCAATGCTATGCTAACTGAAAATGATAACATGTGAATATGAGTATCTACAATGCTGAATTCCTTTATTTTACGATTGCCCTAAAATATACAGGTAGCCAATTTTACGAGTTTTATTTTAATAGGTATTTGAAATTCATATACCTACTTGGTGTCCTATTTTTACTCGTCGTTAAAACTAAAATAAATTGTGGTGAACGAAATATGCATATATATAAAAGCATATACGTAGGTATAAATAGTCTTAAAACCTCTTTACTTCCGCTAGTCTCACTAAAAGCGATCCTAGACATATAATATACCTACCTAGTCAAGGTCACTAACAATCCGGTCATCTAAAACAGACTAAGAGAACTTCAAAATAAGAAACAGGCACTCTTAACTAACGGCGAACAAGAGAAGAGTTCAGTTAGATGTTATAGTTATAGCAGATGAATATTAATTTAACGAGTTACGGCACCTCAGCCTAAGTAATCATTACGTGGGCTTCCACAAAGACAATCTTCGCGAGCCAATTGTTTGACATGTAAATGAAACGAAAATAGAGAACCTCAGGCATACTAATTCGAAATTTTTGGGGTACAATGAAAACACTCGGCAACATTTCCTGTAAGTACCATATAATACAAAAATATCACAGATTTATTTTCACATTTGTAGGTACATAATAAATGTTAACATGGAAAAAACCACTGAGAATCAAATAGATCGAAACCGCGTTATACCTAATTCCGTGCTAAGTGTTTGTAACAAAATTTACGCTGGTGGTGACACCATGAATATACGCGCCCTCTGTAGGCAGTTTGCAAAACTACTACGACTGATCAGAGGGCGACGGTTTTATACGATTTAGCAACTGGTAGCATCAAACATCTGTGTAGTTGCGTTTGGATATGAATATGAAACATGTTTGCAGACCTATTCTCCATCGAAACATCTAAAACCAAGAAAATTATCTTAAGCTGTTGTATGATAATTTCATGCATTAACCGAATTCATTCTGCCCAACCACAATACAAACACTGAAAGCAAAAGCACTGATATTTCACCTTAAAAATTAAAACAGGCAGAAAATAGCCACAATTTTTTGGAAGGAACAGAACAGTAAACTTAAGTTAACAATAACGAATATATTTTATCAGTAAATTAAATGGAAGTTTTAGGATTTCAGTTTAGCAAGTTGTGCCATGATGTCTTTGTCGGCTGACGCCGTCGATTCGCCGAGCCTGTTCCCAGCTACGGATGGGGCATGCGCCATCTATAATTTGAAGAAAAAAAATTACGACTTTTACTTTTTACATAGTAGTTGAGCAAGTGTACCAAGTAGCCAAAACATTAATACCTGCATCAAGAAAAAAAAAACATATTTTGTATATCACAAAAAACCTGTAAGGACCATAATATCAAGGAATTTTTAAAGAGTGGATATGTCCTACTAATAATTTATTTTAAATGATAAAGTTTCGATGTTTCTTACCCAATCAACAAAAACGGCTGGACGGATTTGAATCAAATTGGGAATGAAGATAGCTTATACCTTAGATTAAAACAAGGGCTATCTTTGTCCCGAAAAATTGTATAGTTCCCGCGGGATAGTTATACCCGAAATCAACTCAGACAAAGTCGCCGGGAACATCTAATTGAGCAATAAACTACTATTTCGTGTGAGCAAGACGCAGATTACCATTTTTATGTTTATTAGCTCAATTTCAATTCAAACTACAAATAGCTTAAAATGTATTTAAAAATATTGTATGTAAATACTTTATTGCACGTAATATATCAAAACTGAAAATTACGATTACATACCTTTCCACTGATTTCGATGCCGATCTCGTCAAGGACCTTGTTGACAATGCCCTCAGTCTCCTCTTCGTCGCCAGATTCATCCATTATGTCATCAAGTGTGTCTGAAACTGAAGAAAACATTCTAAAAATATTGCTACACAAGATAAACTCACTTATGAAAAAAAATATACACACTGGTTATAGGTAGCTAAATTATTTCTTGCCTGTGTCTACAAAACCCTAATTTCAGTGACATCTGTCACATTGAAAAACAAAAGAAAAAGATTAAATTATAGACCAAATAATTAATTTTAATGACAAAAAAATGTTTCCCTGACATAAGCACAACAAAACATTTATCAATATGGGGCTTTTGCTCACGCAAAACAGGCGCATACCAGAAGAATTTTGTCACTTGATGCAAATTGCACCTTGTTTCTATTTGCTATTTCTAAAGTATAGTTCAAAAGGGAAGCAAAGACCTACAAAGTGATTCATTACCTCTTTTGCTGGCAGAAGTCAAATATAAAGTGGTAACCTTGTTACACCAATTAAAGATCATACTTGACTCATCTTGCAATGATGTAATTTTTTTATAAATAACTTTGCAGACTACTTTCTGTAAACCAGTTTTATATGTGTGATTATTAGAAAATTAAATTACATTTAGTAGGTACTTACTCATTTCATCGGTCATATCAAGCTTGGCATTGGCCTGTTTGAATGCCTCCATGTCCTTGGCAATTTGGTGTGGGTTCATCGCCTTGTTCATGTTGCCCATGGTCTTAGCCGTAGTACCCATAGCACCAGCTATTGCTATGTTAGCACCCATGGCTTTGTTTGACATTTGAACACTGGAAATCTGAGGAAAATATGGTTATGATTTTTGGCAGACTAATGAATTCATAGTTATAAATTTCCCACCAAGATGTGTACAAATGAGTACCCAATGAGGGCTATCCTGAGTCAAAAACCGGCCAGGGTCGCTAGAGTTGTGTGAGGTCTATGTGTCAATTTCCACCAATCATAATCCAGTAGCTTGTCTCTCATTGGTGGACAATGACAGAAAGACCTCAATCAACACTAGCAATCCTAGCAGATTTTTGACTTTTTTGGAGTTGGAATATCAATAAATAATTTTCTATTTGCTTTTTATTTTTAAGTTGAATTGGTACATTTCATGTCAGTGTGTAAAACGTTTATAATGACTCACAAAAAACTGAAAATAAATAAAATAATAATTTAGGTGGGAAGTTCAACACTTTTGTTTATTTTTGTTACCTTGCTATTAGCAGTATAAATCCTTGTCTTTTGCTTCCTTAACTGTACCAATTGTTTCGCTAATATTTTGCAGCCTTCATTGTTGCCTTGGCTTGCCATCTTTTTTATTTCCATTTCCTAATAAAAAAAAGAAAAAATACAGAAATCCTTGGTGACATTATTAACACAGTATCAGTGACATAACAAACAAATGGCAAGTGTTTCAAAACCCACTTGAATCATAAATTAGTGATGAGGATGCATCACCAGCAGATATCTGTTGAATAATATCGTAAATTTAATCCCAATAAATAAAAATGTATTGGCCAAGAGAATTTTACAAATTCAACAATTTAGAAGAAAATAGAACAACTGTACTTCTTACGTTTTGGCTAATTTGCAGTTATGCACTTGATGCAAGGGAAGGCCTATTACTTTTGTAATGCAAACATTGATGTCTTGATTTAAATTTTAAAGCTGTGCCTTAAGCACGACTTGTCGAATCCTGCGTTATGTTACGGTTATCGTATCGAGATCGAGAAATCTCATACTAAATTTTAGTTCCAAATACGCTCACAGGCGGGCGCTGTTCCAAACGTCATACAAACTCGTTATAGTTTACTATTCGATTTTACGTGACGCAGGATTCGACAAGTCGTGCTTAGGGCACTGATATCTTTTATTCTCCAAAGGGTTGATTGACACGTTAATAATATGTGGCGCCTGTTAGTGATACCAAGATCGAATGGACAAGGATGATGAAACCATGGATACAAATCCATTTAGTATGGATGAAATAAATAACAGACCAGTTTCTTTTCTTCTCTCTCAAGAGCTGCTTTGTCTCTATCCAGCTCTCGCCCAGCTTTTCGTAGCTCACGATCATTTTGTCTTTGCTGTTCTGTAATCAAGCAGATTAAGGAATGAGAATGACTCAACTACAGAAACATAATAAACATTGATAGTCACACTTTAAGATTTTGTTACAAATTAACTTACCTTTCACGGTTGGTGCTTTTCTAAAGAAATTCATGGTGTTTATTGATTCACTTTGTCGTTTTCGTTCGTTTTACTGGACATGAAGTATGTATTGATTGTTTTTTATTGCAAAACTTTAACCAACGATGACTAATTCGCTCGAGTCGAGAATTATTAGCTGTCAATGTCAAGCTGTCATGTCATTTATTTTAATTTAATTCATCCCATAAGGGATAGGCAAAG
Organism: Clepsis dumicolana; assembly: GCA_963691665.1. NCBI lineage: Eukaryota > Metazoa > Arthropoda > Insecta > Lepidoptera > Tortricidae > Clepsis > Clepsis dumicolana. Next base: position 9,070,508 of record OY829513.1, read on the forward strand.
GAACTGAGTCCATACAGCCACGTCTGATGTGTTTTGTAAATTTCTGTATATTAAAGTCCTGTCATCGTCAGAGTTGTGTCAGTCTGTCCTAGTCACGTCCTGTCAACTGCACATGCCTTCCGTAAAGCGATAGTGTACTTTACGGCGAGCTACGGCGAGCAGCAGCCGGCGGATATTTGGGGGTCACTAACAGAGGGAATACGCGTTTTCACTTGAATTCTTCATTTGCTGGGCACTTTCACGTCAATTTGTTGTATAATACATTATCTTTATTATCCACCAAAACACATTAAGCACAAAAACTAAAATTCAATTAACGACACGATCCACTCTCATCGGTTTCCCGCCAAATTCCGCTGTCATGTCAAATCTGTCAATGTAATTTTTTTTAATCCATCACATAAGGGATAGGCAAAGGAAACTTAGTCCATACAGCCACATCTGATGTGTTTTGTAAATTTTTGTATATTAAAGTCCTGCCACTGACGGAGTCGTCAGTCTGTCCTAGTCACGTCCTGTCTGCTGCTCATGCCTTCCGTTTGCTTCCGTAAAGCGATAGTGTACTTTATGGCGAGCTACGGCAAGCAGCAACCGGCGGGTACTGGGGGGGTCACAAACAGAGGGAATACGCGTTTTCTCTCGAATTCTTCATTTGCTGGGCACTATCGCGTTAGTTTGTTGTTTAACACACTATACTTTTTATCCACCAAACAACATTAAGCACAGAAACTCAAATTCAATTAACGACACGATCCACTCTCACCGGTTTCCCGCCAAATATTCTCAAAGTTTTATATTAGTTTTCAAAGGAAGTCGGTAAAGACTTTTGTGTCTTAAAATTCAAAGTGTAATGACAATTATCTCTGGTGAAAATGGTCCATTTTATTATATTTTATATTGTATCATGATATTGTAATAATATTTATATGTATACTAGTAACTATATATGTATGTAAAGAAATTATTCGCTTCAGTTTTGCAAGTAAACATAATCATAATAATTTATTGTAACCATGGTATTTTGTGGCGGACGCTTTAAGTAGGTAGGTAAGTAAAAAACTATTATACCTAGCAAAACAAAATTAAAATTTTAGGGAGAATCTTAGGGCGGTGTCAATACTCAGATTAAGATATTGAATTTGGCGGGAAACCGATGAGAGTGGATCGTGACGTTAATTTAATTTTAGTTTCTGTGCTTAATGTTGTTTGGTGGATAATAAATATAGTGTATTATACAACAAATTGACGTGAAAGTGCCCAGCAAATGAAGAATTCAAGTGAAAACGCGTATTCCCTCTGTTTGTGACCCCCAAATATCCGCCGGCTGCTGCTCGCCGTAGCTCGCCGTAAAGTACACTATCGCTTTACGGAAGGCATGAGCAGTTGACAGGACGTGACTAGGACAGACTGACACAACTCTGACGATGACAGGACTTTAATATACAGAAATTTACAAAACACATTAGACGTGGCTGTATGGACTCAATTCCTTTGCCTGTCCCTTATGGGTGAATTAAATAAAATAAAAAAAACAGATTAAGATGTCTGTGGTGTCAAGGTAAAAGCTATATAACCTCCTCCAAGCTCCTCCTCCTCCTCTAACACAGACCTAATAGCAAGTGGACCGGTGATACCTACAGAATTAGCGTGCATACCTACTAAAATTTGGCACGTAAATTGGCTGCTTTCCCTAGGGTTGGGACTGTTAAACGTATGCAGATATCGATATCGATAAAATCTACGCTATAGAAGTTTATGCAACTGTCACGTTACGAGTGTTATAAGGCCTAATTATCTAGAGTAGCATACATTACTTTAATTTACACACATATTATAAGTACGTTCAGAAGCAGAAGGCATTATCATATCCATACCTGTCACGAATTTGACTGTTGTTTTTATCATAGATAAGTAAACATACCGAGCTGACGTTTCGTATCGACTGTTTTTTTATTGTAAATTATGTTGGTTTTTGCAGATGTTTCATACTTTCTACGGTTTTTGAACGCATTATAGAGGAGTTATGACATGTGTGTATATGGGTTTGCAGATGTGTTGCCAACCTAGAGAGCTAAGATGGAATTCCCCTTGTGCCCGTAATTACACCCGCTATCTTACTCTCCACACCGGGACACAACAGTGCAAGCACTGCTACTTAGCGGCAGGATTAGCAAATAAGATGGTGGTAGTGATCGGGACGGACCTCGCACAAGGTCCTACTACCCACAAAAGTGAAAATAAATAACATTTGTCTTAGGCATCTCCAAAGTTTTTATTCATTTCTAATAGTTTCTGAAAGATACTTTGTCACAACACTCACAACTTCTTTTTCCGTGATAGCGAAACCTCAAATCTATAATCATTTTGATTACAGACATTACCTTACCCTCACACTTGGTGTACAAGGCAACACAGGTGACAGGCACGAGTAGACTGAAAAAGAAGAATATTAAGTATCTATAAGTTTATCTCTAGCCTACTCAAGGGACATTTTTTCCAAATCTCAAATCTGGTTCACACTGTGCGTTGTGTGTCAGTCAGTAAGTCACGGTTTTATTTCATATGTTTAGATCTAACAATTACCTGAATTGCTCCGTCACGTCATCAATCTCGTCACATTAAGAGTTCTGTTGAAGCATTATGACATGTCGAAGTGCATCGAGCAGACAAACCATGTCTTATGTCGTGGGTTTATATTTTCAATTCCAATCCTTTTCTTTTTGGCAGTTTCATTCACAGGAAATCTGACGAAAAAAAAATTCAAACAATGTTTAGAATTCCATCGATACCTATGTCGATACTTAGCACCGCATAAGCTAATATGCCAAAATCATGCAAATGGTTTCTGTTGAAATAAATAAAATCATTGGAAAATAAAACAAATCGTACTAAAACAGACGTTCGTACTCATTTTATAAGATCATTATGTTACGATACATGCCAAAATACAATAAAACATTCGAATTACTCAAGGTAACTGGTTACTAACCTTTGAAGGGTCAATTCAGGTTGATTAATGTTTTTTTAACACTACACTGTCTGACGCAGCACTAGGGCATGATTGTCCTATTAAAGACAAAGCCCTGCACACCATGATAACTCGTTTCTTAGAGTAATCCTTAAAAAAACAGCAAATATATTCGGAGCCGGCTACCGTTTAACAGCACATCTACCACGAAACTTGGCACGGAACATGGTGGCACCTGCCACGCTGTCGTAAACTCGTGACGTCACTTAGAGAGTGCTGCCAAATTTAGTAACCAACAAATACTATTTGTCTCTCCTATTCATATGCAGCTGTCAGTAAGTTAAAAAGAGATAAAATGCCGTTAGACATGTATGTGTCGATATGGCAGATATTTGTATAAGTCACGCTTCATATAGAAGAATATAGCGGCTCCACATACCTATCTCAATGTCCTCTAAGCTGTATAAGCTTCTTGGGCGGTGCTAATTTCACACACGGAATTTTACACTAATTGCATTCTACTCTATCTTGCTTGATCTGCTGATAAATTATTTATTATTTTCATAATCTTTTATTTTATGCGGAGAGCTAAAAAAAATATTTATTGATCGTATTCGTCATTTTCTAAATGGGCAAGTGCGAGAGGGATATAATCATGCTATAAGTCGTGGATAAACGTTAGCGTGCTATGGGGTCAGATACCGATAAGTACAGCTAAAAGGAGTAGAACATGAGTAGAACCTTTTCACAGTAAAGGCCACTGTGATGTATTTTATTATGACGAACTGCGATGGTCCGATAAAATGTAGTGATTAGGTATATTCTCTTAGGGTCCGATGGATGAATTACCTTGTGACAAAATTATTTTGTGGGTGGGGTGGCATGAGTAAGTATTAGGATTAAGGACCACCTGCTGGAAAAAAAAAATCTCGGGTCTCAACTTAGCGTTACTACTAAGCGATACAACTAAATCCAGTTTTTTTTCCTGCAATGGTTTGTTGAATCGGAGAAATAAAACAATATTGAATAAATATACTAGTATATTTTCGAGAGCAAAATCGATTCTCTGTATTTTCCAGGTCACTTCATTTTTATTAAAATTATAGCCATTAAATGTAAAATTAATTTAGAGGTGCATATTTAGAAAACAGTAAGCAGTTAGGTGAAAAACAAGGAATACATTTAAATTTTAGGCCAGTTTTCATTCCACGTACATTTTGTGACTCGTAAATGTTTAGGCAACATAAATATTATTTTCACATCGGGAATTACTGTCAAAACTCATTGATAAAAATTCAAACAAAAGGCAGTGAAAATCACATCTAAAACCGACAGGAAAATACTTACAAACACAAAGAAGATCAACATAAATCCAATGAATAATTCAAAAAAATGAGACATTGAATTAAAATTATTATTAATGGAAAAACGATTTCTGAGACGTTTGGTGAAATCGGACGGATAATATACGCGGCCACTGAATACAATGGGTATACAAACTAAAATATCAACTGCACTTACACGAAATACTCTACTTTAATTATTATGACATGATGCAAGGGGCTAGAGATTCGCCGAATCACCACGACCATTTCGGGGTGAACGACCCAAAGTTCCACGTGTCAGGTAGTCCTTCGTGAGCGTTGTTTTGGAATTCGCTCTTAGACCATTGGAAGGGCTTGATGACGTCTCTGTTGAGTTGGTCCAGAGTCTCCTGTGCCTCTTCCTCTTGTTGCCTCTTCACGAGGTCGCGTATCTCTGGGCCGTTGATGGTTGGTTCGTCGTCAAACTGGTCAGTGTAGACGGTGGCCACTGTCCCTTTGTTGAGCGGAATGGTGGAGGAGTTGGTGCGGTTGCAGTTGGAGTACGGCGGGCTGGATACGGCGACGAATTCAAAGGGTCGTTGGGTCGACGTTGCTGAAAGAGAAAATAATGTTGATTGTAATAACCGTAACAGCATTGCTTTTATATGGATGTTATAACTCAGTGGTCGGCAACCTTTTGGCAGTCAAGGGCAGCATAGTGGCAAATTGAAATACAGGGCAGGCCGCACTTTTTCCTAATTTTGGTAATAGGTATTGCTGGCTGTATTTGAGTATCTGAAACAGTCACGAGCCGTATATGACATGCGGCCCGCGTGCTGCGGTTTGCCGATATCTGACTGAGTTTACCAATTCCCATTTTTTTGTAACTAGATGTTGTAGGTAGTATATATAGGTGTTGATTATTTTGTAATTTGTCGGACATACTATGTTCATTTTCGATATAGGAAATGCCCACTATACTACTTTAAATCTTCAATATTGAATAATAAAATAATATTAAAATTCTTACCAACTACAACTTTAGTGTCGATGACCCCGTAAGCTTCCTTGTACTGTGTAGCGATGTCACCCCGCACTCCCAGGACAGACCAATAGCCGATGTCATTGAGAATGCAATCGACTTTCCCGCTGCACTCTATAGTCTCGTTGCTGGCTCTGTTCATTGCCGTCACGTTGTTCTGTCTCATCAGGGCTATGATGCTGTCCAGGGATGTCGCGTTCTTGAAACCTCGCTTGAACATGATTGCCCTAGGTGATTGGGACTCTGAGAATATGTCGCCGTATAGTTCTTCCATCTTATCAACTTGAGTGTGTTCAGCAATGTCCTGGAAACAAATTTTACTTAAGTCAAGTGAACGCTCGATCTTTTGGCCTTAAAAAACTAAAGATTTGGATAATTTTCATAAAAATCTTAACTACGAGTTTGATTTACCAAAAACAAAAAGGATTACAACCAAATAAGTATCTTTTAAATTCATTTCAATATAAGTTTCTCTTACCTTTTGAATCTAGTTACCTACGTTGTACTGTACCGTTAAATTTAAATAGTACCTACTTGTGCATCTAGCACAAGTATGGTTGCCGCCAAGGTTTGCCGCTACTCGCTCGCTAGGTTACGACGTGCTTTCCTTTCGCCCTGTCCCAGCAGGAATGAGACGGCCACAGTAAACCCAAGAATATAAAAACATAACTTACTTTAAAGAACGGCAACCCGTACGTAGCCCAGTAACCCTGCTCGAGCAACACTTCGGTCAGGTCAGCGGAGTGGGTGCGGCCCGGCACTTGCTCTATCAGGCGTATCAGACCCCTGTTGTGGCCAGCACTAGTGCGGTGCACTACTATGTGCCTCACGTCTCTGTAATGAAGACTGGTAATGAGTTTAAATTCGTAAATTTCTTACTAGTACTTGACTGGTAGGGTACTTGAGAATGCTGCGTATTGAGTTGCTGGGTATTCATTTAGCGTAGCGTAGGTTTGTGCAAGGCATTTGGCAGACCTTCCCCATCACATAATAATATATCTTCGATGGATCATGTAATTGGACCTGCAGCCCACATATTTGTAAACAATTCGTTTAGTTAGTAAAGTAGGTATGAATTTGACGCCTACCATTTAGGGAGATAATAGTTCTACGTATGTCAAGAGGCCATGAAGTGATATATCAGTGTGAGCTGGATCATTCCTAAACTACGTTTAATTGTGATCGTCAATCATTCAGTGTTATTTTTTTGTGTTGCTATACTTGTGTATTGCGGTTTACTTTTCTCATTCTTATCTTATTATCAACACGGTATCTAAATTAAACTAACTTGCTCAAAACACTTTCAGGCACGAACTCTTTCTTCTCAGCCTTGGATATGTCAGCAGTCTTGTTCAAGTGGGCCAGTCTGGTAAAGTCCACGACTAGCCATTGCTTGCAGGCTGTTCCGGAGTTACTGGCGGCTAGGAGGTGGGCCCAGGAGCTCGCGTCTCCTGCTAGGTGGTTGGCAGTGGAAATGCGAGGGGCCGCAGGGACCTGAGAAGATTATAGGAATTAGATTTAAATACAGTAAGTTGTAGAGTGTAGCGGGTGTAGTAGCAGTTGGGCAAGATAGTAAATACCTAGGCTAGAATTGTGACACTTACTTGCTCCGTGATGTTGACAATCTTCCATAAATGGTTATTGTAGTTGTTGAGCGTGGTTCCCGTGACGGCCATGTTGTGGTTAGCCCCTTTCACCACATAGAACTCGTCCTGACTGGTTATTGAGCCCGGGTATCCTGAGAAATCGACCGATGTTCCTGGCACCAGGATTGGGCTCTTTGCTGTGTGGTGATAGTTCAACTTGTATCGCTTCAGGATCCTAGTCATTGATGAGTAACTGTAAAATTGAGAATTTGTTTGTATTGATAAATTGTTATGCAGTAGGTAGGTATGTATTTACTTACAGAGTCTTACTAATAGCCATATCGATTTATAATATAGCTTGACCGTTATAATATAAACTTGTACATCTATGCATAGCTTGCTTGTTTAGTAAACCCAATTTTACTAGTATTGTTGATAGCACAAGAGAAGAATTCATTGAAAATAAAACTAAGTAAAGACATTATTACCTTCCGGCACCATTTTGCGCCACGTACAGCTTTTTATCATTGCTGCCATCTTCATTTTTTTCATTGACAATTCTAAGGAATGCGCTGGACAGGCCAGAAACTGCATTAAGCGCTACGTCATCCAATGAAATGTTCATCTTGCGCTGGATTTCAGCAGCTTCAGCTACTGCATTCAACCAATACAGGTCTGAGATGTCAGTTTCATATTCTTTCATACTGCGCTCTACTCCGTGCTTCCAGCCAGTATAGATTCCACTTATTTGCGTGTAATGCAATGATACCTGAAAATTAAGAATAATAATATATTAACTCATAACATATCGTTTTCTTAAGAAATTGTCTAACGGCCAGAAAGTACTTGTAAGTATATTACTTACATGATGCCAAAATGGTTCAACAGATCCCCGCTCTGCACCCTTCGTCTTCCAGATATTGACGGACCTGTCCAAAGCATCTCGAAGCTTGTCGCATTGCTTTTCCAAATGAGTATCTTCACACTTCGCTCGAATGGTGTTCTCGAGATGTGTGTGGATCAGGTACCAGGTCAATGCTCCTTCTACTATACCTGCAGCATATGCTTGGATCTCGTCAGGGTAAGCCGCATCTGTTTCTACCTCTAAGAGCGACCATCTGAAAAAGTAAATCACAGGTAACATAAAAAAAAATCAAAAATGCTTTATTTCATTCAACACAATATTTTGATAATGTGACAAAGTGTGGAGGCCTCCCAGTAGACGTATTATACACCTGTGTCAGGAGGGCTCGCTCTTCCTTTAACGGTACAACTAATTGTGTAGCCTAAAATAAGTCGCACCCACTATTGTTAGTTATTAGATAGGGGAAAACATGAATCGCAATCCACGGTTTTTGAAATTACTTTGCAATAAATCTAGGCAAACGGATGTTTTACAACAACATCCGACCAAACTGTTAGGTATTTATTAGAATTTATTTATGCGCACATTTCAGAATAAATATCAATTATATCTAGGTAGTTAAAGTTTTCTTGAACAAACAAAGCTATGCTATGAGCAGGCTAACGACGTGGTTAAATAGAGGCGTCACCAATGTAAACAAAGTGACGTTCGTGCAACACTTACGAATAGGTACAGTCAGTGTAGTTCATCAATGAATGGTAATCATTGATAGTTAACGCTGCATTGCTCGTGGCTGTGGTTATATGTATACTGACCCAGTAGTGTCTATGTCCATTCGGAAGTGAGCTCGAGCTACTCCCTTTGGTATATCAGTGAGTTCGTTGCTCTGACCCCAATATTCGATGCGATATCCAGTTTTGTTTGAGTAAAACACTGTGGCAGCATAATTTCCGTCCTCCTGAATTCTGAAAGAGAAAATAACTAAAGTTTGCTTCAAAACATTGAGTTGAAAGCTCTCAAATTATATCAGAGTGCAATATCAAGGCAAACACAACCCCAGCACTTGAAACTATGCCAATGACGTAGTTACGACTAAATCTTTAAACACTCTGGCCTCCATCACGGCCATAAATTTGATAATAATTTGAAATAAGCATTCCATAAACAAAAAACACTTTGTTGGTACAAAAAAAAATCATTTACCTTTCCATTTGTCCGACAAAAAGAGCTAAAATTGCTAGAACTCCAAGAATTCCAAGGATATAGGAGCTGATTTTCGTCTGCAGCCAGGATGCTCCGACGACTTTCAAGATCTTGCTCATTTTGCTTTTTAGGTAAAGCAATTAATAAAGAAATACTATGAAATATAGAAGATGTTGAGGTTTTTAATAACAATGAAGTGACAGCGCGCGTATGTGATCTGCTCCAATGGGAGAGAGACCATCGGATATCCGAGTCTGGGTGTTCACGGTGCGACGGGCGAGGTTCCGACTTCTCTGCTCGAATACATTGGATTCCGCTTCTCTGCGCTTAACTTTTATGGTGATGCTTTGCACCAAATTCTTTATAGTATGTGACTTTTTACCCTGCAACAAAATAAACATTTTAGAATGATCTACATAGACAAAGCATCCGACGCTGCCGCTAATGTCAATATTTACACTCAAAAAATCAGAACATTTAGCTTATTAAATTTTTTAACGACTTCAAACTTACAACTGGAATTTAAATTATATGTTGCAATGCATTTCATCCTTTTCGAGCTTAAGTACTTAATTTCACTATTACTAACACAGTATACTCAAATCACAATAATAATGAAACTTCTAGAGGCACCTGACGACTTAATAACGAAACTTATTGTAATTAATATCCGGTGGTTACGAAACAGTGTTTTGTTTTCTCCATAGTACTACATTTTTATTATTAATACATTAATAGAAATAGACAAGCAATAGTTATTAAAGAAAGGTTCAGTTCCAACGTTCCCACCTGCCGTACTGAGAACACTGCCGACCAGTAGGTAGACCTAGCTTTATCACAATATCAATAAGATAGGTAGAGTAATGATCGCGCTCTCGCGTTATCTATTAAATGTAAGAAGCTAATACAGGAATCAGGTAATAAACAAGGTGTCTTCGATAACATTAACTTGACATTTGTTGTATTTTGAACGTTGTTGCTGGGGCCCGAACTAACCCAGCCAGGTCAGGTATTCAAAATGTTGTTCTTGAGGGAAGATATTTTCATAATAATAAAGCGTGACATGTTAGCTTTTACTGCAGTTAAGCTTGACATGAACAATAAGTACTTAGATTCCACCCTTGACAATCATAACAGGGCGAGTGTAAAAACATTAGAATGTTTTTATTTTTGTTGAAACCAAAAAAACTACTTTAGCTTAATATGAGATAATATACAATAGGTACCTACAATTATTTGTCAGAACATGCCGACTCTCAAGTTAATATCAATTCTCTTGTATTTTCACTAACTTCTCAAAACACTTTTTTAATTCTATTCCCCAGCCTTTCCTTGCTCCCTGTTATTTATAACTTACCACTTTTAACTTTGACACTATTGTTGAACTCAAACACTGCCTTATAGCACGTTGCACGTATTGTACCGAGATGAAGGCAGCACCTGAATGAAAGCGCTGCGTGCCCTGTGTCTAGGCAAGAAGCGCACAGAGGAGAAAACAGTAGCAGCCCACGAAATACTATAAGCGGTAGAGCTACGTATAAACTGTACCGACTGTGCGGTTTCTGGTCTTTTGCCAAACGCGCAGTAGGTGGGTCGGAACACTATATCTGGTGTTAAAGAAAGAGTTCATAGAGTTTCATAGTAAGTATTTGTAGGATTACGTAGCTACGACGCTGTAGGTATGTATCGCCTCGAGCTATTAGCTAGCTGTTTCGATTCTTAGGAAGTTGTAAAAAATTTCTATTTGTAATTCGTTGTTTAGCTTTTATGTACTTAATTAAATTACAATGCTGCGCCCCAAAACGGCAATTTTTTAAACAAAGATTTGTAAAAGCTTGATAAAAATTTGCAATAAATAAATGAATACTGAATACTAAATGTTCGAGAAAAATTCGTAGGACTTTGTATTTTCTCTGGCCAACGGTTACTTTATTTAGCACCCAGCGATTGGTGGAGATTCTATAGATACAAAAAGCTTACGACTTTAGAAATTTGTTTAGAAATTATTGAAATAGACACATTTATTTTCTAGAATACGTTACAAACAGGTATACCTAATATTAAGTTTAGTATTTTTTTCTGTCGTCCACAAAAGGTGGCTTTGTTTGTTTGGACGACTGGTATGGGTGTTCGCATTTTCGCATCTCGCTTTGTTACTCAATTTATGCCCTATTAATCCAGTGAGACAAACCAAGTACTTAGCAATAAGCGAGAGGACAATACATTAACAAAACATAGGATCAAACATAACCCTCCTACTTTTATGAAGTCGGTTGAAAATAGCGCACGTGCTAGCTACTCTCGCGTGGTCACTGCCTGTCGCCTTTTGTCGCGCTGTATGCACTGTGTAATCCGCATAGTTCAACAATGCATCGAACGCCTGAAATCATAAACCTAGTAGGTAGGTACCTTTGCACGTGGATCGACTTAGACAATCGCCTAATAATAACCATTCTAGTGATATACCTAGCGTGTAAACTGTATGCGCGTTCACAGTTATTTTGTTTAGTTACATAACAAATCGATGAACGCTTTAGTACTTGTGCGCATGGAAAATATTCGTGATATTATAGATATATTAAAAAGCGTAAAAACGTCATGGCAATTAGGTATCTACAGATATGTGTAAATACATTAAAACAAATTTATTGGTATTATAGTACGTGTACCAACATCATTACCAAATCTGCGTGTTTTTGCTTTATCTTTTAGGAAGGTACTTCCAGACGCTGCTCTCTGCACTTGATATTAAGTAAAGACCAGGTAGAGCAAGTTATAAATGTTGATGGCGTGAACCTGTCAGATGTATTGTCTGAGATTACTGAATTATGCCAACCCCGGGAGTCGAACCCGGATCCTTGACATTCCGTGTCGCGTGCCTACCCTTACACCAAGATTGGCATATTGAATAATTGATATTCACGGGAAAACCGTAAAAATAAAACAATTGGAGAAAAATACAAAAAGATACTGAAATTGAGGTCATGAGATTACTGAGCCGAGGCCTGTGCCCAAAGCCCTTAGTGTATTAGTAAATTACACGTCGTACTTAACAAACGTTTCGATCGCATGTGTCAAAATACAGGAAAATGCCAGTGATTTCCTCGGCTGTCTTAGTACTCTCTACACCGGAACACAACAGTGAAAGCACTGCTGTTTAGCGGCACGATTAGCGAGTAAGATGGTGGTAGCTATCCTGACGGATCTCATACAAGGTCCTCTATACCACCCGCAAAATATGTCTATGTTCCTATCAAACTGCGAACTGCAAACAAAGCTCAAATAAAAAACATGTCAAAATTCTAAGATGACACTTATAAAAGGAGTGTAACTTCGAAATATCTACATCGTAGTCGGTAGGAATTTTATCTTTTACTTCTTTACTTAAAGAAAAACCTTGATATCATCGAGCGAAACGTGACTCTATACTTAGTTTGACATTTACTTACAAAGTACACTGAACATACAATACGCTTATTTTACATGGTGCATTCTTTGCGTCTAAAGCACGCTTTGCTATATTTAAGATAAGTTTACCTTGTAACAACAAGCAACTAAAAGCCCAAACACTGTGTACTTGCTTATCGAATTTGAAGAACAAGGCTTAAATGATGAAAGGAATTAAACAAAATTTATGTAAAAGATAAGACAGTAATATTATAATGCCGTGATATCTTTCGCTAACAGAAACGGTGACGTTGGTACACCTACTTCTCGTTACGTAAAAAAAAAGTTGACACAAATATTTATAACATTAATTATCATCTTTCTCCTGGTTCGGTTGATACTGAAAGCTTGTTTATTTCTATCTAACTATGTACCTCCTTCAACCTTACCTCCTCAAAGAGTCTCTTAAAGTAAATTAAATGTGTGATAGTAAAATAGCAACCTTTATGTGTACAAATATCATAAAAATATAAAGTTGATGGCTCGTGCAATATGACGGAAATACAGTTAAGTAATCTTATTGTTTTATAGAATAAAACGAAATCAAATATTTAAGCAGATTTTCTTAAATTAATGTAAGTAGGTAAATGAGACTCTACCACGAGTAATAAATAACATGGTTTTAGTAAAATACGTGACTCCACATGCACCTCGCTAAGTGGCATATATTATTCAGGCGCACAGCGACATCTCTTGTCCGACATTGGAACTAATGTATTTTATTTAGATTTGTGAAAAACTCTGCTAAGCATTTAATTTATTTAGAGACATCGCTTTATTTTTCCTGTAATCTTTACATAAACCTCTATTATATACAATAATCTCGGATTTTTTACTATGCAAACTTAGGAGATATGGGAGGGAAAGGTATTTTTTTACATTTTTCATCAAAATTCAAAACATGTTTTAAAATGTGCAGACAACGCTCTTTCATATGGCCTAATTAGCCCTACTTGAATATTTAAACCCCCCCCCCCCCCTTCGGTCTCTGTTGCGAAAAAACTAAAATATTTTATTTGTTTTTATTCGCAAAATAGTTGGGCAAGCATCATCTAAAACTGTTCCAAATTTCAAGTCGATAGCAATAGCAGTTCTTGAGATAATCCAGTAATCAGCTGTGACAGAAAGATGGACAAACGGACTGAATTGCACCGTGAGGGTTCGTCTTTACCATTTTGGTACGCAATCCTAAAAAAGGAACAGTGCATCCGCACCACAAACGTAAAAAAAAAACTCGAGATCAAGCGGCTGGCGCCATGGCAACAACTAGCCCGCGCCGCGACTCCCGTTTCAACCATTTTCTATTACCCTACTGTAGGTAATATCGCCCTTCTCACTTTACAATGCTCCGTTATACACACAAAAGATAGTTACAACTAACATTAAAGAGGCATTGTAAAGCTAAGTTCGTCAGATTTCGTACGCACACTTACCCGAGATCCGTGAGACGAATGGACGTAATGGGACGCTCATGGTCAAGGATATATATTAACTCAAGTGCAGAAAATTTAGCTCAGCAACGGCAATTATTTCGCTGAGTAAAGCAAATCGCGATTTCTCAAGATGACAGTTAAGAATGAAATAAGACTAGCCGCTGGTCGAACGCAAGTTTCGCAAGCAAAACACTGACTTGTGGATAGATTAAAGAAATATTTTTTTAAATTCTTAATTTTTTTTCGTAAATTTCAAATGCCAAATTGCAAATGGACGTCCGCCCGGAACGTAAATATATCAGAAGTAAATCAATAATGTTCCGAGTTGAAATACGCATTTAGTTTTATGATGATGCTCGCGTGCGGTTCAACATATTTTATTTTTGCGGAACATACACCAACATCGTGAACATATCATTGATATCAGAGTACAGTATCCTAGTCAGAAATAAAATCTATAAAAAGTAGAGTATACGTATGTATACATGACTAACCCTATACGAAGTGATGATGTGCTCAAAGCAAAGGTCGTAGAGATGGTTACACGAACACTTACATAAATAATTATTCCTGCGGTGCTCACGCAGCTATCATGTGATTAGAGAAATACAGCGTTTTCTGACTAGATTTTTTAAATGAATGTTTAAACATACTTACTGTGCTGTACGTAACAATTTAACAACGCAACAATCATTTATTTTACAAGCTTTTATCTAGTTTCACTCTTGTTCCGAACTCTGTCTGTTCTGTCTGTCCGTTTGCCATGTGATGTGTGTAATCAAATCTTGCAAGTTCAATTTGACCTACTTGTATTGGTCGGATTGACTTGAAATATGGTAGGAATATGTAAGTTGGATGGCAATACACGCACAGTCAACATAAAGTACAGCCGTCAAAAATCGTTTGTAGCTTTTTTTTTTTCTAAAGAACAGAGCGATTTGAAAATGCATACGTGTGTAATGTTCTAAAAAAATAATTTAATTTTAGTGCGGTTCAATTTGTGTTTCATGTCGAAATAAAAGTTTGTATTGTGTTGTATACTTATATCTAGCGACGACGTTTATTTGTTTCTTGCACCAAAAGTGAGGTAGGTATCCAATGTCATCCGTCTATTGAAAATTCTCGCTTAGTTGCAATTTAATTTTGATATCATATATTATGATATGACGTTCACAAATTTTTTTGCTTAAACTTATATACATTATGACAAACCGCATCAAAAAGCAAGCTACTTAATTATTTTGGATTACTCTACAGCCTACAGACAGAAGTCACAACACTTAAGTGCCACCAAAGCAATGTTTTAACTCATCTATAACAGTAATAGGGATATATATCAGAGGTCTTTTAGTTGAATGACAGCAACTGCACAAACATTTAATTTTAGATCACTAACTTCTAAGTTCAATACTGTTCATAAAACACTGTTGCTCTACATTTTAATATTGCAAGGTAAATGTACGGCACTGCCCCAATAGTTGTCACTTTTTTAATTCGTGGCAATAAAGGTGACAACACTGTCAATGTCTATTATTAGAAGTAAAGTTTCGAACATTTTTAAGTTTCAAGTCATAATAGACTTATTATGCATCAGTGAATGTTGGCTGTTGCAGTTAGTTAACTGTTTAACTGTAACTAATAAAATATGACGCATCTAACAGTTAAAACTTATTTTATTAACAGTATTCACACTTAATTAAAACAGAATAACAAATGTAAAACGGAATCATTAATGTGAAACGGTTCCTTCTTTTTATATACCCTGTATCGGAATTTGGAACCTCGTCGCAGGTAGACGCATACCGACATTCCTGTCGCCCCTGTTCACAATACGGGGGGATCGCAAAGACATTTTTACTAAGGTAAAATCTCTTTTTACAAATGATATTGAATGTATTTAATTAATTACCTTGTACCATTCTATTGATTGAACTTTTTTATTGAGTTTTTAGGTAGGTAGGTAGGTAATTATAAATAAGAAACTTGGAAAATCAAAACAGTTGATTCAATGTTTGATACATTAAGTAATTTCAATAAAAGTCACCCTGCATGTCACCTTTACTGCTATGAATGAAGGTTGAAGGTGCCAACTACAGATTGAGACAGTGTTGGACAGTTTTACCTTATATTAAAATGTACAGCAGTAATGTGTTATGTTATGAACAGTGCCCTAAGCACGACTTGTCGAATCCTGCGTTACGTTACGGTTATCGTATCGAGATCGAGAAATCTCATACTAAATTTTAGTTCCAAATACGCTCACGGGCGGGCGCTGTTCCAAACGTCATACAAACTCATTATAGTTTACTATTCGAATCCTGCGTCACGTAAAATCGAATAGTAAACTATAACGAGTTTGTATGACGTTTGGAGCAGCGCCCGCCCGTGAGCGTATTTGGAACTTAAATTTAGTATGAGATTTCTCGAGCTCGATACGATAACCGTAACGTAACGCGTAACGTAACGTAACTACGAAATTTGAAAATCAAAGTTCGTATCGTATCGTCCCGTTCACTCTCGTGTTAAATAATATTAGCTTGAGAGGGACGGCATGATACGAAGTTCGAATTTTGCACTTCGAAGTCGGGGGGCTGGTCTCCTTTTAACAAAGAATTTCAATGACAACTATTGAGGCAGTGTCAAACAGATGTCGTTTACTTAAAAATATCTCTATGTTTTTATGGAAAAAGCAACGAACAGAAATCATTTGTTATCATGGTAATAAATATGAAACTAATATACCGTAGGTTGTTACTCTATCCACCCTAGCTAAGGGTCGCTGGACCCTAGATTGCAGGCACGAGACCGGATATACCTGTCTAGCTTGCTTTGTCTGACGGCCGCATGGCCAAGTGGTTAGAGAACCTGACTATGAAGCTTAAGGCCCGGGTTCGATCCCCGGTCGGGGCAGATCTGTCTAGTAGGTAGGTACCCATAACACAAGCTCTGCTTAATTTGGGACTATAATGTCAATTGGTGTCAATCGTCCCACGATATTTGTTTATTATTTTATTTTTCTGCCCCGATTTAGGACTTATTCGATCAGAATAATTAATTAAATCAATGCCTGATTTAATTAATTATTCTTTGCATTTCTCTTAGCTTTTTTATGATTGGTGGAAATTGACACACAGACCTCGTTCGACGCTAGCGATCCTAGCGGATTTTGACTCGCGATAGTCCTCATTGACAAGCTAAAGGAGTCTATACCATACGTCGGGTTAACGCACCCGGTGCATGTGCAGTGAATGCACTGGGGGTCCCATGAAGTCAACGACCGACACGTGAGACTGGTTACGGAGTTGCAAATGCTTTCATTCAAGAACTGAGATAAAGTTTGTCGCCCGTTTTCAATGACGACCTCTATGAGTAATTGTAAGCTAAGTACAAAGTACAACTGTTGAGTACCTTGGTTTTTAACCATTCCTTTTATACATTTTTATATCGTTTCTGTGATAGGTACAGTCGAGTTTTCCAATATCTATACACATATCTTATTGCCAGTTTCATAAGGTCTGTGTTTAGATATTTATGAACCGTTGACTGTACAGATATTGGCGAACTCGACTGTACAGTCAAGTGCAAAAATATGGATGCATACAATTTACTCAAAAATATGTCCCATGACTCCGTCGGCGATTTAAGGATGTGGTATTGTTGTTGTGGTGGATTAATACGATACATATTTTTGCACTTGACCTTGTTGTTGTTGATCTAGGATCGCACTGACGATTAATGACAACGCGTCGGTTACAATAAGTATAAGTACAACTCACAACTAGGTACTTAACTAACTAGAACTTGAACGCTCTCGCTCTTGAGTAAGTACTTTTGTCAAAAACAATAGAATCACGACATCCGTGTGAATTAGGATTTGTAGCTTTGTTAAACATTTCCTTGAAATCATCATTTCCTAAGTAGGTTAGGTTAGTAGTTACAGTCGAGGAAATTAATTCCTGATCCACCATGGAACCTTTTCACAGTAAACGTCATAGAGACGTCTCATTGCTTGACAAGGAAAATCGTTATATAGTGTCACATAAAATCTATGATTGTTTTGTACACTAAGTAAATTTTTTGATAGTACGGTCAGCTGTAGAGAATAGGTATACCCCGGCGGGTTACCGTTACCGGTTAACGCCGTTGCCGGTGGAGGGGGGGGGGGGGGGGATCCTTTCGTACAATACATAGTATTGCGACTAACAAAGACCTGAGAAGTGAGGAGTCGAAAATAGCTCCATCTAGATTTTACCAGACGTTATAAGCTTCTTTTTATTTCTGACGTGCCTTGTTTTTTGTTTGAAGTATCGGTTTGATTGAAGTCAGAGAAACCAGTTTATGCAATGAGTAGGTACAAGAGCTAAAGGTGTTAACTCCCTGTGTAGTGTATAGTGCCTACATTGGGAAAATCTGGCCTAAGGCAGACTAACACAGCATTGGTTTGCGATTATTCTCCACTAACTTTTGCAAATTGACAATTATAAATTGAAACTTACAGCGTCAGTGGCGTGACCACAGCACAAAATGTCGGCGTTCTCAACCCATCGGGATAGACCTGTGTGGGACGCGCCGAGACGGTAGACCTCTGATCTAGACCGCAGCTGATCTGTAACAAATTATAATATTTTTGTATTAGAATGTTTAAATCTAGGGTTTCTCAAATTAAAAATGGCCTTTGGATTGCGCTGTATCCTGCATCTCATTAGGTTGTAGCCGGAACATATGTACAAAGCCTTGAAAATGAATGACATGATCAATCAACGACAATAGCCACATATTATAGCAGTCAACTCGTTTGCTACACATTAAGAAACATCCTTTGCTACGAGGTTAAAGGTTGCAAATAGCAAATCTTATTTTAACAGCATAGATGATCTACATTTGAAAGAAACCGTCACACAAATGTATACCGCAGAAAACTACCTCACTTGGAAAATGGACTACTTTGCATAACAGATAGTACTTATGATGAAAATTACTTGCGATATATAAAAAAATAACAAATAACAAACTATACAGAAGGAACCCCGACCAGACTAAACGAAGGAAACCCAGAGTTTTTTTATCGATAATTTTGTAACGTCTTTACACCATTCGCTGAACTTGCTAATAAAATTAATTATGATTATCTTTCTTGATTGACAATTCGAGATATTGATATCGACTATTTATCAATAGATACCAAATTACACAATTGACACTAAATTAAACCAGATAAGTATGAGATCAGAATTTCTAAAGATGCAGAGCAGTCCACTCACACTTGGGAGTAATACACCTGCAAAGTGCCCAGATTCTGAATGTTGGGAGCCATACGATAGTTTGCACCTATCAGTATAATTTCATGGATTTTGGATGTCAAATTTCAAGGGTTAAGTATTTTGAAGCCGTAACATATTGCTGTAGGGTAGGTTAATAGTTTGACGAACAATATTTTTGCCAGAATCATTCAAGTTAGCAACAGTAGTTAATTTAGTACAGGAGAGTTAATTATAGAGGTTGTATAGTCTGACGGCGGGCGGCGGTCACCCGATCCTAATTGAGTGATCACCTGTTACAGACAACACGGAGACAAGAGATAAGATGAATAATTAGCGGCGCGGCGTGCGATCAGGTGGCCCAGGTATTTGCATAGGGTATACTATGTGTGGTGTTACTTTTTATAGTACAGATATTTTGTTGCCAAAGGCTTTATAAAGCGTTTCCATTTTTGAGCGATTATAAATTGATCCGATTTATTCGAAGAGCACTTTATCAAGCTCACTAGTTCGTGATAAAGTCCTAAAACTAGAGGTATCAATTAATTGTATCTTGTTTTACCTCCACTCGTACAGATAAGGCTATTAAGTGTGCAGTTTGCAAAATAAGTAAAAATACTGCCATTGCAGCTTATCGGCTCTATGTTATGTAAAATATCTAGTCCGTGGGCTTAGACTATTCTACAGAAATGAATAAAAGTCCCTACACACGTAAATAAGTAAAAATGAAAACATGTAGATCATTTATATATAAACTAATAAAAAAAAAAAAAAACGGTACGTCAACGTCAATACGATTTCAAATAAAGCTCCCAAATATTTTAATAATTAAATACTAATAATAATGTTTGTTTCATGTGCATCCCGGCCACCTCGACCTCTTTCCACGCCGGCCTGAGTCCCCGCGACTCCCGCACGCGCCGCTCTTGGCGGAGCCCCGTCAGTGCAGTTTTGTCGCGGCTGTCAGACTATTTTTCTATTTAGTTTTCCGTTGTGTTGTGTTTTTATGCCCTTAGATCATATGCAGAATGCAACGCAACCCGTAGATGGTACGTCACATGTATGCCCAATATGCAGTAGAACATTTAGTAGTAGTAGAGGTTTGAATATTCACAAATCCAAATTGCACAAATGTTTAAGTCAGAATGCCCCCCCCCTTGTACATAAATCCTGTCTCCCCAAATACAAACCGTACTCATACTAATCCACCCACTATTCCCTTCCATCTGCATTTGAGCCACTTAAAAAACAATGTTAAGGTGGTAAAAAGAATTCCCCGTGGCGCCCGGATCTCCGTCGCTACTCATTTGGCTCAACTTATAACGAAATGTTTGGACAATAATAGCTATGCGGACTGGCAGAATTTGTTACTTTTCCCATTTAATACACTTCACGTTAAAGACGATAAATCGTCTAAGATTTCTCTTACCCAAAAAATAAAAAACAATTGTTCCAATTATTCACCGCCTTGCCTTACAGTTTTTAGTACAGGCAAAAATAGCAATCAAAATTATTTTAAAAACAAAGTGGAATCTAAAGTTAGCGACGGAGACCTGAAGGGGGCCGCGCGGTTACTTTTTTCCAGTGACGTACTATCTCCAGATAATAGCGACACACTCTCGGCCTTACAAACTAAACACCCTCGAGCTCCTACAAACGCATACTTTTTGGACCCGCCTACGTCGCCCGATGTTTGTTTAAACATTCACGAGAAAGACACAGTGAATGCAGTCTATTCATTTAAAACCGGTTCTGCAGCAGGTCTTGACGGACTTGCTCCCCAACACCTAAAAGACCTTACCTCTCACTGTGTGGGCGACGCAGGCAAACATTTAATCCTCGCTTTAACAAAATTAATAAACCTCATGCTGTCTGGCAATGTTAATCCCGAAATAGTTCCCGTTCTTTATGGAGCCAACCTAATTGCGCTCACTAAAAAAGACGGAGGTGTCAGACCCATTGCGGTCGGCTCTACATTTCGGCGATTAACTTCTAAAATTTCAGTTCGTCACATAGTTTCAAAATTGCAACCTCAGTTTGAACCAATTCAATTAGGTTTCGGTACTTAAGGTGGGTGCGAAGCGGCAGTCCATGCCCTGCGCACCTACCTTAATAACGATCAGTGTGAGGTTTTACTCAAAATTGACGTCAAAAATGCATTTAATTCGGTAAACAGGGACACCTTGCTCACAGAAATTAGAAATAATATTCCGGAAATTTATAATTACCTACTTAACTGTTATCATGAACCTTCTAAATTAATGTACAAAAGCAACGAATTATCTTCTGAAGTCGGCTGTCAGCAGGGTGATCCCCTCGGACCAGCCATTTTCAGTTTAGCCATTAACCCCATCATTCAAAATTTAAAGTCCAAATTTAACGTATGGTATCTTGATGATGGTTCCCTAGGAGGTGATGCAGTTACGGTACTTTCAGATCTCTCAGAAATTATAAATAAATTTAAGGCCATTGGTTTAGATCTAAACTTTAATAAATGCGAACTGTTCATAAACAACGCGATCCGATCCGATCTCTTCCAACATTTTAATTTACTTTGTCCAAATATCAAAATTGTCGATAAGCAAAACTTAAGCCTCCTAGGGTCACCAATCTTCGACGATGCCATTCCAGATTTAATCGCAAAAACTGTTTCAAAATTTCAAAATTCTGCAGACCGGCTGCTGGAAATCAGTGCTCACACTGCTATCACTATTCTAAAATTTTGCCTTTTTGTGCCAAAATTTACTTATTTGCTTCGTTGTTGTCCCTTTTGGAAACATCAAAATTCTCTGACCTTAATTGATTCCCTTATGAAAACTTCTTTGGAATCTATACTTAACTTACAATTCAATGGGCAATCTTGGACCCAGGCTTCCCTTCCTATCAGATATGGTGGGCTAGGTATCCGCAAAATTTCTAGTGTTGCTTTACCAGCGTTCCTATCATCTGTCCACAGCACGTCCACCCTCGTAGGTAAAATCCTAAAGGATTGTCCTTCAAACTACGAGACGACGGGTTTGGTCGATGCTAGGAATGCTTGGCTAATGGCTTGTCCGGGTGAAAATCCTCCCGCTTATCCAAATTTCCAACGGAGCTGGGATGACACACTATCCAAATTAACTTATTTTAATATTCTCAGTTCCAGTTCAGGCCCAGACCGCGCAAGGCTTTTGGCTGTGGCAAGAAAGGAATCCGGTGACTGGCTTCATGCTTATCCTTCCGTTAACACCGGAACCACACCGTTGCCTCTGTGGCACCAATGTGGACGAAACGGGACACCATGGTCTTTCCTGTCAAAAGAGCGCCGGCCGTTTCTCCCGTCATGCCGCGCTCAATGACATAATCCGCCGGGCTCTTGCCTCTGCGAACGTGCCGGCCATTTTGGAGCCAAGCGGCATTGCCCGCGACGATGGCAAAAGGCCGGACGGTATGTCTCTGATTCCCTGGAGAATGGGTAGGGTTCTGGTTTGGGATGCGACCTGTGTCGATACAGTAGCACCCTCACATCTCCAGGGAACCACACAAAAAGCTGGTGCGGCGGCAGAAACGGCTGAAAATAGAAAAAATTCTAAGTATCAATCTCTCGGTCCGAATTATAATTTTGTTCCTGTCGGGTTTGAAACTTTGGGTCCATGGGGTCCCAGCGCTTACAAGCTTATTTCTGAGTTACAAAAGCGCTTAGTTGATGCAACTTGTGACCAAAGGGCTGGCAGTTTTCTCTCTCAAAGAATCAGCATCGCTATTCAGCGAGGCAACGCTGCCAGCCTTTTGGGCACTATGCCACGGGGGCCTTATTTAGATTTAATTTAGTTTTAAGTTGTAGTTTATTTAGTTTAAGCTTAGATTTAATGTCATTGTAAATTGCTTTTATTATGTTAATAAAGTAGAAAAAAAATTTTTTTTTTTAAGTTATAAAAAAGACCAAGTGCGGGTAGTTCGAGGAACCCGTGCAGCTAGGAGATGTTGATACCCGCCTCTTCAGTCCCTTCGAGACCATGGACGCAACGTCGCGTCCGAAACGTCGAGGTATTTAAATTCAAATTTAAATATTAAAGTTTTTTACGCGATTAAGTCCCGAGTATCATGATAATGTGTGAAAATCGCGAAAGTTTAAATCAATACATGTAGATCATTTGTCGTCATACAAAAAATAATTCTGAATGATGTTTTGTAGACATCGATCTATAAAATGCTACTTTATAATTCAGTTAACGGTCACAACCACAACTCTCAAATATTTGTATAGTAAGTATTAACAAAAAATAATTTTGCACAATTAATAACCAACAATGGTTTCATTAACAATTGTGACTGTGTTTAACCATTTTCTAACAATGCTGTGCTAGTTTAACAATAATTATGTTTCTGCACTCTGCAGATATTTTGTAGCGCGTATAACACACGTAGAGCTAATTTGGATGTTTCCGGAATTTTTAGTTTTGTACTATATAGGATTGTTATAGAGTCCATTACGTTCAGTTTCAGGGTATTAGGCTCACATGAGCCTACATACATATGTAGCTTTGGTTTTCATGCATCTTAATCAATGAAGTAATTCAGAATTAATTGTTACGCATGCATTTGCACGACCTGCTTGAGATTTCTATGAAGGTCTACCTACAGTTGGTAAATGTAGCTACCGCTTTTCCACTATACTCTTTTTCTGGTGCCCACCTATTTTGTGGACTTTAAATTTGTGCCCCATATCAAGACCGCCTCTGGTTTCGCCTACCAATATTATTAACAGTCTCCGCGGTGTCTTGTCATCACGACACAACACGGCATTATTTTTTTGGTTAATTTTAACTAAAGAAATACACATTTTTAAAGTGTGGCGATACGAACTACATATTTGTATAAATGATAGAAATCGTCGGCTATATACTGACGATGACACAACGACATGGCAATAGTGCGTGATACATCTTTCGATACGCGTTTTAAGTAAGTTCCAAGTAGGTCCGTTACTCCCCTGTTCGTATAATGATAACAGTTTGTTGTGAAGTCCGTGTTGGGTACGTGTTATCTTGTATACTAAGCACATGTCTGACTCATATGCTTCTTTTTCAAACGTCATCCACACTTTAAAATCTTGCTTCCATCTTTCAACATTGTTCTCAACATTTGTGCTATGTTATGCAAAGATGTTTAATAAACTAAAGTCCCAGTCATTTGTTCTTTTAAACAAAATCATAATATTTTCGTGTTCTGTTTATATGTTAAATAACTATGGCAAATAATGATAATGATATAACATTTTGGGACCTTTAAAAGCGACATAAAATTATTCCAAAATTATCTCGGCATTTGGACGTGGTCACAGCAGCACGGCGAGGAAGTAGCGAGGCGGTAGTAGTGCCGTCGAAACCTCGAGGTAATTTTAGCAACATTTTATGTCGTGAATTTTATGTCTCGAAATTTTAAGTAAAAATCGCGAAGTTTAAAAACGCAAACGTAAATTTATACTTGACATTGAATGAGTTGATAGTGTTGATAATGTAAGCCTAATTGGTAATATTGAGTCAATGTAATATACCTACCAATGCCAATTGCAAAGTAATTAAGTAATTGGTAGAGATCGTTCTGTAGCAATAAGGGCCCCTTGCTACGTTGTATTTTCTTTGTACCTTTTTCTGTTTTGTTTGTTATGTGGTGTTCAATAAAGAGTTTTCTTGTGTTGTATTGCAATAAAGTTTTGATGGAAAATCAGCTCTACGCATGTTTACGTATTATAAGGTAATGATCCTAAAACTTGGCACCTTCAGTTTTAATCCGTAGCAATAAAGGTGACAAGCAGGATGTCGATTATTTGCAATTAATGTGTTAATCGTTGGGAAAAGATACACATTTTTGGGTATTATTTTACTTCTTCTGAAATAGTCTGGCAAATTCTACAATGCGCTAAGTACCTACCGAACCCAATTCAAAACAAATGCAAATGATTGACAAAAAGCTTGTCAAACACCGTGACTGCAAACGCATCAATTCCAAACCTGGCTTACTTTTAAAGATCGATTTTAATCTACCAATAAGCAAAAAATAGCAATCATTGACGTCAATGCTAAAACAACGGTAGTTTTCTATGTACAATTTGTAGCCTCGTGGAATACATTCAGCCTGCTTAAAATGCTGACTACACTTAAGTAATGGTAATGGCCTAAAATATTATGTCCTATTGTGCGTTCGACGCATGTATTTCCACATTTGAGAGGTATGTAATTTGTCTTGGTGTCTCTACCTACCTATACACCGAGAAGAAAACTAGTATTACGGAGGCTCGTGTTTCCCTTTGGCCGCACTGGGCACGAGCCCCCATCCAAACAACTTCCCTAAAACAGCTCGTCTGGACACTTATGGATTGACTTGCCCAGGACACCCAATGGGCTAAAGACGACAATCTTTTTGTCGCATTTTTTTTATTTCTCAGTCTATCGGTATCGTATCGGTCGCTGAATTTATAGAGCTAGTCATATTCTCGTGTAGTGCCACAAACCAATATTAACCATGCAAAATGATTCACGCGCAGAATCTATTTCCAGTTCTGATATTATTTGTTAGATAAGGAGTTTTTATCTCTTATTCTACTAGAAATAAAAACATGACGGAAAATTTGCTCTATTACTTGTGTAAATGATTTACGCAAACGTCGACACTGAAAATACCGTGCTGCGTATAAAATTACATAATCATAAACGCAAAAAGTGATGAACTTACTTTAAAATAAAATTTACGGTGACCAGGAATAAAAAGTGTATCTTTTGAAACACTGCTAATTTCAGTTCAATTAAATTTGAATAACCAATGCAAATTTAAACATGAACCAGCCTTGTGACAGCAGTTACGCAGCTTATTTTGTTGGTTGACTTTTGTTGTTGTTGTACTGACAAGCTAGCTACAATATCCAAGGAACAGTCGCCATCAGATATATATCGTAGCTAGCAAACGACATGGATACCTGAGCGCGACTCTATTGTTCAAGGCTTTTGAGTGCAAGTTCAGATATTTTTGATGGCAGCTAAACCTGATTGAACTTCAGAATATTTGGAGACATATAAAAATGGCACTGGTGTACACTGTTCTTGATGCATGTGAAAGCCACTGTGTACATAATGTGTCGGGGACAATTAGGTAAGCATCATATTGCAAACTTAATTGCGAGTAAAATAGCTGCTACAAAGTTTTTTTTAGATTATTATCTTCTAGTAGATAAAAGTTATAAATAGGTAGATGGAGCCAATAGGTGTCACCTCGCTCAACGAAGACCCAAGCTCGTAAAGAGGATTTTTAAGACTTTATCTTAGTGTTCTAAATCTAATCAGGTACTATTTAGATTCGTGATATTTCCTATTTTTATAATAGCTGATTCCATTTCATAATCGTTATCATAAATACCGATATAACTTCCTAATCTTCCTATTAAATTTACGCGTCACGTTGTGGAATTTTTATCGTTATAATCCATCATGTGCAAGCATGGGCTAAACACAATTTGTTAGATAATCAAAATCACGTTCTATAACAATTTATATTATATCAGTGTAACGAGATAAACCGTCATTCTCATAGCAACAATCAACTTTATTTTTGTAACCACGAACTATTATTTTATTAGGTATACATATGCTTGCTCACAACGCAATGGGAGGACGGTTACCCCTGTTCATTTGACCATTTGGATGATGAATTGATGAAACCACAATGGAAGGCTCCATCCACATAAAATGATAAAATAATTTCCACAGCAGACATCGGCAAGCCTTGTTTTAAAAGTTATTGAGGAAATGTTCCACTGTGGGTCTTGATAAAAATGATGCAACTGTACAATTGGAAGAAGGAACTGGTATGACTGGCCATTGATATTTTATTACTTTACTCTTTATAGGAACTCAAAAGGAATCTGAATTTGAGTAAATTAGTCTTGAAAAATACATATAGGTATTACAAGACGAATTAAAGGTTGACATGAAGAGTAGATAGGTGGCCGGAAGAAAACTTCTCATTTTTAGATTAATGTAGGTACTAAGTAGGGTACCAAGTTTCTAACTTGTACTCTGTCTTTTTTTATAAATTATAGTGCTTACATTTATACGTCAAGGAAATAACAATTAGGAGGAAAACCTCAAACTATTTGCTAGACGTTGATGTACCAACACTCTTAACTGACCAGTGACCATTAAGTGAATTCTAACACAACGTGAGAAGGTGCACAATGTGAATGGTTAGTTTGTTTGGCGACTGTATAGAAGTTGCCTTGCCAATAGAAGATTATTTGCGATATATTGGCAAGGAGCTAAATGGGTACTCACTACGTCACTCACATACGTAACGTAACATGTACATTTAAAGTTATTCAGATTGGAAGCCAATTGGTAGAGTTTCAGTTTCCCTTCATATTTGGATAATCTTATTTTTACTATTTACATTATAACTTTTAGCAGTATCCATGCGTTCTACTATGGACCCACTATGGTATTTGTGGTCCATTCTACGCAATTCAATGTTTAAACAAGTTTATCTCAATGAAATTAAAAAAAAAAAAAACATTTCTAATAAATGTGGCCTTTACATTACATTAGGAAGCCATAACTTTATTTTCCCCTCGCTACCTCGGAAAGCCGTCTTTTATCCTTTAATACAAGCGGGTAAAATCGCATTTTATTCACTAGTGGGGAAAGTAATTTGACCTTGGAGTGGAGCGTGTTCAAGTAGCTTTTGACAGATAACAAAACGTAAAACGCTCATAATAACGGTTCGTTCGATATTAATTTTCATTAAATAAATGATAAACGGTTTGAGAATTTAATAAAAAATACCAAATTTAGCTTTATTTAATGGTCCTTAAAATTCTATACGAAACGTTTGTTTTTTTTTAAATGATGTTGGATATAATTCTGAAAGCACAAGTTGAGTTGATGCAATTTCAAAACGCATCGTCAGAAATGTCCGTAAAAAAAAATTCACCAGTTTTCTGTCATAATATCGTAAAAAAAAAGTGATTCCAGTGATGAAGATTTAATTTTATGAGCTGTTTTTTTGCATGTTGCGCTTTCCTCGCTACAGTGAGGAGAAAAGTTTTGTGTTACACACGGGTGCAAATGTATTTTACTTCTCGTGTGTTGAAACACTCGCGGGTAAAATACAACTTTGCACCCTCGTATAACAAACAACTATTGTTTAAACTTATAAGGTAGCTACGTCTAATTGCTCAAAACAGCCTAAAGTTAAAATGTTAAAAAAATTGACCATTTAAGTCACTTAAACTTTAGCATTATGAATTATGAAGTAGGCCCCTGGCACAAACATTAAACAAGGCCTTTCTCTTTCATTGTGTTATGTGTATTGAATATGCATCGCAATCGCGTCGCTACGATCAGTTCAATTAACAAGGCATTTATCATCAGTATGGGGTCGGAAACTGGTCCCACGGCGTGGTTAAATTTGACGGCCACGTGCTGCTTGCCCAGAATAGAGGACAATGTTCAGATCACTAACCGATTGGGGTCAAGTGCCGAAATTGCCTAGACGCCTCCGTAAACGCGCTTATAGCATTATCAGGAAACAATTTACCTTATCCAAGGCTGACTAGGTATAAACTAGTTTCACAATGTTATTCTAACCGAGTGTGTTGTTTTACTCATAGACGTTAATTACCAACTTAGTTTAGTATTTTCTCAAAGCATGACATTGCGTTGAACCAGCTCTGTAAGTAAAGAGAAAGTTAAGGACGCCATAACGTAATCACATAGGCTGCTACTTTAGTGAGTAAGAATAATGGAAACGGCACGAATTTTCTCGGAAATTTCTTATCGCAAAAAACCAGTGGAAACCGTGCGAAAATTGTGCAATGTGTGAGCATCAAGCGTGAAAATGGGTACTCACGTTTGCATCGGTTTTCCTCTCGAACTTCTGAAGGCTCTTGACGTAGAAACACCAAGGCGACTACATTTGAATAGACACTGTATAGGGCTTTCGTGCGAACTACAATGAGCCCAGTAGCAACACGACCGCTCGGGTTTACATCGAACTGACGTCTGATCTGACGTGTGGCCGGGCGGCGCGGGCGCAGCGCCGAGCGCCGACCCGCCGCCTCTATCCGGCACGACGGCACGAGCTAAAGCGATAATCAAACGACATTGCTTCCATTCTTGTGTCTTCCTCTCGCGTATTTTGAACAATGCGTAAAAGGGAGAGGCAACTGCAGTGCCCTAAGCACGACTTGTCGAATCCTGCGTCACGTAAAATCGAATAGTAAACTATAACGAGTTTGTATGACGTTTGGAACAGCGCCCGCCCGTGAGCGTATTTGGAACTAAAATTTAGTATGAGATTTCTCGATCTCGATACGTTAACCGTAACGTAACGCAGGATTCGACAAGTCGTGCTTAGGGCACTGGTTTTTCTCAGCCTGTACATCATTTACACCTTGTCGAATATGAGCGCAGCGCACGCGGCGGCAACGCGACTTTTATCGGTCTAATTTACTATGGATTTTGAACCATCCGAACTTTGAGGAGTCGAGATTTACGATTTTTTCTTAACTGGTAAATTGAATTACACGTTTAACTTATTATAACACATATAATTAATCAGAGTTTGCACATATTTAGGTAAGTAAGTAGGTACCTGTATAGGTATTGTACTTAATCTGAAGTTACCGACACCTTGTTCTACTTTATGATCATAAACCAAAAACTGCTCTACTTATTCTTAAAAAAATAATGCTTGGTATAGTTCTGTCATATTGGTTTTTTTGTTATGTGGTTTTATTTTTGTTTTAATTTAGGATAAACACCCATTTATTTCACTGTTTAGGTAGGTACCTTGTTTAATTCATGAACCAAAAGATGCTCTACTTATTCTTGGAAATTTTAATGCTACATTCAGTCACATTGGTTTAAATTTTTTTTTTAGGTATTTTTATTTTCGTTTTAATTTAGGGTAAGTGTTTACTTATTTTATGGTTTTTGTTTAGTTTCATTTTAGTTTTCACTGTGAATGTTAAATATATTTTTGCTTAATAAAACATAAGGATGCAATGAGAAATAGAGTACATCAATAACGTAAGAACATTAAATTTTAGGGTCTTAATCAGTTACTTATTTGATAGAGATATCTAACTTGCTTAGCGTCGTTGCAGGTAGGTACCTATACCTACAAACACACTAAGCACAAATGGGTCAAATGTTAGAAGCTAGTGTCAGAGATAACAGCAGTTTCACTCTGACCGGTCCGATCCCTCACGGCTAAATGATTTCTATCTTTGACCTCTAATGATATGAAAAATAAACAATTATTAGTTTCTAAAAGGTGTGTCCTAACTAAGTAAGAAAAATCTCGTCACGTATTTACGTATCACTGTTGGGCACTGGCTACCTCCCAAGATTGGAAATATAAAATATAGTAAGTAAATATGAAAAGAAATACATAAAACTTAAATCTAACTAAAAACAAGCTTATTTCAGAGTTGTAAAAGCGCTTAGTCGATGCAACTTGTGACCAAATAGGCCGAGTAATATATCGGTTCGTTGTATCAAGACCCCGCATAAAATCCTCAGTCCATGAAACTTTGCAGGGATGTAATATAACGTGAGATAAAACTAAAATAAAAATATCCAAAAAAAAACATGCCGAAGATAGGTATTTATACCTAAAAGTACAAATAGCTTGATATATTGGACTGAGTAATTCCTCAGTCAGAATTATTTTACTAAATGAATCATTTCCATTGTTAGGTGTAAATTTATAAAATTCCTAAAATTTGACCAAAAAAAATTATCACTTTTTAAAGATAATAACTTTTTGTCCGTAATTTCGGTGGCAAAATTTCTCAATAAAATTTTTCTTGTTTCAGATCTTTAGAATGACATTTGGCGTAACCGGTAACAAATTCCAAAAAAAAAAAACTTACCAAAATCAAGCTATCTCACTTCAATTTAAAAATACCAAAAACTCAGCACGGAAAATTTCTCAGTCCGATGTTTTTCTTTAATAATACCAAATGGTCTCATTACCACTTAAAACCAAAATATCTAAAATAACAATCATTCTCCGTTGAACACGATTTAAATACTTCTGCAAATTTATTAGTTTTTAATGAGCTTGATATTTTTTTGGATATTTTTGTAGTTGAAAGAAAATAAATTAATATAGTTGTATCAGTAAATAAAACGGACGGAGCAATTTTCCACAGCGACTGAAAAGGTAAATTTTGAAATAAATATAGTTTAATGGTAAATACTTTGGATTTTTATGTCGTAAGTACAAAACGGAAATAAATTCGTAATGCACTTAAAAAAAAGTGACTTAGCAATTTTGCGGTGCAAGTTATGATAAAAAAAAAACATATTTTTAAAGAAAAAACTGGTTTTTGAAAAGGAGTTTTTTTTGGATATTTCACATACAGTTTTCGTATTTGTAGTGAATGTCTGTAGTGAAGAAAATTTTAACTGAGCATTTTTCCGAACAAAGTTATCAACGAAAGAGGAATTTTGGCCAAAATACCTAACTTGCGGTATTTTTTTTTTTTGGATTTTTGTAATATACCTTTAAACCTCTATCATACTATAAAGTTTTCTTTACCTGAGGATTTACAGTTGGGGTCCCTTGCTTCGTTTCCTGGCCTAAAAGGGCTGGCAGTTTTCTCTCTCAAAGAATTAGCATTGCTATTCAGCGAGACAACGCTGCCAGCCTTACGGGAACCATGCCACGGGGGCCTTATTTAGATTTAATTTAGTTTTAAGTTTTAGTTTATTTACTTTTAGCTTAGATTTAATGTCATTGTAAATTGCTTTTATTATGTAAATGAATTATTTTCCTCACTAAAAACTAAGTCCGAAATCGCCGCCAATGAGGATGGAGGGACGTTGTTGCATAATTATGTAGGTATATATACACCTGATATATCTCCCAGCTTAGGTGGTTATACTAATTTATTTGAACCGGGTGCAGACAGATCGAAAGTCGTTAGAGGATTTATATCATAGAAGTACGAAAGCGACAATTTGCCATACCTATTTTTTAACTGGATTATCGTATGTACTATTATGTACTGTGATAATACTAACGTTAACAGTTTATGCAAAACTACTTATTTAAATATCTACAATAAACAACTTATTAGCTTTTCCATAAGATAACGACCTTATAATTGTAGTCTTCAACTCGACCATTTTCGGCGTCGTGCAACTTGTCATGATGTTGTGATAGGTACTTATGATACGATTCATTATTCTATAAATGACTATTCTCATTTAATAGTGTTTGTTCGAAGAGTGTTTGTAACTGTATCTACTTACAATAAAAAGATGGAAAATAATTTACATAGTTATGGACAGGGATCGGAGTTTTCACATCAAAATATTTATCTTTGATATTGTTTCTTGGGCACATCTTGGGCACATGTAATACAGCGCCATCTCTTTACTAGCTCTATTAACTTTCAACTAACCGCGCAAAAGTAAATGTTCTCGATGGTTCCCCAAGGCTGAATCATATCCGTAACTTCCAGAAGATGTCGCTAGTGACTGTAGTTATCACTTGCAGTTGCATTGGGGATTATTATTATTACGAAGCTTGCAGTAAACAAGTCGATGCAACATTGTCGTGCACATAAATTAATTTCAAACGAGGTTGGTAGGTATGTTATTATCATTATTTTGTCATAAAACGTGCAACATAAATACCTTTTAACATAGTTGAACAAATATTATTCTAGTAGGTACAGCTCATTAAGCTAAGTAAAAGACAGTACTGAATCAGGACAACAGACCTAGCTAGACCTACCTAGATTGCATTTTGAGTTTAGACCTAGTACGCGTCGGGTACTTTTACTCGGTCTACTTGTTGTCTAGAAAAAAAACAATAGGAAAGCTAATTTACCGTGAGCTTTTCGGTGAAGGAAAACATCGAGAGAAAACCTGTACGCTCCTAGGCTGGAGATAAGCATCGCGCAGTCGCCGGCATTAGTTAGCTATTCTCTCTACTACATTGACTAATAAAGCATAATGGTACTAAAAAGTTATGTTTGCTTCGGCTTGTAGGTACATATTAAGTACATTTTAGTTCCAAATACGCTCACGGTCGGACGCTGTTCCATACTTCATACAAATACAAATTTCTCTATAACATTACTACTCGATTACGTTACGGAGGGTTCGTCGAATATTTGGACTTGGCCTCTGTCTACCAAAGATATGCTAGGGTCATATAGTGAAATAAGCGGATCACTCAACACTGTAAGTATACGTAATATATTGTATAGAGTATAGCCCCATATGGTTTCGGAGCAGAGCACACGCTTCAGCCGGTAGCGAAACAAACGCTAAATATTCTAGGAACAAAACAATAATAACCCGCCTAAGTAGGTACGTACTTATGGTGTTAGTCTCAAGTCGGTCTACGCACGAATGGAGGGTTCCGTAAACAAAAAGTAGCTCCGCAAAGATCGCCAATTCGGAAGTTAGATCTTGTCTTCGTTATAAATTTACGATTAAATTAATTAGCCGCAAAGACCTGAATACATTTCGGGCTCGTGGTCGTGTATCTTCATTTCGCTAAACTAAAACCGCGAAAGAAATAACTTTCCTAAATAAAGTTAAGATACGACCCACGTACAAAACAGGATAACTCAACTTATGCTCAGTTTTTCTGATATTTTTCGTGTGTATGACGTCACAGATAAGGAGGAATAAAGCCGTTATTTTTGAACGAGTGGGCAGTAATTGCCTTAAATAGATAAGTAACATAATTATGGCTCCAAATAGATGATCTTTATTCAAAATAATACATATAAATAGTAGGTAGGTAGGTAGAGGTACTTAATGATAAATTAAATTTTAAAGCCTAAATTTGGTTACAATTACAACACAAAACTGTTATTGAACACTAGATAACAAACGAAATAGAAAAATTACCTACACAGAAAAGTGTTATATAATACTACATAATAATACTACACAGAAAAATA
The DNA here is from genome assembly GCA_963691665.1 of Clepsis dumicolana. NCBI lineage: Eukaryota > Metazoa > Arthropoda > Insecta > Lepidoptera > Tortricidae > Clepsis > Clepsis dumicolana. The sequence continues at coordinate 9,104,579 of OY829513.1, forward strand.
TGTCTAGGTAGGTTTATTCTTTTATTCATAATGCCGTGAGACTCAATCGTAGTGAGTGTGCGTCTCGCTGCCGCTTGGTCGTGCGCTGCCAGAGGAAGGACTACCTACGAATTAGTCCGAAACATGTCGGGCTAAACTCGACTTTTGTATATGAGTGATCCGTTTTATTTCACTGTCATTATGTACACATAGACAATACGTGCTTATATAGCCCTTAAACTATTATTGAGATGAGACACGGCAATTCCTGGTCCTGTAAGAATAGGTCCCCTTAGCGGACAAAGCGATCTCTACCACTACCACAATACGTACTTACGTACGTGGCTATATGACCAGGAATTGCCGTGTCTCATCTCAATAATAGTTTAAGGGCTATATAAGCACATATTGTCTATGTGTACATAATGACAGTGAAATAAAACGGATCACTCATATACAAAAGTCCTCAAACTCATATACATATATATTTTCACGATTACAAATAGGTATGGGAAAAATTGTACGTACCTACTTACCTATTTATTTATGCCTTACTCGTAATCGCAACGCTTGTAACTTACATCGACATTGAACCGAAACACCGAAAGACAAAACCTCTTTTTGAGACATAAGGTTATTCAGAGTCCAATTATCTGGCGGTTGTCATCGTCCAACTTAACTCGTACTTACGCGTGCCTCAGTTCTAATTTCGCTAAAGATATTTCCAGTCACGAAATTACTCCAATTTACCCGTTATTGTATGTGAAAACACGTTTCGTTACTTTTTAAATGGGAGAGCGTTTCTTTCTGGATTCTTATTATGATATTGACTGCTTTTGTGCTTATTAATAGAAAGGGAAAAGGTAAAAGAAATCAAATCTACGAGGAAACTGAAATGTACGTGATTAGGTCCTTGACGGGTACGAGTGGCTATTGAAAATTGTGTTGTGTAGAGTTATATTATTCACGGAATTGTCTACCTACTAAGAAATTGTGTGGGAGAGAAATCAAAGGAACATTAAAATTGCTTAGTATTTTACTATGTAAAACTTTTTTTTATGTTCGTTTTATGAGCAGCTCCAGGTATCTGAAAACAAAAGAAAGTTTTATTTTAACTTGTCTATTACGGTATTTGTAGCCCAGGGTCAGGTTATCCACAGAGTACTTTTTTTATCCCATCGTTTATACCATCGTCGTTTTTTTATCGTGTTTTTGCTGGCTCACAACACTTCGATTACACTGGTACATAATATGTATAAAATCCTACGTAGGTAAATACGAAAAAACTTCATTTCGGAGTAGAAATTCGTTTGTGAATAGCTGATTTAGCAATCGATAGGTTAAGTAAGTACCTAGTTTGAAACTTACCAAATTCTAACGTAAAGGAGTGAAGATGACCACCCGCTCATTTAAGCTTGAGTACACCTCCTTACCTGCTTACTGAACCGGGTTGTTAGCAAATCGATGTACAGGATAGCCGTTTGGTACACGTATACTTGAGGTCAAAACAGTTTTTTTCACCCAAAGAACAAAAAAAAATCCCTTAGGAGACGTCATCTTTTTTTTGTATGGAAAAAAAAAAAAAATTTCCGATACATATTGGATGCGGTATCAAATGTAAGGGCTTTTGGAGACGATTATAAAAATGTACCACATCAATACATTTCTGCAACTTGTTTTAAATTACAACAAAAATAATTTACGAAACATACCAAGTTTGGGCTCCTGCAGATACGATACGGTTAAATTATTTCTCGTAAAATATACCTCAAATAATACGTATTATCCTCATTTCTAACCTGAAGAAAGCAATTTTGAAAATATTAACATTTAGACCCAAACGGCTATCCTGTAAATCGATTGAGGTTTTTTTATGCGTACAACTACCACTATTGCGTCTGGTAGTCACCATGTCGTGTTGATGAGGTGATGATGGAGGAAAAAAACATTCCGACGAATTGAGAATCTTCTCCTTTTTTGAAGTCTGTTAAAAATAATAAGATGATGAGCTACCTGAGAAGGCATTGAACGGGCAGTACTTGATGGTGTGCGCGCGGTCGCCGGTGGCGCCGCAGCGAGGGCAGCGCAGCGCGCGCAGCACGGGGCAGCGCACGCGCCGTCGGTCGCGCAGCGAGTGCGACGCGTACCACGATACAGGGGAACCGTTGTTCTTGCAGAATGCGCATTCCTGAGGAGAATGTGTGATGAACAAGAACACCAAGTTTATTTCTAGTGAATTCTGTGAAGCTGCGGTGGGAACAGGCTAATGGTAAAAAAAACCAGTGACAAAATCGAATAGTATCCGTGTGTATTTATTTTTATACGGCAAGGAAGGCAAACGTACAAGTGGGTCACCTGAGGGTAATAAGTGATGACCACTGCCCATAGTGCCCATAGACATCCGCAACCCCCAGGGGTTTTCGGATTAGTTGCCAACCTAGAGAGCTAACATGAAATGCCTCTTGTGCCCGTAATTACACCGGCATTGAGCACGAACACCAAATACCTAGGATACCACAGGACTGAGGTGGTGAACTATACCTACTGCTTATTGTGGCTATCACCAGATCGATCTTTAAAGGGGAACCCCATTGCACACGGTATCCACACGCTCCACAGAAAAACGTAGCCTATTTGTATGAAACTTGTGTAGGTTGCGCCGTAGTTGAGTTTCGCCCTTACGGAACCTCATATGTCCATCCTTATCTACCACATCCTTAGTCACTAGCTGCTAGTATTACAATGACACGGACTAACCAGATGCCTCTGTGCGTACATGCGCTGCCGACGGAGCATTTCCACGAAAGCCATCAGCAGTTCCAGCTGCGTTGGGGTTAGGTTCAGAAGCGCCGTTTGCTGCATCGATAGAGCTTCTTCGAAACTGGGGTAGGACGGTTCATCTGACAATAGAAAAAAGGAAGCTTAGTAAATCTCTAAGAATCGTTTTTAGGGTTCCGTAACTCAAAAGGAAAAACGGAACCCTTATAGGATCACTTCATTGTCCGTCTGTCTGTCTGTCTGTCTGTAAAGACCATTTTTCTCTGGAACGCGTGGAGGTAGCATGCTGAAATTAATATCAAATACTCAAGCCTGCGGTCCCTTGAAGCTGTGAAAAAAACAAACTTCTAATTCAACGCGATCAAAAGATACAGTCATTAAAAAGGTTGTTTCCATACAAATTGCCGTTCCCTGAAAACCTAAAGGGTACTTCCAGTTGTCCTAGAAACTTGAAATTTGCTATGAAGGTAGCTCTTATAGCACAACCACTCAGAAAATTCTCAAAATCTTAATTTTTTATGTCTGTCCGTAGATTTCACAGACCAATACAAGATGACCACACACTGCGAACATTTTGCTTAGGAACAGGGCTCTGCTAACACTGGACTTCTTAAAACACTGGGGAAAAGCGTTAAAATCTTTCTACGGAACCCTCGTGCGCAAGTCCGACTCGCACTTGTCCGGTTTTTAATTAACTTTGTGTTACTTTCACGAAAGGTACGTAAGGTAGGTATTAAATTAACATTAACTAGTCGGGTTCGATCCTTGAACCATGTGCTTTAAAACGGCTACGATGAACTACGGGTTTCTGTTTCTTTGATTCGTGTAGATCAGACACATAATATCTTAGATTCGAGTCGTAGAGTTACTAGGTAGTCTAAAAGTTTTTATCGAGTCTAAGCCGGTCGTTGAATGTATATGTATAGTTAGCTTAGTGACAGTGCTCGAATTGACATTGCAGTGTTATAGTGAATATTAAACCTCGTTAGTTCGTGCATGATGATAGAAGTTACCATAGCACAGCTACAAAACTGGCTAATCCTATTTGTTATCACTGGTACCGGACGTGGTATCATGGCATAGGTATAAGTTCAGAATTAGACAGACAAATTATCAGTCTTTTACCTTTTATTTTACTTTTAGCAAGTAGCGCTAATTTATTTTGCTGAGGCGTAGGCAGTTCGTTGGTTGTCTTTGCTCTGGTGTCCACGGTTACCTGTGCTTCCAGCACCGCCGGGTCGAGCTTAACAGCTAATAAGGCATCTGCGAAAGAAAGTTACTTTTTAACCCCCAACCCAAAAGAGGGGTGTAATTGACAACATTTCATATTTTTGAGACTTTGAAAGAAGAGCAAACCTACTGTTTTAAATTTTCACTAGGATCTGTAATTAATTTATTAAAAGGTACTTATTCCAAAAGGACGTAACTCCGAAACTACGAAACTGGGTCTTTGTCTTGTCACGATCAAAAAACAAAACCAAGATGTTAAATTTATCTGACATTGTCAAACCTACGTGTGATTGTTGCTTATTTTTTTTTTCGTGAAAAAGGCAAAGTACCTATTACACCCATTCTTGCGTAGTTTTGGTAGAATTGGTAATTTTGTTTTATTCTCTTGTATTTAAAAAAATAAGTAATATTATTTTTTTATAAATATAGTGGTGTGTTCAGGAGGCAAAGCCCTTTCCATACCTATATTAATTTCCAGGTATGAAAAATATGAAATGTTGTCAATTAGAATGCTTTATTCTTAAGTGCACTATTTAGACATACTTGGCAGTCGAAATGGTAGATTGTCTTTGTCTTGCCGTACCGTACGAGTGCCAAGTTATTGTTATTATTAGTAATAAAGATTGATACGGTCACCATAAACATGGAAGGACTGCGTTGTGATAAGACTTGGCATTTTTTTCATTTTATGATTTTGATGAGATGACATTTTACAGGCGCTGTTTAATTTGTAATGTAAACTTTTAAATTGAATTTCGTGTTGATCGAAAAGTAGGTTGAATAGTAAAGGTAGTTAAGTAATAAGAGGTTATTATTTTATTCAAAGACTCACCTTTGTCAAAAGATTTGCGTCTTTTCAGCAAGCTTACTTGTGTGGAATCCGACGAAGCCTGAAACACGGTATTTATTCTTGATGTACCTATTGATATAATTATAGACTTGTTGACTAGTATAAGTAGATAGTTAATAATACCGACGGAGAATTAAAGCGCGTATGTCTTCAAGGTAATACTAACTCGCCTAGCTAGAAAACCGGGCAAGTGCGAGTCGGACTCGCGCTCTAGGGGTCCGGATAAAGATTTTAACGCTTTTTCCCAGTGTTTTAAGAAGTCCTGTGTTAACAGAGCCCTGTTCCTAAGCAAAATGATTTACATGCTTAATTTAGACAAAACTCATACAGTACACTTCGATCTTAATTGCCCCTCTAATAACGAAATACATTTATTACAGTACAGTAGTAATAGAAATAAAAAACATCTGTACACTTACAAGTCATATGTCTAATAGAGAATCGTTTTCCTTTTTCTTCGACGGATAAAAGAATATTTCCTAATATGGTGATAAGTAATCATGATAAGGCTAACCAAACCTTGGGTTAGTTAAGCATTGTATCGTTTCTGGAAATTTAATTAAAAAAAACCGTCGCCAGGTCTATAATGATTACCTAATATACTTACCTATTATGCTAAATGAAAAATTACTTAAAAGGTCATTGTTATGTAAGTACTCACTTTGTTCACACTATGTTAACTCGATTTGGTCCCGTCGTTTAAATCTTACAATAACATGCCTAAACATAGGTAGGTACCTACGTATAGTGTAATTCAGATTTGATTTCTATTTTATCAATGGAACCCCCTCCTAATTGACTGTAGATGTAAGTACATCTACAGTCAATTAGGAGGGGGTAAATATAATTAGGTAAGTAAGTATATTATATGTGTATATATTTATATTTTTTTAGGTTATTTGACCCTTGTTTAGACGACGACACAATTAAAAGAAGTTGTAATTTTCAACTGACCTTTACAGGAGAATACGGAACTATATCTGGATAAGATTTGCCTTTAGTGATCTTTGTAAAGATGTGACTTGCGGGAACTGCTGAGACTTCCATTTTACAAAAATGGTTTTGAAATAATCACAAATGAGCGCTTAGTAAATGTTATTAAAATAACCTCATGAGTTAAACTGTAATGTTAAGCCTACCCTTAAAATTTAATTAATAAGATATATATACCTAATACTAATACTACCTTCTTATGATATTTTATATTTTTAGTTTTTAAGTATTCTATTTTATTTACTTACGTACAAATTTTAACTCCAATCCTTTGCTCCAAACTATTTTTTATCTGGCTTAATTTAGGTCCTTACCCTTAATTTTTTTTCAGATGTAAGTAAATTGTTTATTACTTAGAAAATTAAAACAGTAAATAAAATATAAAAGATTGCAGCGTTTGATAATAGTATTTTTACTGATTTCCTAAAGTAAAACACCGCCTAACTACTTTTACGATTTCTTCACCTTCACTTCAACTTTTTGAGTGTGAATTTACAATGGACGTTAAAATTATTTCACTGGCAACACTGACAAGCGTAGCCGGCTCACCGGTTGGACCCCCCCTCCCCCCCCCCCCCCCCCCGCCCTCCACATCCACAGCCCACGAATGACGCCCGGCGCCGCCAGCCGTCATGCTCGCCGCCATGTTGGCCAGTCACGCGTTCACGGGCAACCAAACGTCAAGCATGTCATCCAACAAACAAAGATAATATTTCCAACATGACACAACAATTTTGGAGTGATTTTCTTGGATTGTACAAAGAAAATAGCTGCTTGTGGGACATTCACAGCACTTCGTACCTACGAAGAGACTTACGGAACGCAGCCTATAATATTTTACTCGAAAAATACCGAGAACTTGACCCCATCGCTACGCTGGATATGGTAAAAAAGAAAATAGATATTTTCAGAACTGGGTTTAGGAGAGAACAAAAGAAAATTAATGAGCAAAATTCGTTGCCTGGTTCCGAATATAAACCGACGTTGTGGTATTATGATTTGCTATCATTTTTGAATTATCAAGAGTTAGACTCAACGCACGGGCTTTCAAATATTTCCATAATTAAGGAATGTAATGAATCGGATGATCAGAATGCAGAGGCCGCTATTGAATACGTAAGTATTAAACAATACTTAATTCAATTATTAGTTATCTGTGACCCAGCAAACCTGCCTGCTGATCTGTAAGCTGTCCATCATGTTACACTTTTTGTGACGCCAAAAGAAAACTTGCTTTTGAAAGGGCCTATACTCTTTGACGACGTTTTAAATTTGAACCAAATGTAGTCAACTGTAAAGTTTACATTTGAATTGGCCCTTTTGAGATTTGATTCAAATCCTGACTGTTCTGAAGAATGGATGTACCTACTAGCTTAATGCACAAGCATTTGCCACATTTTAGCCCCTACGGTTAGGGTGGCACTTCACTTCGTCGTATTCGCCAAAATATTGTTCTAAAGAGGCGATTTAACGACCACATACCTACACTTAATTGGAAATTCGATCTTAGTATCTGAATAATATGGCACAATATCAATTGTGTTTATTTAAAATGCGACTAGTTTCAAAAATATCCTTTGTCGCGTGTGTATTCCATAGATGAGCTGCTATTGATTCAGAGGTAGTAGGTATGTTCCAATAAATGGGGCCTTATTAAGGGTTAAAATTAATTGATATCTATAGTCGTCACGTGACCTGAACCTGAACAACAGTGATACAAATAGCGCTACAGTCGCTACGCTGTAGGATGGTGCGGGTGAAGGCTGGCAGTATGGTCCGACTTAGGGAGATGATTAAAAAAATGTGAATACGTTAAGAATGCTCAATATGTTGTATGCTATAGCTATGTAGCAATTTCAGTAAATTATCATATCTGAAGGCCGAACGTTTTGGCTCGAAGTTGTATCTTCCATCTCTCTCACTCAAATATTCCATACCAAGAGTGAGAGGGGTGTCAAACGAATTTATACCTACTTCATGTTGTTCCGTCCCTTTTACTCAAATACCTAGTATGTTATGAGTGAGAAAAACCGAACGATACGAACTTCGTACAAAAAGGATTCCTTCAGTAGGTACGAGTCTAACGTACGCGGAATTACATTTGTACAAAGTTTATAACACATTTAAATAAAAGTCCTTGGTATACCACCAAAATCGTGGGCGTATTATGTGTTTCACATATTTTCTAAAGCTATTGAAGTATTTTCGTCTGGTAGTCATCATCTCATATTGATTAGTGATTGATTAATTGATGATGGAAGGTACAATCCCTAACGTTAGGAGTTGGAGGATAATTCTTAAAATACGAAATTGTGAAATAAAAAAACTTTCAACAAAAAAGGAAAAACCGCCTTCAAAAACACAAAAAAAAAATATTTTTATTTGAGGCAGTTTTTCCGTATTACATAAACAAGTACAAGAACATTAATACGCATCCCATTTCTCAGACGAGTTCGTTTGAATACAGCAACATGCTTAGCCAATGCGCCTTAAGGCGCTGTGTGTAGCCAAAGTGTCATTTTAGAAATTATAGATAAAATACTTACTTAATTATCTGAATAGTGATTTTTTTATATGTATATCTTCAGTTCATTAGCTAGTTTTTTGTTAACGCGAAAACACGATTACTAAAAAAAATCTCGATAGATTTTATTTTTGAAAAACATGCTATTTGTTTTTTATTTTCCAAATATCTCAAAAGCCAGTTGAAACATTGAAACAAAACTTATTTGTTTACATAGCTTTTTAGTAAGTCCAGTTTTGTGTGTACCACTTTTTCAATACGTTGAATGTATAATTTTGCAATTTTTTTTCCTAAAATCGGCTACCGCGCGGCGTGGCATCATAGCGCCCGCCCTTCTGTTGGCCGTTCAGTACGCCAGCGACCACTGTCAACGACGGTTTTGTGTTTCTTTTGCTGGCGCGGAAAAAATTGTTTTAGATAACAAATAAAATGGGTAACCGCAGTGGAAAAAAGTTCATAAAAAAAGACAACGCTTGCGTGAACTACGGGAACACATCAGAAAGATAAGATCACGAAAACGGCGAGTAACTACCATACCTACCTACCTCAGAATTAATTCTGAAGTACGGACACCTTTACAGAACGAATGTAGTGCTTCGAATCCGAGCCTAATGAATTTTCTGTATTGAATTTTAGTAATTATGTCTTGAGTCTCATTCTCATCTCACGCTCGTAAATCTCAGTTTTATACATAATATCAATATTTTTGTTGTTTCTTATAATATACAGCAAACAGATATTACAGTGTCATTGCAAGTTAATTAAAAGCTTGTAAAATCTACTCACTATGCCCAAAGTCGGCGTTATGTCCGAAGGTATAGGTATAATCAAATATATATCATAGACTATAGAGGTTACCTGTAGGTATACACCGTAAAATTTTAGTGATTGTTTTCCCGCGGCATGGTGATTTAGTCTCGATTGTTCTATTATTTTTTATTAATAACCATTCTGACTAGAGTCAAAAATCGGTAGATTTTACAATTGACAAAAACGAGACTATGATATCCAAGGTAGTCTGTCAAACTTCAAGTCTTGATCTCCAGTGGTTTAGGCTGTGCGTTGTATGTCAGTAACGTTCTTCTTTTATAGGTAGGTACCTACTTATAGATTTCAGGTTTGTCTCTGTGATTCGATAGAAATAGGAGAAGTGTACGGAATTACTTAGTATTAAGATATTTTAATTTTCAGTAAAACCAAAAAACTCAGCTAATAGAAATCGGTTCACTTAAAATGATAGGCTCTCAAAGTAAAGTGTCATTCTATGGAACTTGCTAACTATGTAAACAAATAGCCATAGTAAATTCATCATTCAGAGATAATTTCAATATGGCGGTTTGTTTACATAGTTAGCAAATTCCATGTACAGTATGACATTATAATAATTATGTAATAAATTGCTTTTGTTATGACTAATCTTTATTTTTGTGGACCTCTATGTCCGTTATTGCCGTATGAATTTTTTTGTTCTGCTGGTAATCCCGTTAATGCTTGCAGGTAACTCCGTTATTTGCAATAAATGCCCATTCCCTACAGGATTAATGATTTTTTTTTTTAAACTAATGCGATGTGATCTGAAATAGAACATCATTAAATTTAAATAAAATATAAACTTTTAGCAAACTGGGGGAGATTGGGGACATTGGAGCCGTATGGTACTTTGAATGGGAATTTAGTATTAAACTTTAGTTATTCCTGTTGCCTCCACGCCCTTGTCCCCTTGTGGGGGACAACGGGAATTATTTTAGCTTCAGCCAATCATTAGTCATGAAATCAATATAGGTAATTCTGAGTTTTCCTAGTCTCCCCGAGTTACTTACGAAATTCGATCCGAAAATTCATGTGCGTTAAGTATTTTAACTAAAAATTATCCAAAACTGCTGATTAATCTTAGTAAAATAAACGGATCAGTCACACATATTATGTCAAGTACCTATAGCCCTACATGTTTCGGACTAATGATCATTGTATCCGAAACATGTCGGGCTAAACTAGACTAACATACGTAACTGATCCGTGTATTTTACAATGATTTTAATCTCTCGAAAACTTAAGTGCTAGTTTGTGGTAATATTTAAAAAATGGAAATAATTGTTCGATATGGACACCTTTTTTACAGTAAAACCATATTACGTAATTTGATCCCAAGAAACTATGCAATACATCGTAATTGTAACAGCAAAGTTTGTTTGTTTATCTCATCTTAATCCTTGGAAAATTACAAAATAGAAAAAAACCCCTTTATTTTTCTTAATTCCGTAATTCATAACGCTTTTAGGGATATGCAGGACTGGTTGTATTGTACCTGATTACGACCATCAGTAAATTGACAGTCATTTACCAAATAGTAACTGAAACATCATGAAACTTTATCTAATCGGCTTGTTTTAAAATATCCTACAATAATTTAAACAATTTGTTATGAAAATAGTTACCCGTAATTTATAAAATTCTTATAAAAAATATACGTGGCGCTTGCGGGCACATACGCTACTGTTTTGGCAGTTTGACGCTGATGATAAAGTTTGATGATATAACAGCCGGCCCGATGGTTGCAGTTAATTGAATCTGTGTTTATTTGACGACATCTTGATCACACTTAATATAAAAGTAAGTAAGTGCACTTACGGAATTCCGTACATTTACCTCAGTGAGGGAAATCAACTTACCCTTTGATACTACACCCATAGCTCGTACGAATAAGCCAAGGCCATCCCACCTTCACGTATTAGTCCATATCTTGGAAACTCCTGAGCTGATTTTGATATAACTTGCGCTGTTCTCTTGAAGTACTTAAATATACTTAAGCTAATATCATTCACTTCAACTCTCTTGGCACTGCCTATACCCATTATGCTTTTTAGATCCCTACCGTACCTAACAAAGGAGCAAATAACCTTGAAACAGCTGAACCGATTTTGATAAAACATGTATAAGAATAAGAACCATCGCTAGAAAATCTGCTTTCAAATAAAACAAACCGCATTCAAATCGGTTATCTCGTTGAAGAGCTATGGTATCATAGACAGACACACAGACATATACACAGATAAACAGACAGACACACATAGTAGTCAAACTTATAAAACACCTCTTTTTCCGTCGGGGCCTAAAAAAAAATGTTTATTTGGGTGAAATTTGCTACCTTTAGTATTTAGATGACTTTACTTTCTTAATTCAATCCGTATATTTCATTAAATACAAAAGTATTTAGAGATCAAGTAGAGTATTTCACAAAATAAAGTTAATTAAATGTATTAATTTGAACTTCTGGAAAAAACGGCGTTGAATTTGGTATGTAACATAACAACCAGAATTAGGATGCCGACAGAATAAGGACGTCGGCGCTCTGCGAGTTGCGCGGCGCGGGCCGCGCGGGTACTCGTGCGCCATGTCCCCTGCTTCACACCCTCAAATACCTAAAGATTGTCTATACACAGCGCCTTATTTTAAATTATTTTATTTCAGATTGACATACCGGATGACTACAGCACCCCGAATCCAGTAACAAAATATAGGCTTAAGAAAAGAAAATGTGAAGCCAAAGCCTCCCGGCCATGGTCGGACGTGGCTGCGACCAGTTCCTGCGCCCACTTCGAGTCTGAGGAAGACGATTGCTCCACCTACTGCGCCAGTCTTAAAATGCAAATGCGGGAACTTGAGACAGAACAGAAATATATTGCTCAAAAGTTAATTTCTGACATAATTTTTTTGGCGAGGACTTCGCAGCTTACGTTGGATTCGTCGATTAATACACAGCCGTTTTAGAGGTGTACTAGAGGCCGCACGAACGCGGGATGAAAGCCAAAACAAATATACTTCAACAATAACCTAACTATTTAAGACAATCGACTTATATTACCCGGTGTAATTACGGGCACAAGCGGCATTTCATCTTAGCTCTCTTGGTGGGCAACGCATCTGCAATCCCTTCGAGGTTGCGGGTGTCTATGGGCAGTGGTGATAACTTACCATCTGGTGACCCACTTGCTCGTTTTCCTTCCTTATCGTATAAAAAAAATGTAGGTACCCTATGTCACTCCCATTACTGAGACGAATCTAATGATAATGACTCCTCATCTCATACAGGGTGACATTATAACGTGAATCGAAAAATTTTTTTCGAGGTCTATGCTTAATTAACTATTAATTGCGCTATTAGTTAACTCAAATAAAAAAAAGTTTTTTTTCGCTTTTAATTTAATTTATCCTGATTTGTTTAAAATACGTGTAAATAAAAGTTGTGTTTCAATGTAAACTGTATTTTCTTTTAAGGTAGGTCAAATTCTTTAAGGAAAATTAATCACGAGTTAAAGGTGTTAGATCACATACACGTGCATGGTACCCATAACGTTTGCACTTATTTAGAAAAACATTGCACTGCTAGTCACGTGGTCCGAGTAGGGTGACCATGGATGAAGATGAGTGTGGATCAATTTTCTCTTTTTATTGATAGTTAATTAAGGATCTCATTGACTGCGATTAGCACTAGTGCCTTGTGTTAGTCTTCAGCTGATTTATAGGAAAACGTATTTTCGATTCACGATTTAAAAATCATGTGGAATGTATACATGTGGAAATCCATCAAACGGTTTACGCCCCAGAGCGTGCCAATGAATTAGACATAGGTTTATAACCAACTTAGAAACGTTGAAAAACCCCCGACATTGTCATTTTAAAGTACAATATTTCAAAAACGGGTGAACCGATTTTAATGAAACTTAGCTAAGAACCATCTCGATTAAACTAGCTTTCGATTAAAAACAAACTGCATCGAAATCGGTCCATCCATTTGGGAGCTATGATGCCACAGACAGATACACAGGTCAAACTTATAAAACCCCTCTTTTTCGTCGGGGGTTAAAAATGAGGAATTACTTTAATTGTTTAGTAAATAATCGTCGTTTTTTTAAGTTCTTAATTGGTTTTGTGGTAAATGGTTGTGAACTTTAATCATCATGTGGTGTAGGCTACTGGAATTGACCAGTTTCATTTTGGAGAAGGGTAACGGGTAAGGGAGAAGGGTGGAGTAATTACAAAGATCAAAGTGCTTTTTTTACAAATTTGCTACTTTCAAATATTATTATGAGGGTCGAATTTTAAACCTTAAGGTTCCTTAACCTTAGGTTAACCTAACCTTTAAATTAAAATAGAGAGGTTTGGTTGTTAGTCTTGCGTAATGATCATCGTGTTTTTTTACTATTCTAAATTAAGCAAGTATAGAGATATAAACGCGTAGTTACTTAAGTAGAACATAATTTTAGTAAAAATGTGTCTTGTCCATTAAATTTGGTTTCTTTTTCTTTTTTTTCCAATAATATGAGGCCGTCAGAAGAGAAGTGGCATTTCCCGCGGAAATCAATTAGGTATTCGTCACCAGCCCTACTGTTTACGTCCAGCTGCTGAACACAGGCCTCCTCTCAGAACTTGAGGGCTTGGGCTATAGTTCCCACGCGAGCCGAATGTGGATTGGGAACTTCACATACATCATTCAATTACTTCGCAGGAGTGTGCAGGTTTCCTCCCGATGTTTTCCTTCACCGAAAAGCTCATAATAAATTACAAATGTCATTAAGCACATAAATTCCGAAAAATAGATTTGCGAGCCGGGGTTTGAATTGAACCCACGACCCTCTGCTTGAGAGGCCATAGGTCAAACCACTAGGCTATATAAAGAGAGTTGCGAGCCGGGGTTTGAATTGAACCCACAACCCTCTGCTTGAGATGCCATAGTAGGTCAAACCACTAGGCTATATCACGGCTTTTTTAGCTATCACGATTTAAAAATTTACATGTCTGCACACTTTGCAATACCATTATACTTTTATTTTAAATCGCTGTAAATTTTTGGTGAGTGAGGTCACTTCTCTCTAAGTTACCTGGCTCGTTAGGTAAGCTAATTGTCGAGGACTTAAAGAAAATATTCCTTCGGAAGGTGGAATTAATGATGGGATAATGTCTAGCTTTGACTGTACTTCCTCTTACTGCATATATTATTTTTACTTTGCCACCCATTTTCCACTGGTTTATTATACATATTTATAAATAAATAAGTGCTTTGCATGAGCGATGAACCTCGTCATGTGCTATCGTGTGGAACTGGAAGCATCATATTACCTTTCGGTTTTTAACTATGCTTGTATCAGCCCAGTGACGCCAACAGACTTTTGCAGTGAAGCAAAAGGACCTGTAATTGAGTTGAAAAGCGTCATAAACTAAAATCAATCATATTTGGTCGTCACAAATTGCGTCTCGGTGTTACGATACGATACGCTTTTTGTTATCAGACGAATGTAATCGATTTTATTACTTTACTACGGTACGACGAGTGTGTATTCTCAAGGCGAAAGAAATTTCTGTTTCACGTGCGCATTCGTCGGCTTATTAGATAGACTTTTATCGATATTTGACGCACAAAACAAGAAATCACTATGTTACCTACCGGGTACTAAACAACTACACTCTCAAATGGAATATCGGTATCTGATTAATTGTAACGAAACGATAAATGGCTGACTTCAGACAATGTAACGCCGAAATTGGAAAGCTCTTTGACATTGCAAGTAGTTAAACCTGGCAGTAAGCGCCGGATCTTCAGGTAACCATGCAGCACACAAAAACTATGCTACCGGATCACTTAGCTGGCTACCAGAAAAAAAGCTAAGTATCTCGATTTGCCCTCGAGGACTCACACCCACTGAGATCCTTAGAATAGAATACGCTCCGCAGCACTTGTTTCAGAAATGGCAATAGCAATAGATATTACTGCTTTCAACCCATTGGCTACCACAATACCAGTAACAACTTATGTCCTAAAGCGTCACAGATTATATATTTTCATTATTTAACGTGACAAATTTGATGATCGATATGCTGTTGACTGTCAGTAAGTACCTAGGGTATATTATCTATTCTATTCGTACAGAGATGCCTAATAGGGTCTTTTTTGTATTTTTATTCAACGACTTATAAGATACGTGATTTCGTAGAGGTCATGATGAGGTTACACTTAAAACTAATACATACAATTTGGCATAAAACTTACGGTTTCAAGGACATAATGCGTAACCATCGTCTGAATAAACAGTTTTTTCATAACCTGAATACCTACACATAGTCGTTAATTATCATAAAATAGAATGACGCAGAATAAATTAACTGTTATTAAGCAATACTTAGTGTTGATTTTCATTGTTTTGATGCAAGGCGTACCTACTAAATAGCGTTTTTTATTTACTCTATGTCAACTTACATTACAATTACACTCAGTACAGATGGTAATCGGCTGATCGGTCTCGAGGCAGAAAGAGGTGGAGATGCCGGGATATTCCGGCATCTCCACCTTAGTCGCTTAGTTAAGAGACTGCCCACCGGAAAAAGAGCAGACAAGAAGGTTGGAATACATTGAACGCAAAACAAAGGGCACAGGCGCGGCGCAGGAATCACGTCAGCTCAGTTGCAGTCCGCAACGCAAAATGAATTTTGTTCATTCACGCGCGCCGCTCACACAATGAGATACTGTGTCTGTGATGTGATGTGACAAAGCCAATTGAGTTTCAGGAGTAGGTGTTAAAGGCAACCTTTCGATGGAAAGCGAGCTATTCCGGGTAAAGGCATTAAACTGGGGAAGGTTTGCATTTACACTGAATAATTTATATTATGCCTCTGCAGATTGAAGCCGGATAGCTTTTGTCTTACGGTCGAAATGTTGTGTATTTTAAATTTGTTTGGGACAATAGCAGGTGCATGCAGATATAATACAACCATTAAATCACTATGCTAATGTGTACTTATCTTAACAGCTCTAATACTTGCCAAGCATAATTGCCAAGTTAATAAATTCCCTATACCTTACTAATCATAAATTACAGATTACAACCAAAGGCTCACTTAAGCACACTACCTAAAAGATAACTCATAAACTTAATTTGTTTGCTTCAATTTCATAGTCATGAAGTTACAGGACTTAGGTACAAGCAGGAAACTGAACAATGGTGCATTGCTATAAACTCCAAGTGCATTTGTAATTTACTAAGTAGTAAAAATGAATACGTCCTTCTAACTGGCACCGTATAGAAATGGCGATAAGAAAAGCGTAACCGACATCCGTCATAATGTGATTACCGTCTATTTTATTGGCTATTGTGCAATATTTTCATAAATTCGTAACGAATACGTACCGTCTCCTCGTCAGCGATAAGGGGCTTGAGCTCGAGTCGGCTGCATTTAACAATGCCCCAAGGACGTTATGCTTGGCTGGAAATTATTGATAAGCAAGTATTAGTAGTTAACACAATATTATAAAATCTCTTAGTGTAAAGTTAGGACCTATCTGCGAAATGCGAGCGCCACTTTCTTTTTAACCGTCACTTTTTTAAAGTAAAAGTCTTTGAACAATTATTGTGTAGGTATTAATAAAATTTAGTTTATCTTCCGTCCGTTTTCTACTGTCTTAGTTATTTGTCTTTTCTAGAAATCTTGATTTAAAAACGTCAACAAAATTAGATAGAACTAAGAGAAACAAGGTTCTGCTTTAGTGCCTAAACATAACCAATAAGTACAAGACATACCTAATGTGGTTTAATAATATAAATTTAAATACTAGGTTAATAAACGGGCGTAAATAATGGTTGTGCCGCTAGAGGCGCTGTAGCACCTACCTAATTCAGACGTTAACGCGAACACGATCCGCGCGATTGAGACGTTTTCTTCTGACAATAATTACACTAGAGGGTCAGAGCGTCTAGTGTAATCAACCTCCAAAAAAAACGTCTCGATCGCGTTCGCATTTACGTCTAAATCACTACGGGCAACGGGAACATTAGCAGCACCACTAGCGGCACGTATCGACAACAAACAATTCGCATACTATTTGACACCCGTAACGCAAACGCGATCGAGACGTATTTTTGACTATTGATTACACTAGCGCCTAGTGTAATCGCCGACCAAGCCAAGAAATACGTCTCGATCGCGTTCGATACTATTTGACACTTTAACACAAACGCGATCGAGACGTATTTTGTGCTTTTTGATTACACTAAGGGCACAGTTTATGCTCTGTCTTTGTCACTATTCGTTGCCAAATTCGTTTCACTAATTTGTTACTTTATTAGGTACCTTTTTTTTTTTGAATTGTAAGCTGGCCAAAGTGAGGTAGTTTGAGAACCACAACAAGACCCGTTGCCGTGACCGTGACGGTCAACTGTCTTTCAAGATATAATTTATACATCATTGTTATTAATATTTAGGCGAGGACACTTTTCGTTTTGTGGATATATACTGTGACGGAATTACCAATATAAAATGCTTGAGTGGCTTTGCAATGAAGTCAAGTGAGTTTTAACGTTTGCGCCTAGCATTGCGCATCATAGTTATGCTCAGGAAGCTCAGGAAGGCTTTAGCGACAGTGGTACCTACCTACCTCTTAGTAACTTTGCGTGCGTACCATACCACTGCGGAATCTTTTGGCTGCGAATATCACATTGACACACCACACAATACGCCAAAGAAACCATTGTAAAATCGAAGGTTCGAAGGAACATTATACATCACCAATGAATAAACGCCAAAGCCAAACGCTAAAAATGCCAAAGAATAAACCGTGGACCCAGACGTTACTAAAATTCGATTCCATGCACCCCGATCACAAAAAACATGCTAATGTCATAATACACGGTCGCGGCTGAGCGTCACAGCCTCTACTCAGCACCAAAGTGATATAACAACTGCGTGGGAGCTAGTATTCTATCTCAGTTTTACGTATCAATCTTAATATGTAAAAATGAGATGGTATTCAAGCGCATGGCTGTGATGTTACTTTGGCTGTGTTGGATAAAGGCGCCGCGTTCATTATGCATGCTGTTGCAACGGAAAGATCAAGTTCGAATAAACTGGCTATTGAATAATTTGGCTGAGGTATGTTCTGGTGAGTTGAAGGAAACGGTGAGTTTAGTTTGGTTATGAATAGAGGAAGTTGGTAAGATTTTTTTTTCAGTTTGTCCTTTCGGGGACAGGCAAGGGAAAAAAAATCCATGCAGTCACACAATTTCTCAATTTCTCTTACTTAGTTCTGTCTAAAATGGTCCGTTAAAAATATCTTCGTTTTGTCGATCTGTTGCAGCGGTCGGTAACCTTTTGGCAGGCAAGGGCCAAACTTGAAATAAAAGGCGGCCGCACTTGTTGAATAATTTTGATAATCGGTACCTATTTGTAATATTCTGATGAGGTGTCTGTATTTGAGTAGCTAAAACAGTCACAGGCCGCAAGGTATAGGGCCGCGGGCCGCGGGTTGCCGACTGCTGATCTATGGGAATCGGTCGGCAACCAGAAAAACCACTAAACTAAAATGACGTCAAGCGTGCGTCATTGTGCTGAATTTAAATACTTGAAATGGCATACTTTTTAAGGACTTCAATTTATTTACTAATGCAATTATAGTGCTTATTCAGAGTCATCTACTTAACCGACGATTTTAAAAATCACACCTTGTGAAAATATCATTCCAATTTGATGTAACCTACTCACCTAAATCTGTATGGTATATATTGCTACAAAATTACTTCTTGAAGAACTTTTTTGACTGGCTATTAATTAGAGCGGTAAATAACGCCTGATTCCTTTAATTATTCTATAACTTGTATTTGATATGGACTGTTTCCACTGATAGCCATGCACTGCTGTGATCATACTGTGACTAGCTAAATAGAATAGAAGTTGCAAGCAAGCAATTTCTTGGCGCTTAGTACCTAGATTAGTTCTGTAGGAGTGGGTATTGGCATGGTCTTAAATCTGTAGTGGTTCCAGAAATAATATTATCCACGGCAGTTTCCATTTGCATTAAGCCAATAAATTGTAGCATTAGTCAACAGTTTAACATTTAAATTTATAATATAACACTATCAACAGTTGTATATATGAAGTGCTAGCAGTACTACCACTTATTTTAACAGTTCAATGTTTACGTTTTGCAATAATCAAAATTAAACTTTGTCTTGTAAGACCGAGGGTTAAATTTTGATGTGTGGCTGCGATTAGGTACCGGCGCAGTCACGTTGCTATGCATGCGGATGAATGTACGCAACTATTTAGGTACCTACATTGGATTTAGAGATGTCATCCCGGGACATTGATTTGTAATCCCGGGATCCCTGGACAGCCCCGAGACATTACATAATGTGGTTAGTCATTACCTTACGCGAATGTGTTTGGCATAGCAAGGCTAATGAAAGCATATTTTGACCTCGGTATAAACTACGAAACGTCACAATAGTAGGTAATACCTCGGTAGGTATACTATCTAGGTATTTAATTTAAGCTACTTTGATGAGAAATTTTAAAAAGTCAGAAGTCTATAAAATATAAAAGGAGCAGAGGGACTAAATCATGATCAGCTTTAATTACAAATAAGACGCCAATAAAGTGGTAAAACCAAAACTGTAATAACCTATTCAAAATTATGTCAAAAGGGTGGATTTTCAAACTGTAGACCTCTATGGTGTAATTTGTGTGGCACCTATTTCAATACAAAGATAAGGCCACGCGAATACACCAAGAATCTCCAGTTTGAAAATCCAACTTCTTAGGCTTAAAACCATGCCAAAATCCTGGGATTGTGAATAACCAATCTCGAAGTCTTGCATATGCAGCAGTTTCACACCATAATGTCTAGTTTACATGTACGGGTACGGACAATCACATCTGGACTGACTCAATCAGTCGCCATTGTGGTGCCGTTAAAGTGGTTGAAAACAAGCATTGTATTTGGTGCTACTGATACCAAAGTTGCTAGGTAGGTAGGTATAACCTGACCAACTTTGTAAAAGTGAAAAGCCCTCGACATTATATTTTACAAGTTCAATATCTCAAAAACGGTCATTTTGATGAAACTTAGCTAAGACTACCTTGTATTGATTTAAACGTTCGCGATTTTCACACATTATCATGATACTCGACTTAATCGCGTAAAAAACTTTTATATTTAAATTTGAATTTAAATACCTCGACGTTTCGGACGCGACGTTGCGTCCATGGTCTCGAAGGGACTGAAAAGGCGGGTATCAACATCTCCTAGCTGCACGGGTTCCTCGAACTACCCGTACTTGGTCTTTTTTATTAGTTTTTTCACCAGGGTTGCCACCAGTCCGACACACAACACTCACAACATCCGGCGATTTATGAGACGATATTTGATGACGCTTACACATACTGATTACCGGATTCCACGAAGATGAAAGCTTGAAACCTTCCTCCCGGTTGAAATTACTATGTTTCCTGATTTCAACTGCTTCACGTACAATTCTACTATAAAAATGCCGCTCAGTAGAGAGGATCGTGGGGTTATGAAGCTCAATCCAGTGGTTTGGTCCTGATTCCAGTAAATGTTCGGCAATAGCGGACTTGTTCACCTGACGATTCTTGACAGCTGCGATGTGCTCCTTGACTCTAAACCTGGTTTTCCCTGGTGGAAAAACTAATAAAAAAGACCAAGTGCGGGTAGTTCGAGGAACCCGTGCAGCTAGGAGATGTTGATACCCGCCTTTTCAGTCCCTTCGAGACCATGGACGCAACGTCGCGTCCGAAACGTCGAGGTATTTAAATTCAAATTTAAATATAAAAGTTTTTTACGCGATTAAGTCCCGAGTATCATGATAAAGACTACCTTGATTAAACTAGCTTTCGAACTTTTAGTTCAAAAAGTGACGTTCAAATCGGTCCCTTCGTTTCGGAGCTACAATGCCGCAGACAACACACCCATACTAAGGTCAAACTTACTAAGCTTATGACACCCCTCTTTTTGCGACGGGGGTTAATAAAAACAAATGTGCCTGGCAATCGTGTAGACGTGTAGAACCTTGAAGTAATGAAAATGACCGCACTCTTGCTAAAGACATAATTAATACTAGCGATCGCCTAGTGGTAGAAATTCGACCGTAAGTCATTATAATATTAAATATAAATTTTAGCTGTCTGCACTTTTTCGCCATAAAAGCTTTAACTATGCCATGCTGCACGCAGTATTCTTAAAAATGCATCCATATGTCTTCGCTTCACGTGGGTAGGTTGTACCTACATGAAACTATCGTGAGATTTAATCATAGTGAAATAAAGGGATCACGGGTTTTGACGGTTTGATTGACGGTCTGTTCTCGTCTTATATCTTAACTAGCTGTTGCCCGCGACTTCGTCGTAGATTTCGCTTATCGCTATCCCGCGGGAACTATATAATTTTCCCGAATAAAAAGTAGCCTATGTTATTCCTCAAAATATTCAAACTATCTTCTTACCAAATTTCATCTAGATTGGTACAGCGGTTTTCCCGTCAAGAGGTAACAAACAGACAGACAGAGGAACAGAGAGACAGAAAGACAAAGAGACAGAGAGACAGAGTTACTTTCGCATTTATAATATTAATTAGGATTCAACGCTTGTTCCAGAAATTAATGTTTAGCAGATTCTGCAATAATAATATACCTAACTAGGTTCTAAACCTGTGTCACAAATTCATCAGCTACTTTTTAAGGCTTCGCATGTTAAGAAGCAAGCGTATTCAAATAAACTGAATACTTGCCTCTCAGAAAACTCATCTCAATACCTTATTTAAATTAGGTAGGTACTCAAGCAACCTTCGTCGGAAATCACAAAATCCAATATCCATTAATTCCAACGCAACACAAACAGAAACAAGTCTCTAGGGATATCATCGATCCATTTTGTAGCGACCGCTACGCGAAAATGTATGTATATTTTAACGAGGACTCTGGAACAAGGAACACCACAAGGATAGATTGGATGCAACTGCTCTGCACTCACGCTGGTTATGGCTCCTACATGTCTGTCTGTCTGTCGCCCTTTTTCTCTGGAACGCGTGGAGTTAGCATGCTGAAATTACCTAATATCAAATACTCAAGCCTGAAGTCCCTTGAAGCTGTGAAAAAATTAAACTTTAAGTCAACAAGAGTGTGGCGCTAAGATACAGTAGGTAATTGAAAAGGTTGTTCTTCAAAAACAGAGCCAATAGTATAATTCGATGTTTAATTTTCTTTTAACCGGCTACAACAAAGGAGGAGATTCTCAGTTCAAGTACGTATTTTTATTTACGATCTGCACTTAAATGATTGATCTGCACACTACGATTGACAATGTCATTATACGCATGTACATATTCAAAAACGATATTATTATAATTGTGTGCTCAATCACATTCTTGTAGCGTTTTGACTGTAAAATATGTACAAACAAAACATGTGAAGTTATTCGCTTTACAAGACAAAACTACTTATCGTAATATGGCCCCATATTGGCCTTTAGCATTAGTTTTATAATTTACTACCATGAATGTGGCTTTGGTCCAAAACATTTCAACTGAGTGGGCCTAGCCCTCAAAATATACTACTTAGGTAGGTAGGTACTTAAATTTTCTGAAAGCATAGAATTAAATTGGCAGGCTGCCAAAGTAGTAAGTCAGTCATATTATTTGTAAAAGGCATGTTTCTAGGTTATCCCAGCATGTTTTGATTGAAGCCAAATTTATAGTAAGGGCTGATAGGACTGTGGTTAAATCTAGTCAGATATACTTAAAACAGGCTTAGGGTTCATTTATTTTCTTTTTGAGAAAGAAAAGGCATTTTCCCCTCACTACCTCGGAAAACCGTCTTTTATCTTTAAAACAAGCGGGTAAAACGCATTTTATCCACTACTAGGGAAAGTAATTTTACCTTGGAGCGTGTTTAAGTAGCTTTGACAGATAAGAAAAAGGTAAAACGGTCATAATAATGATCCGTTCGATATTAAGTAATTATCGTTTAAGAATTTAGTAAAAAATACCAAATTTAGCTTTATTTAATGATTTTAAGTCATACGCGAACTTGAACTTCCATAAGAAACATTTCTTTTTTTATAATGATGTTGAATATAATTCTGAACGCACAAGTTGAGTCGATGCAATTTCAAAACCCATCGTCAGAAATGTCAACTTTGTCAACAAAAAAATTGTTTTCCGGAAATATGTATTATGTTATACCAACTATATTAAAGATAAGTACTTTATATTAAGATACTGTATATAATACTGTATATAAAGTACTGTATATTAAGATCGGAGAGTTTTACGGCGAGGTCCGAAAGCTGATTGGTACGACCACCGTTGCAAAAGTGCCATTAAAGTCAAACGACGGTTTGGCGCTTCTGAAAAGCAAGGAGGATGTGTTAAAACGCTGGGCCGAACACTTTAATACGCTGCTCAGTGTAGATCGATCAGCAGATCTACATTACATCAGTTCACTACCTTAGCTCCCAATAGCCGTTGAGCTGGATGAGCCTTTGCTGCGGACGAAGGTTGTTTCAGCCATTAAACAACAGCAGAACAAGCGTGCGGTCGGCATTGACTTAATACCGGGGGAGCTGCTCAAAAACGGCGGTGAAGCATTGCAGTCAGCGGTATGGGAACTTTTTACTCGTATGTGGGAGGAGGAAAAAGTTCCAGGTAGTTTTAAAGTGTCTCGCATTCGGGCCTTATACAAGAACAAGGGCGACCGATCGGACTGCAACTCTTACCGCGGTATTTCTCTTTTGTCAGTCCCTGGAAAAGTCTTTGCCAGAGTTTTTTTAAACCGCCTTACAACACTTACGGAGAGGATATTGCCGGAAACTCAATTTGGCTTCCGACCAGACAGAGGTACCTACGAAGCGATCTTTTCGGTACGTCAACTGCAAGAAAAGAGCAGAGAGCAAAATCGGCCTCTGTATCTGTGCTTCGTTGATCTTGAAAAGGCGTTTGACAGCGTGCCTCGAGAAGCCCTCTGGACTGTGCTGTGACTAAGCGCATCTTCTACTCAGAACTTAAGGAGGGTAAGCGTAAGCATGGCGGACAACTCCTTAGGTTCAAAGATATGCTGAAGCGTCACATGAAAAAATGTGACATAGAGCCGTCGCTATGGGAGAAGCTCGCTACAAATCGTAGTGAGTGGAGGTCGCTGGTGGGAGGCAAAATCGAGAGGTTTGAAACCCAGCGACGACTTGAGCTCGACCATAAACGCGACGAGCTGAAAGCACGACCACCAGCGCGGCTATCAACTACAACTACAGCAATGGTGTCCTCACGTGCTCGCTGTGCGCACGGACCTTCTTGAGGAAGATTGGCTACGCTAGCCACGTGAGGGCACACAATCGGAGGTGAAGCGGTCGCCGTAGCCGGAATCGGCCAGAGCGTCTAGTGTAATCGCCGACCAGGCCAAGAAATACGTCTCGATCGCGTTCGCGTTTAACAATTCTCATACTATTTGACACTTTAACGCAAACGCGATCGAGACGTATTTTGTGCTTTTTGATTACACTAAGGGCACAGGAGGATTATTATTATTATTAATTATAATTTACTTGATGACAAAGTAAAACTCTTTATTTGAAACAAATGTACAATGGACTAAAACTACAAAGTAAATAAGAATGATTTACTTGATGACGATTATAATGTGTAAAAATAAAGACATATTTTTTATGAGCTGTTTTTTGTAATGTTGCACTTTCCTCGCTACAGTGAGGTGACAAGTTTTGTGTTACACACGGCTGCAAATGTACTTTACTTCTCGTGTGTTAAAACACTCGCTACGCTCATACACGCGGATTCTATTCTAGAACCACTTGCTTCGCTCGTGGTCCAACTATAGAATCCTTTCCCTTGCTCGTGATTCAATTCCACACTCGCGGGTAAAATAATTCGCACCCTTGTATAACAAATAACTACTCTATTGTATTCGGCATTAAGACGGATTCCCACGCCGACAACGCGTCGATAATTGTATAGTGGTGATGTCCTAATAACTCTGAAAAATAACTGCTATACTAAGATTCAGATACACCAATAGCGACGGGTTTCCACACAAAATTTTGAAAATGACGTAGGATACCTATAGGTTTTTTTTTACAAAAAACTTGAGAGCGGATGTGTCTTTCCCGTTGCGGATAATGCATAGGTGTAACGCGTAACTCACTGATTCAGTAACAACTTATTTACTCTAGCCTTGGAGAGACCTAGATGGTGTCCAAATATCTTGGCCGTTCGTATTAGGAAAGGATAAGCGAACGCGGTTTAGCGCAAGTCAATGAAATGCGGACTCCCCACTCCCCAGACATTTTTGAGCAGTGTAGATAGGATGTAAAATTACATCGTTCGTTTATTGGAACTGAGAAACTAAGAAAAATAAAACTTATTCCGAGAGAAAAGTTGTTTTCATAAATGAATTAGCCTGTCACTGGGTGCACACGGGCTTAACGAGGACGGAGCTAGCCGTAACCTGGCAACGGTATACGCGTGCCAAGGGCGACTATGAAAGGCCTCATTTCTGCCTGGAATAGAGTGGATCGATGTTTATCGATAATTCTGAAACAGCGATATTGATATTCAAGATGTCATTGTTCAAAGGAATATCGATACATGCCAATATTCATTTCGAATTCGAATTTTTAGGAATTATATCTTGTGGCGTAGCGACCGAAATATATGTTAAATTAAATAAATTAAATAAATGTCTGTATTACTACCTATCCAATATCTCGTAGCACTACAAATAGTTATTTGTTGTACGAGGGTGCAAAGTTGTATTTTACCCACGAGTGTGGAATTGAAACACAAGCAAGCGAAAGGAACCTATAGTTGAACCACGAGCGAAGCGAGTGGTTCTAAAATAGAATCCTGAGCGTAGCGAGTGTTTCAACACACGAGAAGTAAAATACATTTGCACTCGTGTGTAACACAAAACTTTTCACCTCACTGTATCGAGGAAAGCGCAACATGCAAAAAAACAGCTCATAAAAATAAATTTTCGTTACTGGAATCACTATTTTTTTTACGATATTATAACAGAAAACTCTTGAAGTTGTGTATTTTTACGTGAGTCGGAGTCGGTGAAAAAATTTTTGCTGACAATGTTGACATTTATGACGATGTGTTTTGAAATTGCATCGACTCAACTTGTGCGTTCAGAATTATATTCAACTAATTATAAAAAACAAATGTTTCTCATAGAATTTTAGGGACCACTAAATAAATCTAAATTTGGTATTTTTTATTAAATTCTCAAACCATTTATCATTTACTTGTGTTTTATCCTATTTTTTGTACAATAAAGTGTTTACTTACTTACTTACTTACTTACTTACTTATCATTTATTTAATGATAATTAATATCGAACAAACTACTATTATGAGCGTTTTACGTTTTGTTATCTGTCAAAAGCTACTTAAACACGCTCCACTCCAAGGTCAAATTACTTTACCCACTAGTGGATAAAACGCGATTTTAACCGCTTGTATTAAAGGATAGAAGACGGCTTTCCGAGGTAGTGAGGCGAAAAATCTATTTTTACCTTGCTTATAAGTAAGTTTTACTTTAATGTTACCTCTAACACACTGACAACTCATTGCGCATTGCAAACAACCAGCTTAGAAAAGTTGAAAAACCCCTAACATTGTCATTTCAAAGTTTGGGTCAGGGGTTAAAAATGTTATTAGTTCTATATCATAAGACGAGGAAAACCTGTAAATGTATAAGTACAAACATCGGTATGTTTGTTTCCATTATTGCTAAGAACTGGGTATTATTAGTACTAAATGTTTGCTATCGATATCGACGTTTTCTCTGACATCTAATGTCCTCACCCTACATCCTAACGCCCACACCTGATAGCCTCCTATTTTCAACCCTCCCCCATCACCCCTAGGTTCATTTATACATAGCCTGCGGTTTATACACTTTCAGACCTGGATGATGGAGACAGTTTTATGAACAGGGTTGCCTGTATATTAAGGAGCTTTATTTGTCTAGAAAACACCTAAATTTTGTATTCGGAATGCAATTCATGACGCTCATGCCATGGAAAATGGAGCGACCGTTTGGTGAGGGACGCCACTTGCGTCGACACACAACATACGCCCCGTCCCACCTTCCTTCTACCTATAAAAACCGGACAAGTGCGAGTCGGACTCGCGCACGAGGGTTCTGTAGAAAGATTTTAACGCTTTGCTTCCTAAGCAAAATTTATGCAGTGTGGGGTCATCTTACATTGGTCTGTGAAATCTACAGACAGACATAAAAAATTAAGATTTTGAGAATTTTCTGAGTGATTGTGCTAAGAGCTAAATTCATACCAAATTTCAAATTTCTAGGACAACGGGAAGTAGGTAGTCTTTAGGTTTTCGGGGTACGGCAATTTGTATGGAAACAGCCTTTTTAATAACTGTATCTTTTGATTGCGTTCACTTAGAAGTTTGATTTTTTCACAGCTTCAAGGAATGTAATTTATTGAATCAGGCGTTACTTTGCGGAGGTCCATATTTATGAACTAAAAAACAATTACTTTGCTCACCCGCGACCACTAATGACAAATAGTTATATCTGTGCGGCAAATGTATGTTTCCATGCAACACCTCCACCTCCACTGCTACACGAATCAACACATGCCACACAGACCCAACTATCACCACCACCACTATACTAAACGCTGACGCGTTTCGGCACTCTCCACGAGGCCATTTACGAAGCACAACAACAACCGCTCAACATGCCACCACTTCCACTACTGACATATGTAAACCATGTACTCAACTTAGTTAATGACAAAACCAACGTACCCACTAATATTTTATAAATTCCAAACTACCCTTTTATGTAAGTCCTAAACTACCCTTTTTTAAGAAATGAATTCCAAACTACCCTTTTTATTTTTATTTTTAATCTACGCCAGGTACCCCGTTATTTTTAACCGAGTACGGTAAAAAGAGAAGTCATGTTCTCATTATTACTATGACACATTATTAAAATTAGAACCAAGTCGTAACAAAGGCGAAGAAACCAAATTAACTTGTTCATTAATAATAGACCCCATGTTGTTGTACCTAATTATTTCCAATTGTTCTAAAACCGATAGCCGCAAACCCTTATCACAATAATGTAAAATTTCGTACGTATCTGAGTCTAACAACGAATGATTCGTTTCTAATAAATGCTTGGCAAAGTTTGATTTCTCTGGATGATCATGCCTATATGACGAGACATGCTCTTTAAATCTAGTATCAAAGCTTCGACCGGTTTGTCCAATGTATACTTGACTACAGTCGCCACAAGTGAGTTTATATACGCCCGACCTGTTCCCTTTATCCACCTTTTCTTTGTTATTACAAAGTCTAGAACGTAAAGAATTAGTAGTCTTAAAGGCAACATTGATGTTATTTGATTTTAAAATATTATAAATCTTGTCAGACAACCGGCCAACATAAGTAATACTAGATCTAAATTTGTTAGTAGGCTGAGATGGCAACGCACAGTAAAGCATGCTATTCACTATCCGTTTCTGCTTCTTTTGAACCAGACTATTAACCATTGCTGTACCATAACCATTTGTTGTTGCTATCTGATATATAGTATGTAACTCAGAATCATAATGCTCTTTCGAAAGAGGTACAGTTAGTAGTCTATGTACATAACAATGGAAAGCAGCCAGTTTATGCTGCCATGGATGAGTAGAATTTGCAGGTATGACAGTATCTGTGTACGTGGGCTTACGGTAAATTTGAAACTGGTGCCTATTATTTACTCTTGTAATAGTTAAATCCAAAAAATTCAAAGAACGATTTTCCTCTAATTCTCGTTTGAACTTTATTTTTGTTATTGAGAGCACTAATAAACAAATCTAGCTGCCTCCCCTTCCAACATAAAATTAAATCATCAACATACCTATAACAATATACTAAATTGCTGTTCCCCACTATATATTGTTTTTCAAAGTTATCCATAAAAACGTCAGCCATTAAAGGACTAAGAGGTGACCCCATTGCT